>CM018686.1:15189517-15736874 GCA_009363875.1 Mikania micrantha | reverse complement strand
GATGAAATCCGAAATACTTGTACTTCCTTGATCTACGTCGTGTAGTGGTCGTTTTGAACCGAGAATCACTTGAATCCGATGCAAGATGGTTGAGAAATCTTAGAGAGATGTTGAATATTTGTAGAGAGAGAGAGAGACGAGATTGAGAGAGAGATGTGAGGTTGGATGATGATTATGGCATTTAATTGCCATAATAAATGCTTCACCACACCCGGTTGATCGGTCTCGTTCGGTTTCGCGTATTATGCCGTGTCGCGTAGTTTACGCGACGAAACGACACGTTTATAAAATTAGAAATCTTTTAATTATTCAAGGTTGTAATTCCTAATAAATTAACTAATATCTTCTTAATTATAAAAATTTAAAACAAAATTAACTGTTTAAATCGAAATGTACGGTCGTCGCGCGTATTCGTTCGAATCGTCACCCGTACGAACACGACGATAACTATACTTTTCAATCTTGTTTTCTAATATTAAAAATATCACTTCAGAACGTTAACTTTCAGATTTATTCGTACAGATCGTCACCGATACGAATAACCCGTAAATTTAGCATTCACATAGCAATATTCGTGTGTTTTGTTCTGTAAAGTCTCACATACGTTTATACATAATAATCCTAAGCAAATAATCACATGATGGTTCTGTATTGCCAGACAATTGTCTGACTTAAGAACCATTGTTCTGAACTGTGTTTCTGTTAAATGTTTCTGAAACTGTTCTATGACAACTCACTATGATAATGATAATTGATATGAATATGAAAAGTACTGAAATGTATATGTTCGTACCTGTTTTACTGTTCATGTACTGTAGAGATCACTGTTCCGTGACGGTTCCGGCACTGATGTTACAGTCTCCCCTTGTTAGAGAAATTTTGTCCCGAAATTTTAAGAGTTGTTATCGGGTACAGCTTCCTCTTCAAACAGCTGGGGATACTTTGACTTCATGTGATCTTCGCGTTCCCAAGTAAACTCGGGCCCGCGTCTTGAATTCCATCGAACCTTTACAATAGGAATACGGCTTCGCCTCAGTTGTTTAACCTTACGATCCATAATCTCTAAAGGTTCTTCAATGAAATGTAACTGTTCATCGACTTGAATCTCTTCAATTGGAATGACAAGACTCTCGTCAGCAAGGCATTTCTTTAGATTTGAGACGTGAAACACATCATGCACACTACTGAGTTCATCAGGTAATCTCAGTCTATACGCTACAGGACCAATACACTCGATGATCTCGAACGGTCCAACGTATCTTGGTGCTAACTTGCCTTTCTTTCCAAAGCGTACAACGCCTTTCCATGGGGATACCTTCAACATGACTCGGTCTCCCACTTGGAATTCCAACGGCTTACGCCGTTTGTCAGCGTAGCTCTTTTGTCTGCTCCTTGTTGCTTGTAGTCTTCTCTGAATCTGGGCTATCTTGTCAGTGGTTTCCTGAATCAATTCAGGCCCAGTTATTCGGTTGTCTCCAATTTCAGTCCAACAGATCGGTGATCGACATTTCCGGCCATAAAGAGCCTCGAATGGTGCACATCCGATACTGCTGTGGTAACTGTTATTGTAGGAGACTCGATCAGTGGCAAATGGGAGTCCCAATTCCCACCGAAATCCAATACACAGGTTCTTAACATATCCTCTAGGGTTTGGATAGTACGTTCGCTTTGACCATCCGTTTGCGGGTGGTAAGCTGTACTCAGATTCAACTGTGTCCCTAGAGATTTCTGTAATGATTGCCAGAACCTTGAAGTAAATCTGCTGTCTCTATCAGAAATAATAGACAATGGCACACCGTGGCGTACCACTATCTCATTGATGTATAATCTTGCCAGTTTATCCATGGTGAAGTTCTCACGCATGGGCAAGAAATGAGCAGATTTGGTTAAACGATCGATGATCACCCATATTGTATCATGACCGCTGGAAGTGCGGGGTAGCTTGTAATGAAATCCATAGCTATTTGTTCCCACTTCCAGAGCGGAATCTCAGGCTGTTCCAGTAGACCAGACGGTCTCTGGTGTTCCGCCTTTACCTTCGCACACGTTAGACATTGACCGACGTATTCGGCTATGTCTTTCTTCATTCCAGGCCACCAATAAAATCCACGCAGGTCTTGGTACATCTTATCAGCACCCGGATGAACAGAGTATTTAGTCTTGTGTGCCTCATCGAAGATAAGTTTTCTCAATTCATCTACCGCCGGAATCCATATACGTTCCCGATAGTAGATTATTCCATCAGGCTTCGTGTCGAACTGTTTCTCTGCTCCACAATCAAGTTCCTTCTTCAGATTTCCTCGGTCTAATGCTTCTTGTTGTGCTCGAATAACCTTGTCTCTTAAACTGGTCTGCACGGTTATCCCCATTGCTCTAACACGTAGGGGTTTGACCCGTTCTTTCCGGCTTAAGGCGTCAGCTACAACGTTCGCCTTTCCCGGATGGTACTTGATCACACAGTCGTAATCATTCAGAAGTTCAACCCAACGGCGCTGTCGCATGTTGAGCTCCTTCTGATCAAAGATGTGCTGCAGACTTTTGTGATCAGTGAATATGGTACACTTGGTGCCATATAAGTAATGTCTCCAAATCTTCAAGGCGAAGATTACTGCTCCCAGTTCAAGATCATGAGTAGTGTAATTCTTCTCATGAATCTTTAACTGTCTTGATGCATAGGCTATGACTTTGTCCCGTTGCATTAACACACAACCGAGTCCCTGATGGGAAGCATCACAGTATACAACAAAGTCATCACAGCCTTCTGGGAGAGATAGAATCGGAGCATCACATAATTTCTGTTTCAAGGTCTGAAAAGCATCTTCTTGTTTCTGCTCCCAGACAAACGGTTCACTTTTCTGAGTTAGCTTAGTGAGTGGCAAAGCTATCTTAGAAAAGTTTGAGATAAACCTTCTGTAATAACCCGCCAATCCCAGAAAAGACCGTATCTCCGTCGGTGTCTTCGGAGTGTCCCAATTCTTTATCGCTTCAATCTTGGCAGGGTCTACATGAATTCCCTCGCTGTTGACCACATGGCCCAGAAATTGAACTTCTCTTAACCAAAACTCACATTTAGAGAATTTGGCATAGAGTTTCTCTTCTTTCAACAGCTCCAAGATCTTTCTAAGGTGTTGCTCATGTTCTGTTTTGGTCTTGGAATAAATCAGTATGTCATCAATGAAAACAATGACAAACTGATCCAAGTACGGCTTGCACACTCGGTTCATGAGATCCATGAAAACCGCTGGTGCATTTGTCAATCCGAAGGGCATCACCATAAATTCGTAATGCCCGTATCTGGTTCGGAAGGCCGTCTTCGGTATGTCTTCATCTTGAACTCTCAACTGATGATATCCAGACCGCAAGTCAATCTTAGAGAAGTATTGAGCTCCTTGCAGTTGGTCAAACAAATCATCAATCCTCGGTAATGGATACCGATTCTTGATGGTTAGTTTGTTCAGTTCACGGTAATCTATACACATTCTGAATGATCCGTCTTTCTTCTTCACGAACAAGACCGGAGCTCCCCAAGGTGAGTAGCTCGGTCTGATGAAACCCTTGTCATGTAACTCCTGTAACTGATTAGACAATTCCTGCATCTCTGAAGGTGCTAACCTGTAAGGAGATTTAGCAACAGGAGTTGCTCCAGGAATTAAGTCAATACGAAACTCTACCGGTCGCGTAGGTGGCAAACCAGGTAGGTCTTCAGGGAATACTTCAGGATATTCTTTCACTACTGGTACATCTTGAATCTTCTTCTTGCCTTTCTCTTTTTCCACCACATGAGCCAGGAATGCTATGCACCGCTTCTGTAGACACTTACGCGCCTTTATGCAAGAAATGATTTTGACACTTCGCTTTGCTTGATCCCCTTTAACTTCCAATACACGATCACTCGGCAATGGAATTCGAAGCAGCTTCTCAGAACAGATGACTTCCACTCGGTTAGATGAGAGCCAATCCATTCCAACAATGATGTCAAAACTACCCAGCTCCATCGGTATCAAATCGATGGTAAATGTAAAATCATTTAGTGTCAATGGGCAGTTCCTATAAACTGTACTAACTGTGATCTGTTTCCCGTTAGCTACTTCTATAATGTAAGGGGAGTCTAACTGTTCCCCTATGGAATCTAGTTGGCATGCAAAGTCGGTAGAGATAAAACTCTGATCCGCACCAGTATCAAATAAGACAGATGCATAAAAGTCATGTAAGAGAAACGTACCAGTGACCACATTTGGGTCCTGGCGTGCAGCTGGTGCTCCGATAGCAAAGGCTCGTCCACGGGGTGCTTGAACTGCTGGTTGAGCCTTCTTTGGGCAGTTCCTCGCAAAGTGGCCTTGTTCGCCACAATTATAGCATCCACCATGGTTCTGATTAGCTGGTGGAGGAAGAGCCAAAGCAGCATTGTTGACTGCTTGATTAGGAGTCATCCTACAGTGTTGGACCCAATGGCCCTTTCTTCCGCATCCCGTGCAATGCTTGCAGGGAGTGTCAGCAGTGTGGTGATACTGACACTTGGCACACAAAGGAAACGTGCCAGTGTAGGGTTTGCGGTTGGGGTTTTGTGGTGCTGCTGCTATTTGTTGCAGAGGTGTGGCCACCGCGTAGTTCTTGATGGTCTTCTGTTTCTTCTTTGGATGGTGGTGGGGTTTCTTGGAAGACTCAGCCTTGTTCTTGCTGAGTTCAGCCTCTTTCTTTAAAACTCCAGAGGCTACCATGAGGTCAGTGAGTTTTCCAGACAGTCTCACTGCAGATTCAACAGTAGTAGGGTTGGCTGAAACAACCATGCCCTGAATGCAGGCGGGAAGTCCACCTACATAACGGTCTATCCTTTTCTCCAAAGTTGGTACCATGTCAGGTACCAAAGCAACCAACTCGTGGTAACGAGTTGTATACCCCATGTGATCAGCTCCTTTCATCACATGGTTGGATAGTTCAACCTCCAATTTCTGCAGCTCGTTCTTAGGACAAAATTCTGTTCGCAGCAGTGCCTTGAAGTCTTCCCATGACATTGCCATAGCTTCCTCTCTTCCCCGGGCGTTGATCTGACCATTCCACCAGGTCAGAGCCCGTTTGTTGAATGTCCCCGCTGAGTAACGGACCTTGTGATGTTCGGGGCAGCTGCAGAGATCCAACGTTGCCTCAATCTTCTCAATCCATTGGATTAATCCAACGGCACCTTCAGAACCACTAAAACTGGGTGGTTTACATCCTACGAAGGACTTGTAGGAGTAGTGAGATGAATCTCCAGTATTTCCACTGGCTTCTCCTGATGTGTTGCCAGTGTTGAGGATCTCATTACGAAGACGAAGGAACATCTCCGGTATTGCCTCTTTCATCTGATTCGTCATCTGGCTACTCAGTAACGTCACCAGAGCGATAGTAGCAGGGTCCATAGTCGGTGTTGTGCCTGAACCAGATGCTTGAGTAATCAATGGAGGAGGGGGAGGAGGAGGTGGAGGAGGTGGTGGTGGAGAGTCATTCGGAGACGGTGTTGAGGAGTGTGGAGCCAAGTCTTGTGGTGGTAGCTGTATCAAAGGAGGTTGTCTTCGTGGAGGCATTCTGATCATAACCAATAAAGTCATCGGTTAGTGCAATGATCGAATACAGAAGACAATATGCAAATAAGTCTTAAGTCCTATGTTCTCTATATGCAGGGTCCCTAGGTTATAGTCTAGGCCAAACCATTTAAATAAGTGACCTATATTTCTCTATAACCATGGCTCTGATACCAATCTGTCACACCCCGAGCCGGCGGGGTAGGATCGAAGTCCCCGTCGGGCGGAAGGTTCCCGGGGCGCGATATCGGGAGTGATAATCAGGAGTGATCAGATTGTTACATTGCACATGATATAAATGAGAAATGCTAAATATAATAGAATTACAAAGTTAAATTACAGCAGTAACGTTTATAATTTAACAATGTAAATCTATTGTAAAACATCAATAAATGACTATCTTGTATTTACACAAGATATACAAAATAGTTTGTATAATGATGTCTTCAAAAGTATGCAGGTCCAAAATACTAGTCTTCTATATGAAGTCCTAGTCCAAAAGAAATAACTCCTTAGTTGACCTGTTCGTCACCTGAGAAGTCATGCAAAATAAAAGTCAACACATGGTTGGTGAGTTCATATTGTTTAGTATTGGAAAATGATTTGAAAATGAATTGAAACCTCCTTTGGTAAAGACCCTAACCTCATTAACACCACATGTATCATCCAGATCGGTATGCTTATGTATAGGGCATACCCCTGAGTCGAGGCTACAACCCCGCCCAGACGCCGTCCCACCACATACTAATCCGCATAGGAAATTGTTGTTAATGATAATTAAGCATCTTTACCTATCACACACTCTTGTTTACAATGACTCAAATGTTTTCACAAAACCTTTGTTTGACCCACGGGTAACAACCTTAATCTCATTAACATCACATGTATCATCCAGATCGGTATGCTTATATATAGGGCATACCCCTGAGTCGAGGCTACAACCCCGCCCAGACGCCGTCCCACCACATACTAATCCGCATAGGACATTGTTGTTAATGATAATTAAGCATTTTACCCCTACCTTTAACCCAATGATTTTTCTGTTTGTCGTTCCTGTAATTACAATCATTTGAAATCCACTATTGATTTCATAAGTTCATCACATAATATGATCAACCACACAATTGTATAAACAGTTATAAATGCTTAATTAAACAAGTAATAAACATTTAATAAAATCTAAGTCCTTATGATTGGGGCCTATGGTCATACTCGAGTAGACTAGTCTGTCAATCTAGGTACTTAGTAGTTAGGGAAACTGTAAATATCCTCAAACATACGACCTACAAGTCAAACGGTCTAGCTAGGACTTCTTGAAATGCAGGATTTTATGTTTCGTCAATGTTTTTGGCGTATGCTATCTCTGATATTTCCCAGACTTTCCCTTAAAATGATTTAATGATCGTCTGATTCTGTCACAAGATGTACCTGATGTGTTGATCATAGAATACAAGATTCATTGATCGGTTGTACACTTGATTTATTGTTCAACAAACACTTGGTTTGTAAAACATTGAATGTTGTCTTTGCAAAGATTGTTTTGTTTGATGTCTTGAAGTCCCACACTTGTTTTGTCAAAATGTTTGATTTGATCCCTTGAATTCACCCACTTGTTTGTCAAAATGTTTGTTTTGATCCATTGAACTCACCCACTTGTTTTGTCAAAATGTTTGTTTTGATCCCTTGAACTCACACCCTTGTTTTGTCAAAATGATTGATTTGATTTGTTTGAAATGTTTTGACTGGTTGAAAAGTTAAGTTTAACTTGATTATTCACTTAATAAATAAGTAAATCAGTTAATAACTTGCATAAAATCTTCCTAGACATGGTCTAGGATAACATTCATATATATGTAAAACATATAAATTTAAAAGCATTAAAGTAAACAATTTTAAGTAAACAGTTTACGCATGCTTCTCAGCCCCGCGTTTTAAAACAAAAATGTTAGAAAAGGGGCAATGAACTCACCTGTGCTGCTATGTAATTTGATCTAACACAAACTGCGCGCTCCTGTATGTAAGCTAAGTTTCTTCGGTTCCTGAGTTATTTTATAAGAATTCGAATATAATAAGTACGCGTAGTAGTCGTTGTGCCTAAGACCTTGAGTCTTGTTGTGTGTGCAACTAAGTGTCTTAGTACTAGGTGTATCTAAGATCTATTCTATCTTAATTACCCTTCTTATGATCCCAATTCCCATGATTAGTTATACAACATTACTTTTATATTTTAGAAAATTTCGGCAGAGTTTCCTTTGTATTTTGAGCAAATCCAGACAATTATATTGTCTATTTTATAACAAGTTCCCAATTCAATTATAATAAACAAATTTTAGAAGAAACCAATAACATTTATAAAATGCAACAATGAGCTATTATTTAAAGTCATTTAATTTATTAAAACATAAGTTATTTTCATGAAGCATATAAATTTAACATGTTAGAACTTTGAATTAACCCAATTTAGGTCAATTCCAAGTCCTTTGATTGTTTCTTTGTTTCCCAACTTGATTCTTGTTCTCCCAAATTTACAACTTAGTTTGGAGTGCATAATTGAACAATCCAAATTAGTTGTATACATTTGAATAGGATTTCTAAGTGTTAGGTATAGATGTTGAGATTAACACCAACCCTTTATGCATGATCCTTAGTCCATTTCAAAGCTTTGAGTATTCGCATGGTCATTTCCTTGTTCTTACAACTAATTTCAATAGCCCTAGGTACTGAATTCCCTTAATTGGCCAACATTTTGAGTTCAATCCCACTCAGGGCAGCAAACCTTATGAGGTTCTAAGTAGGGTTCGGCTAATTCAACCCCTCCCACGAACCTTCATGGTTCGGCCAGGCTAGCTCACAAATCCTAGGGTTCGTCCCGTGGCTCGCATCTAAGGAGGTTCGCACAAGCACAGGGTTCGTCATGTGATGAAGGTTCGACCGGACATGTGGGGTTCGGCTGGCTTAAACCAGATTCTATTGAAGGCTCGTTGACCTTGGGTTCGTGAGTTGCATGGCCATGGTTCGGCCATGCAGGGTTCGGTCCCAATAGTTCGTGACATTTTGGCTCGTCAGCATGTTGAGGGTTCGTTGTAGTCGAGGGTTCGGTTGCAGGAGATGGTTCGGTGCAGGTGGTCCAGGGTTCGGCGGCAGGTGGGCACAGGTTCGTTGCAGGAGTCTCCCACTTGGTTGCAGGGTTCGTTACTCAGAAAATGGTTCGGCCATGTTTGTAGGGGTTCGGCCGACGAAGCTGCATCATTTTTCCAGTTCCTTAGCTCACGAACCTGTAAAGATCTTGGTGTTTCCAGCATCGTTTTAACTAGCTAAACCTGTTACAAACTCATTCTAACAGATTCTAACCCATGTGATAACCCAATCTACGTGTTCTAAGTGCTTTAGTGCCGATTTAAACAACAAAACCAATTGAACTCGTGAAAACCCTCTAAAACCGAAAATATAATGGATGTTTACCTTAGATTTCGTGGATGAAATCTCGAAATACTTGTACTTCCTTGATCTACGTCGTGTAGTGGTCGTTTTGAACCGAGAATCACTTGAATCCGATGCAAGATGGTTGAGAAATCTTAGAGAGATGTTGAATATTTGTAGAGAGAGAGAGAGACGAGATTGAGAGAGAGATGTGAGGTTGGTGATGATGATTATGGCATTTAATTGCCATAATAAATGCTTCACCACACCCGGTTGATCGGTCTCGTTCGGTTTCGCGTATTATGCCGTGTCGCGTAGTTTACGCGACGAAACGACACGGTTATAAAATTAGAAATCTTTTAATTATTCAAGGTTGTAATTCCTAATAAATTAACTAATATCTTCTTAATTATTAAAAATTTAAAACAAAATTAACTGTTTAAATCGAAATGTACGGTCGTCGCGCGTATTCGTTCGAATCGTCACCCGTACGAACACGACGATAACTATACTTTTCAATCTTGTTTTCTAATTAAAGAATATCACTCAGAACGTTAAACTTTCAGATTTATTCGTACAGATCGTCACCGATACGAATAACCCGTAAATTTAGCATTCACATAGCAATATTCGTGTGTTTTGTTCTGTAAAGTCTCACATACGTTTATACATAATACATCCTAAGCAAATAATCACATGATGGTTCTGTATTGCCAGACAATTGTCTGACTTAAGAACCATTGTTCTGAACTGTGTTTCTGTTAAATGTTTCTGAAACTGTTCTATGACAACTCACTATGATAATGATAATTGATATGAATATGAAAAGTACTGAAATGTATATGATCCGTACCTGTTTTACTGTTCATGTACTGTAGAGATCACTGTTCCGGTGACGGTTCTGGCACTGATGTTACACTGCTTCACAGGATGATTCAGATGAACTCTGGACACTAGCACTTGCGGGACTCCAACACCATGATCAAGATTTGTGATATTCTGATCTTCATCTTGATCTTGAGAAACGGCATCTTCAAAAACATCCTGATCATCCTCCGATGACCAGTCATCATTATCTGCTCCAAAAATGCCTTCCTTAGTTGGATGATTATCATCAACCTGATGAGAAACTCCTTGATCTTCAGAATTTTGTAAGTCATATAACATCTGCAAAGAAATTTCATCATTAGTAACATTAGGAGACAAGTTAAAAGAGTCGAAAAGTTTATCATAATCGAATAACCAATTTGGACCTTTGCCTTCAGGTATAGGTGTATGTCTTTGAACATCCACATTATACCAGAGTTCCACAACACCAGTGCGTTTGTTAAACAGACGTTTGTTGGGAAGGCTATAGCCCAGAAAGAAACCTTCTTCAACCTTAGAGTTGAATTTAGCATCTTTCTTGAGCATGGTACAAGGAGCCCCAAAAGGTTCCAAGTGTTCCAAATTTGGTTTCCGATTCTGAAGAAGTTCATAACAAGTCTTGTTATGTCGTTTAACAATCAGCACTCGGTTGAGAGTAAAACAGGCGTCGCTACGGCTTCACTCCAGAAAGTAATGGGCAGCTTCGAATCAATAAGCATCGTTCGAGCAGACTCTATCAATGTACGATTCTTCCTTTCAGCTACACCATTCATCTGTGGTTCATACGGTGCACTAAATTGCTGCTGGATACCCTTTGAATCATAGAATGCTTCCATGTTCTGATTCTTGAATTCTGTCCCATTCTCTGATCGAACACGCCTAACTCTCAACTTGTACAAGGTCTCCAATCTGTTCACAAGCAAAACAAAATTTTCTTAAGTTTCAGATTTAAACTTTAAGAACATTACCCATGAAAATCTAGAAAAATCATCGGTCACAACAAAACAATATGATTCACCACCGATACTCTTCACATTAATCGGTCCAAACAGATCCATGTGAAGTAGTTCCTATGGTTTATCAATAGAAAACACTGTTTTGGACTTATGTGACCTCCTTTTCTGTTTACCCTTCTTACAGGAAACACACACATCAGGTAATTTGAAATGTTTAACAGGTACACCATCAACCAAATGATTGTGTACAAGATGATTCATCTTTCTGATTTGGATGTGACCCATTCGCCTGTGCCACCAGACACGTCTCAACTTTGTTTACCATCTCCGCATTAGCCATGTCTAAAACATACAAATCTTTACACCTGTCAGCAGTCATCAAAATCCAGTCATCTGGAATCTTAATTCCTTGTTTGAGCACATAGCATTTCTTATAATCAAACAAAATCTTATAACCTTTATCACTTATCTGTGACACACTCAAAAGATTATTAGTTAACTCCTTGCAGTAATTCACATTGTCAAAGAAAACTTTACCATTAGTGAAACTACCACTCCGGGTAATCTGACCACTTTTGTCACCTGCAAAGTTAACATAACATCCATTCATCTCATGAAAATCTTTCAACAAACTAATATCTCCTGTCATGTGCCGTGAACATCCACTATCAACAATCCATCGACTGTTGATATGGCCCGTGAATGCCACCTGCACAATAAATTAAAAATTGATCAGTACCAAAAGGGATGACTCCCGCTATTCCGGCGTTGAGTGTCCCCGAACAGCTTCCTGCCCTTCGATCTCGATGAACTACTTGAAAACCCTTCTTCCAAGTATTCATCCTTCCTCACAAAAAATCGATCATCTGACCTGGGTCTGGATTTCCAAAAAGAATTAGACTTAACGTTTTGTTTTGAAAATCTTTTAGGAGAAAAATTGTCATAAAATTCATCATCAGATGATGACGTCTTTTTCAAAACTCTTTTATCCTTTTGTTGGTTTTCAAAAAATTGTCTTTTATGAACCTTGTCCTCCTTGACCCAGACACACTCAGGATCAAATTTTCTGAGTATTCTCATCTCCTCTTCACTAGGCTTTACCCTCCTAGGACTCCCACCAGAATGGATCACATGACTGTCGTTAACAGAAGTTTTCTTCTTGACCTTGTGATTTGGACAATTGACTGAAATGTGTCCTTTTCCTCTACAAGTAAAACACTGTCTTGCTTCACGTGGAGTAAAAGTATAAAATCGGTTACAAGTATCCAAATCACATTCGGCAATGACATGACCCACTTTCCCACATATGTAGCATTTCCTTGATGACACACTCTTTGGTTTTAATTCATCACATCTCTTAGATGAACCCAAAGATTTGGATGCTACAGATGGAGATAAAACCTTATTTTTCAAAAACATGGTTTTTGTCTTGACATTCTTTTGAGAAATCTTTGATTTACCCTTGTTTCCATCCCCACTTTGATTAACTTTGTCAACAACTTTGACAAACTTCTTGTCAATCTTTTTAGAAAATTTCTCTTGTTTTTGACAAACTTTGCTTGACTCTCCTTTTTGTGTAGTAGAAGACTCAACAAACACAATTGGCTTTAGAGTAGAATTAGTCTTGACTTTTAGATTTGGTTTGAAAACATGCTTTTGTTTAACCACTGTTTTCCCAGCTGATTTTACTTCAGATTTTGGTTTCTTGAAAACTGGACTCATCTTCTCAACATTTTTAGCTTGTTGATGACCAATCATTCTTAGAATATCCTCTGGATATTCTAAATCAGTGATGTCCTCGATGATAGGAGCATCATTATCAACAAATTCACTCTCATGAGATGATGAACTTTCCATATCCTCAGACACTTGATCAGACACACTTTCCTTTAAAGAAACTGGATTAACTTCCAATTCTGGATCAAATTGTGGTCTTCATACATAACTTTGAGGATTTGGCACAGCATGAAAACCAATACCAGAATTATCACGCGAAGATCTTTGCATAGCAGCAAAGTAATCAATGATATATGCTGAATTCTGGTAGTTTTCAAGCTTGGCTTTGTTCAACTCAGCTTCAGATTTTGCAGCTGATAACTCTACTTTCAACTTCTGAGCTGAATCCCGATGCACAGAAACAGCATGATTATTCTGTAAAACCTTGATTTTCAAATCTTCGTTTTCCTTAGAAAGATCAATTATCTTTTTGTCAAATGCTTTTTCTTTTAAAATCAACTTTTTGTTGGCTTCTGTGCATTCTCTCAGATCAGAAGTTAACTGAGAGTTCATCTCTTTGAGTCTATCTATCATCTCATGCAAATCATGTTGTACCTTAGTCATCTCATCGATCTTCTCTTTTCCTTTCCCTGATTCTTCTTCCAATGAAGCCATGAAAGCACCCATAAGATCATCATACTTAATACCCCAGTCATACCCTTCATCAGCTTGACTCAGAAGTGCTTTAGAAGATGATTCCTCATATTTCTCTTTCTTCTTTTGAATATCTTCTCTTGGCTTGAAAGGATTCAGATTTCCTTGCTTCTTGGGATTCTTGCACTCTCTTGCAAAATGACCATGTTCCCCACAGTTATAACACTGTGTAGATTTTGGATTAAATCCAAACTTTGTGTTCCGGTCAAAGGTGAATTTCTTCCCAGTTTTCTTCTCATATCGATTAATTCTGCGAATAACACTTGCCAACGCCCACTGTGTATCTATCAACTCCATCTCATCCTCATCAATCTGTGCATAATCTTCAAAAGTCAGATTTGCATTTCCAATTCTACCAGCCACCTATTCATCATAAGCACTCACTACACATGACAAAATAGACATATGATCTTTAACGGCTTCAACTGTCACTTTTCCCAAATTTGTTGTGTTAAGCTGAACTGGAGGTGGTGTAGACTCAGACTTTTTCTCATTGATAGGACAGTGTGAACTAGAACTTGTAGGCACCGAAGAACTCTGAGTAGTTTCAGAAGTTCTAGACACGAAAGCAGTCTGTATCTTAACAGATGCAGTAGGAGGTGTAACAACTAAACCACCATACAAGGAAGGATCTTGTGTGACATTTACCCGTCTCGCTTTACGTTTGTCCTTCATTTCTTGTTCTTCCAGTTTCTTAATAAACTCTACCAATGTCAATCCAGGTAGGTTTTCTCTCAGTATGAGTACCAAGGAGTTCCATTTGTCAGGTAATGCATCAGCCAAACAATCTATCTTCTCATCCTCTGAATACTCAATGCCATATTTCCTAACTTCAGTCAACAAGTGTCTGTATCTGGTAATTAAGGCATCTAAAGTTTCATTTCCGATGATGTTGAAATTCTCAAACTCCTTTCTGATGTCAGTAGCCTTCATTTTCTTCAGATTGGTGTTGCCTTCAACTCTTGCCTTTAATGCATTCCAAAGACTGTAAGCAGTCTTGTGTTCATCAAACTGATGTAGAATTTGATTGGGAATGGCTTGACTCAATAACCAATAAGCTTTCTTCTCTGAGTCATACTTTTTCCACTCATCTACATCCAATCTTTCCAAGAGTTGAAACAAATCAGTACCAACTACCCTTGGTCTCTCATAAGGAGATAAAATTCTTTCCCATAAATTTGTATCTGTGCCATTGAGATGAGTTTCAAATCGTCCTTTCCAGTTGTCACAATCAGCTAAATCCAATAGTTTTGGCACTTTATTTGTACTGCCTACTTCAGTCTCATTGATTAAGATGCTCTGAATTTGGAGTTCTGACTTGCCATCGCCGCGTACATGTCAGACATGATTTCTGAGTTGATAAGCAGCGAACCTTTCCAAATTATCACTAGCCGAACCTCAAACGAACCTCAGCCGAACCTCCATACAAAATTTTCTCTTAGCCGAACCTACAGACGAACCTCAGCCAAACCTATGGACGAAAATTTGTCCTAGCCGAACCTTCAGGCGAACCTCAGCCGAACCTATGGACAAAATTTGTCTTTTGAGCAGCGAACCTTTGAACAACGAACCTTGAAACTCACCAACCTTTACACAGACGAACCAAGAAACTGGCGAACCTTTAGTTCAAGCGAACCCTCAGCCGAACTATGAACAGTAAGCAGCGAACCTTTGACGAACTATCACCCAAACTTGCCGAACCTTGACAGAACCTTTGCCGAACCTTAGCTGAACTCTTGCCGAACCTCTGCCGAACCTTCAGCGAACTATCAAACGAACCCTCTGAAAAACCTTCTAACAGCGAACCTTTGTGTTCAGCAAGTCACAGGTTCGTCCCACGAACCTGTAGCGCAGATTTTGAAAATTTTGGGCGGGAAACCTTCCAAAACTTCAAAAAAATCCTTCCAAATCTCTACCAAAACACCTCCAAAACTTCAATTGTTGTAATTCAACAACAATTGATGATGAAAACAGTCTCAAATCACCAGAAAATCAATCAAGAAGAAAGAATTTGATCCATCAAATGTCTTCAAATCTTCAATTACTTGATTTCTTTGAAATTGTAGTGTAGAACCTCAACCAAACTCTCTAATACCACTGTTGGTTTGGTTGAAACCGATCAGGATCGAATACGAAGTCCTACGAACTATCAACTACGTGCGGAATCCATAGTCAATATGTAGAAATACAAAGAACACAAGCAATTCAATAATCAACTCTTGTATTATCAACAAATGATTACAAGATCTCAATCAGAAATACAATTCTCACACAAAGAAAATACAGAAGATTTCTAGCAATCTGTCAAGAGTTCTTTCTGTTCTACAAACAAACCTTCTATTTATAGAAACAGAACCAGCGAACCTATTATAGGTAGCCGAACCTAAGGTTTGCCAGCCGAACCCTAAGGTTCGCTGGACGAACCCTTAGGTTCGCTGGACGAACCCTTAGGTTCGCTGGACGAACCTATGAGAACAATCAAAAGGTTCTCCGAACCTTTGCCAGGTTATAGGTTCGCCGAACCTATCAACCCAATAGGTTCGCTAATATGCCAAGAATTGTGGGCCAGACGAACCTTAGGCAAACCATAGCCGAACCTTTTACTAACCTCAAAATAAATACAACTATTGAATAGCAAACAATTACAAACATGTACTAACAGTTAATGGTTGTAAATTATGTTTAATGTATAGGGGAAGCAATTTTATTTGAAACGGACGTTCATTATCACATAAATATAATTTTATAAACAGTTTATGGAGCATGCTTTCAGTATCCCAAAACAGTAAAAAGAAAAGGGATCACATGAACTCACCTGGTTGCTTTAACTATTTCCTTTTTGTTCTTGTACAAATATGTCATTGTGCCACTATGTGTTCCTTGTTATGTTCCCAAAGTTATCACCAAAACAAGTTCCTATTTGTATCAATTTATGTATATATGTGTAAGTTGTAAGATTTCACATTATGGTTGTTGATTGTTATTGAGCTCTTTGGGTTTTTTGTGTCCAGTGTTTACTATTTTAAAGTTTCTTCGTATTATCGTACATAATGAAATCTTACTATACGATTGCATATATAATGTTTGTGCAGTGTTATTATTAATTGATGTTCAATATAATTACTAGTATGCTACTTCATATATTACTTATGTAACTAGTATGTTTTTGGTTTCTAAGATGTTATATATGATGTAGTCATTGTGTATACTAACTATTATAATTGTTTTAAATATTGAATAAAAGAGTGTTTAAAGTATTCATAATTTAATTTCTATGTATAAATGAAATTATACATTCTTAGGTGTAACTATTATCAAAGATAATAGTAACAATATTAATAAAAATAATACTAATTTTAGTAGCAATATTAATAACGCTACTATTGTCAAATTTTAATTAATTATAAGAATATGAAAAATGGCATAATATCATATGTTAGAATGGATAGTCATGTTTTTAATAAGCTTTATTATTTGCAAACTTTGAATTACAAATCTTTAATGTGTCAAGTAGGATTACTCTGATAATATAAATTAAATTATAGTATGATTATAAATAATCTTAAAGGAGTAGAAAATGATTACGTTAATGTTACTAATAATAAAAATGATACTTATAAAAATAATTAATCTTACTATGAATTCATGGTTACATCGAATTTAGTATAGTAGTGGTAATATATGAAAAATTATTTTAAGATTGAATTAAACATTTATATCAAGTTCCTAGTTGTTTAACACTATCACAATGTATATAGTATAGCTATACACATTGATCATATTAAATCCAACCTATGTATATAAAACCAATTGTTAACATGTTGGATTTAAACATGTTTATAAACATATAGTCTTACTTAAACTTTCATTGTATAATATCCTATAAACGTGTATGTATAGTTTGTTTAATGATTTAATACCTACTTGAAATCATATATATTATACATCTTCATTGAGTTCAAAATATATAAGATTTTATTTAATTAAAGTTTCTTAGTCATTTTATACATAATGTAACAAGTTTCATATAACTTCTAATATGTATCCATATTAGATACCTAGACTTGTAATAACAATTTAACTTGTATTTATCGTATATAAATGTACATATATATATTGCAAGTGTTGCCTAATTTGTACAATTTATTATGTTTGACTAATGATTCTAGCTTTCAAAGTCTTATTATGATTAAACAGTTAGTTGGTTTAAAATTTATGAAACTAATTCAAATTAAAACTCTAAACATATATATCACATATACTATGATTAAACCAAATTAGAAATCCTATTCCTTAGTCAAGTATGGACAAATTTAGTATATGTATAAATATTTATATACATATTTTCGTGTAAATATCTTATATTTGTGTAAGTAGATATATTATTTTTATTAATCACTCATGTATAGTTATATTTATGTACATATGCATTTCCGAATATCTAACAATATCACACATGTTATATGGTTTCGTTAAACATTTTTATTATTAACCAATTATGAAGAACCATATTTTATCTAGTTAACCCAAATGCTCAACCACTTTAACTTTATTGTTTAAACATATAAACCATATAATAAAAGTTATTGGCGCGCGATTTTACCTTCCCACTCGTTCCATTCACGTATCTAAACCGATTAAATTATTCGTACGTATGTTTCATGATTCAAACATGTTTCTAAACTCGATTTTACGTAACGAATACAACCGAGCGCTTCGTTTTTGCTGTTGACTGAGGCTGTCCGGTTTTGACCAGTCATATTTCCTGCTGACTTTAGTTGACCAAGGTTAGAACCAGCCCCTCGGTTCCTACTTCCGCCTGTAGCACTCCTGGCCACCCCTGTGTGGGCTGTTGGTGGTCTCGCTTCACCGGTAGCCTACCAAACGCATCACACTCGCAAAGAACAACCCAAAAACACCGGTATTTGACCAAAACAAACAAGGAAATTACATGCATGTGTAGATCGGTGCTGGTTATGACCTTCTTACCTTACACAATTGGTTATAGAGTGGGACACGGCCACGAACAGCCCGCACCACCACTTGAACCACTACTGCTAACCACCATCTTCGACAGTCGAACATGAAACATCATCTCAGCCGCAAGACTACCCCCAACACCACCATTTAGTACCATAAACCTTCAAGAAATTAACATGCACGTCAAGAATGCCACTTGCAGGTACAAATAGGAACTAGTCAAGTTGTTCTTACCACTTGTTTATCGGTTTTTAGTGGGAGGGGCCGCCGGAACCTATCATCACCGGCGTCCTAAACCACTATCGTGGTCCTAGCCGCTGCTGCATGTCGCTTTCTGGTCCAAGATCCACCTCCGTGACTTGCTTGAACACCACCTCCGTCTACAACCTCCTTTTGTTAGGTGAAACCCTAGCCGTCGCCTCTTTCTCTCTCGACTTTCTCCCCTCTTTAGCCCGATTCAGAAAGAATAGTAGAAGGAAAGGTTGGAGAGCACGAGGAGGGGAAGTCGGAGGTATGAACTTTTTGTGTCGCCGCCGCAGCTCCGCCGCAGCTCTGCCCTGGCTCCGCCTAAGCTCCTCCATCCGAACTCTCTCTCGATTTGTTTTGAGCGGCTGCATACACACACCCTTGTGTGTTGCGGCTGGAATAAAATGAGGGAAAAAGGAGATTACATCCCTTTTATACTTAGGGTTTAATTCTAGGGTTTAAAAGTAGAATAAAACGCGTATTCGAACCATCTCGCGATCGTATTTTTTTTTCGTTTATCATTCTCGACCCGGCACTTCCTCACTTACGTACTAATAACTTATGATAATATTAGAATGTTTATTTTGTCCGTTAAAATTAATTTTGTTTAATAAATTATGTTGAAATACGTTAATATCGCATATACGACATTTTGACTGGTTTAATCATTTTCTCGCTCCGAATAAGATTCTTATATTTTTAATGTCGTTAATATTTTTAAATAGGTAATTATAAATGTTTTTCGCCTCAGTTTATGAGTCAGTAAGTTTAATCTGTTAATGTAGGTTTTCTCATGTTAAATAAAGTTTTCTAACACATTTGGTTGCACACCTCACCTAAATCCATATGGATGGGTTATGCTTTTGATTTATTAATAACTACATTAATAATCACGTTGTTAGAGCTATTTATTTCGTATATCGGTTATGGTTCAGAATGTTGTAAACATTCGTTAAATCTTGGTTTCTGTTTATATACTATACATTATCTATGTTTTTCAAAATAAACCCTTCGATTAGTATAAAGATGTATTTTTTTATACTAACTTGTTTAAATCTGGTTCTTTTCATTTGTTTCTCACAATTATTGATAGAATCATAACAATTAATTTATCGAAGGAATTTATTAAAGTATTGTTAAATTTATGTTTAAAATTTATCAGACTTGATTTATTTATTTTGATTCTAATTCAAGATTAATTATTTGAGCTTTGGCTTATACATAAAAATCTTAATGGGCCTATTTGGGCCTTAAAATCTTATTAGGCCTAAATTTCTTATTGGGCCTAAATGTTTATTGGGCTTTATCATCTAATTACAAATTAAATGTTTAGGTTCGTTGGGATTTCTTACAGTTGTTATAGTCTCCCCAACTTAAAAGAATTTCGTCCTCGAAATAAGCTGTTACTATGGTTTAGCAAGTTCGAATAGCTGTAGGAATTTCTTGTGCATCATTTCTTAAAGCTTAAATTTGGTTTATCATTTCTATGTAGCACCATGTTCTAGTCCATCCTAAAGGAACTGCCCATAAACTTAACAAGCATACACTTTTACTTATTATTGCATAAGATGTTAATACAGATTCTGATAATTATAAGCAGTAAAGCCTAACAAGAATTGTTAGCCTTCGTGTATTGCTGTTTAATCGTTCATAAGGCTATCATACATAAAAATTCGCATAAATAAGGTTTATTCTCATTATAAATGTTTCATAAATTATCAAGTTACATTCTTGTTTCCCACATGTTTCATTACGCATCCCATGCATCAATAGTTTCGAAATTCCGATCACTTTGATCTTATTTCCAAAGATATTGTTTCATCTTATACTGAATGTAACCAATAGGTGTCAAGGTTCATAGTTTCTTGATCATGTATCTGAATACAATGTTTCTTACAACATAAACATAGCAATCAAACATACATGTTGTTCATTTAATGTATCATCCCGATTATTAATAACATTACCTCTCTTATACATAACATTTGGCACAATATTGTACATACGCAAGTCAACTTGTATTCATGGTTACCTTCATATATACTATAGATTTAAGTTTTCTTATCGGATTATACATAGTTATTCAATGATAAACGTATCTTTGGTTCCTAAAACCAGTAGAGTGAAAGTAAGCATTTCAAGTAAACGAAGTCTAACGTATAGATTATCAAGACTAAGGTGTAACCGATATATTTTAAGTAGTTTAGTTAGGATACAAACAAAATCATGATCATATCGACAGTGTAATTATGAGTAGGGCACAATCACTTTTTATGTTGGATCCAACTAATGTCTTAACTATATACAAATGGAGTTATTGATTCTATAAACCTTGAATAGCTAAGAATAGGTTCCAATGAGATGATGATGGTATTACTAAAAGAAGCTAAGGATTTTATTGAAATACTTGTGCCGAGAAATCTTCAGACTAAGGATGTTATCTTGTCTTAGGGAGCTTAATCGTGATGATGCCTATCTGCTTCATGGATAAATTCTAGAGGTTGACGAAGAATCCCTGAATTAAGGTTATTATGGAATTCCAAGGGACAAGTTAACAGAGATAGATGGGTTAGATTTCAACTAGGATTGATAACTTTGGATATGCAAAGGATTTTGACTCACTGCTTGTGTCGGAATCTTACTCAACATTATTTCAAGTGTCTGCAGCAATTATCACTTCCTCCGAAGCTTTTGAGAATAATAATTAAAGAACAATTCATCATTCATGAGGATAGCATTATCTTGTTTGAATATGTCAAACTTTCTGATCACCTGGTTTGGAATATAAGAATTCAGACATAAAGAGATTTAAGGAAGCTTTCGTCCTCACCAAGAAAAGTCGAGGAGTAGTTCTTTCAAAGGCTACTAATCGAATGAAATTATATCGGGAATTTTAGAAACATTAATAGTATGTGATGTAAAGAAATGGATAGGGTATTTTAAAGACGTACATCATGGTTACAAACGAAACTGATGAGGGTACCCTTGTTCTAGAGTGGCTATAATTTGATCTCTTTCAATAAATCCCTTTAAGTAACCATTCGGCACGGATTACTCTACTGGTGACTTCTTGAACCAAAACATTAATTGGTTGCTTTTAGAAATTGAGTCATTGAATCCTCATTAGCAATTCTATGAATGTGCCCACTTTTGACGAACAAATGGACTTGATTTTCTATTCCATTGGTACGTTATCTATTATTTATCCCTTTTACTATTGATACATGAAGTTACATGATGTAGAAGTATAGATTGTTGTTGGCTTCGCAGTAGATCTGGCAAATAATCATTTTATCGTTTCACGCAATCGGTAGAATGTTCTATATTTATTTCTTCACATTATATAGATGACCACAACTTCACCGTGTCAATGCATTGGTCATCGGTTTCATTTCTTATCTCCTTGACTGATTGCTCTACTTCATCCTATAAGTTTTAGCCTACTAATTTCTTTGTCGTGTTAAGATTTTCGACGTATCTCTTTGTCATGAATACTCTTGTTGTACATATTCTATTTATCGTATGTCTTGAAGTGATGAAGAGGTGCATTAGTCTCGAACATGGTCTTCACTGGTTACCCTTAACATCAGACAGAGATTTCCAAAGTTGTGCTCTTGAGGCTGACTTTTCGCAAATGATTTTTAACTTTTTATGCTACCTTCTTGTAGCTTTTCTTCTTACAATTTAATACATTCTATCTTCCTTGAGGTTGATCCTTCTATTTTATTTCACTGCAGTCCTTCCATGTTGCTTAATCCTGGTATCAAAACTATTTTCTCCGGTGACAATCTAGATTAGCTGTCCTTTTTGCTAATTCAATTCATTATCTCTTAATTATGCTTGTACGAGTGCATTCCGATGTAGATTCACCCAATGTTCTAAATCTCCAAAGTGCCCAAACTCTCCAAATTTTAGGGGAGACCTCTTCTTCTACTATGGAGTGGTCAATATTCAACTAGAGTTTTCCTTGTAACTACTCGTGACTTCAGCTTGTTGGGATTCATAAGTTGTATAACATGAGAATTATTGTAGTTGTTAAAATTGGTTTAAATGTTTTTAACTATTCTACTACTTGTCATAACGTTTTGCACTAACACTATCCCAATATACCGAACATAGTTTATATATAGGGCATACGTAGAGTCAGGCTACCTGCCTGATCAGCCGCCAGCCCACCACCATTTCGATATATTACGATAGTGTCCTTGCCAAAAATATTTGACTGTAAATTTGTTAGTATATATTTAGCCATAAATTAAACAATTTACTATATCCTACTACACATGTTCATAAGATTCACCTTGATGCTATGATGCACATACCATTTCTTACAGTTGGTCTTCAATTCTTCTCAAAACATTTATTGGCACTATAAATTCTTCTAATTTATGATTAAATCCTTCACCATTAATTTTTCACTTCTTCTTTTTCCGATAAACATCGATTCTAACTGTTTGAAGCTCTTCTTTTACTCTTGATATTAATTACCTTCCTTCACCTTGCTATAACTTGGTAGCTGGTACTGATCATCGTATATCAATGCGCATGGAGGTCTCATTTGCCAAAACTATGAAATTTCTTCAAGCGATAATAGGATGTCTCGCCCAATCTCAACTATGGCCTTTGATTTACAGTACACAAAATATCCTTCGCGTATTCCCTTTTACCTTGCAATCAAAGAAATATCTTGATCACTCTCTGATCAATAGGAACACATTCTTCTCTTGACAATCATAACTTCACAATTTATGTTTCCGGCCTTCAGCTTCATGTTCCCTTTATTATATTCACTAGGTGGAGCTCCTTTAGGGATTTACAAATTCTTCGCATATGACGTCATTATTTGGTTTAGCATCAGGGGTTTGATCGAAGGATTAAATAGAAAAGAGTTTCAATGTTGAAACGATTTGCTTAAGAAATATCATTTTTCTGGAACAGAATTTCGAGTGATAGAATAAATTAAAATTTATATTGAAGGTTCACATTCTCACTGTGTGAACTAAGGAATTACCTTTCAACAGCATATAATTCTAATACTTCTACTTTAGTTATCAAGAATTTGGGCATGGTTAAGTTAAAGGAGTATTCATTAGAGTTGCAAAATAGAATAAATCATTGATGAAAGTTTGGAGATCGCAGATGAACTATTAAGGATAATAGGAATAGTAATCACAGACAACAATGGTCGTTGATTATTAAAGGTGACTAACCTAATGTTGATATGAGAAATGATGAAATGAAGAGTTTCTCAATTTTTTACGTATGATAATCCGAATCTGAAGGGAGTATGTGTCACAATACTTTGATGTCATCACCTGCTTTCTCCAGGGTCTTCGTGATTTTTCACTCACTCGTGTAATCTTGTAGTCAGTTGAGGAGTACTCATAGTTGATAGTCATAATCAAACTTCTGTGGCTATATATAAATTTGATAAAGAAGTACAAAGGAGTATTGAAGTTTATAGAGTAAAAAAAAAATTCTTGGACGCCTTAAAGGATTGGAAGTCGACAACATAAGTACCTTGATAATAAAGAGGTCATGATTCCCCTAATATTTGAGGTAAAAAGAAGAAAAGAATACGGGAACGCCGTTTCCAATAGGATAGAATGAATGAAGAGAAGATATCGTACCATAAAATCACCGTTGACCTCTTGTGACTTAAATCCTATGCTCAGCTCCCATTGTCAACTAATGTTTGTTTCAGTAATCATTAACATAACAAGTATTTATACGTATATACATAAACATTATGTTCAAATTTAATTTTAAGTGTGTCTTAGAACTTCCCATGTAACTTCAAATTCACCATTATGTGTGCACCCATAATCCTGAATTTGATTTACATGTTTGTTCTAGTTTAACCATTCGTGTGCTTCATATGCCTAGGTATTCATGGTCTCACTAGTATCATGTTTCTATTTGTTTAGGCCCCTAGGTTTCTCATGTTAAAGTCTAGGAACTTATCCTAAGGTTCCTAATTCGCTAAAACCTTTGGCTCTGATACCAACCTGTCACAACCCAACCAGGGGGCTTGACTAACGATTGATTCAAAACACAAAGTAGCGGAAGACAAAATTAATATATTACAATTCAACTAAAGGTTTAGTCTAAGTATCTAATTTGTTTACAACAAATCTAAATATGATTTAACTAGTGGGAGATTTTCTAGAGTTATTGGGTCCATCCAGGCATCAGCACACTTTATTAATCTTTAAGTCAAGTTCTTCAGTTTTCCATGTAATGTTCTTGTTCGAGCAACCCGGTATCCGAGTCATACCTGTTTCTAATTACCTGAAAGACATGCTAAAATACGTCAACTATAAAGTTGGTGAGCTCATGAGTTTTAGTTTACAGACACAATAATAAATGCATGTGATAATTCAAAAACAATACAACCAACCCTGCTCCATGCCCGAGCGTTTGCCTCTTACAATGTTAGCCCAAAACATGGTCATTCTAATTCACTTCCCATTCCGAGACCCGTTCCTGCTCTCGGTGTAAATGCATCATAAAGAATATATGCCACAACAGTTGACATTAACCTTAGTGGGGTTTCAACCTTAATTTTATAAGGCCACCCTTTCGGGCCACTATGCGTGGGGGATTCCCCAAGTAGTACTACCCATATACTCACCGGCTCTTCTTATGAGTTAATGTTGGTTTGGTTGAAACCGATCAGGATCGAATACGAAGTCCTACGAACTATCAACTACGTGCGGAATCCATAGTCAATATGTAGAAATACAAAGAACACAAGCAATTCAATAATCAACTCTTGTATTATCAACAAATGATTACAAGATCTCAATCAGAAATACAATTCTCACACAGAGAAAATACAGAAGATTTCTAGCAAGCTGTCAAGAGTTCTTTCTGTTCTACAAACAAACCTTCTATTTATAGAAACAGAACCAGCGAACCTATTATAGGTAGCCGAACCTAAGGTTTGCCAGCCGAACCCTAAGGTTCGCTGGACGAACCCTTAGGTTCACTAGACGAACCTATGAGAACAATCAAAACGTTCGCCGAACCTTTGCCAGGTTATAGGTTCGCCGAACCTATCAACCCAATAGGTTCGCTAACATGCCAAGGTTCGTGGGCCAGACGAACCTTAGGCAAACCATAGCCGAACCTTTTACTAACCTCAAAATAAATACAACTATTGAATAGCAAACAATTACAAACATGTACTAACAAACTCCCCCTAAATGTTTGCTATCAAAGTCTTCAGTCTTTTTCTTAAACATTTTTATTAATCACTCATGTATAGTTATATTTATGTACGTATGCATCTCCAAATCTCTAACAAAATCACACACGTTATATGGTTTCGTTAAACATTTTTATTATTAACCAATTATGATGAACCATATTTTATCTAGTTAACCCAAATGCTCAACCACTTTAACTTTATTGTTTAAACATATAGACCATATAATAAACGTTATTGGCGCGCGATTTTACCTTCCCACTCGTTCCATTCACGAATCTAAACCGATTAAATTATTCGTACGTATGTTTCATAATTCAAACAGTTTCTAAACACGATTTTACGTAACGAATACAACCGAGCGCTTCGTTTTTGCTGTTTACTGAGGCTGTCCGGTTTTGACCAGTCATATTTCCTGTTGACTTTAGTTGACCAAGGTTAGAACCAGCCCCTCGGTTCCTACTTCCGCCTGTAGCACCCATGGCCACCCCCGTGTGGGCTGTTGGTGGTCTCGCTTTACCGGTAGCCTACCAAACGCATCACACTCGCAAAGAACCCAAAAACACCGGTATTAGACCAAAACAAACAAGGAAATTACATGCATGTGTAGATCGGTGCTGGTTATGACCTTCTTACCTTAGACAATTGGTTATAGAGTGGGATACGGCCACGAACTGCCCGCACCACCACTCCAACCACCACTGCTAACCACCATCTTCGACAGTCGAACATGAAACATCATCTCAGCCGCAAGACTACCCCCAACACCACCATTTAGTACCGTAAACCTTCAAGAAATTAACATGCACGCCAAGAATGCCACTTGCAGGTACAAATCGGAACAAGTCAAGTTGTTCTTACCACTTGTTTATCGGTTTTTAGTGGGAGGGGCCACCAAAACCTATCATCACCGGCGTCCTAAACCACTGTCATGGTCCTCGCCGCTACTGCATGTCGCTTTCTGGTCCAAGATCCACCTCCTAACACTTCCGTGACTTGCTTGAACACCACCTCCGTCTGCAACCTCCGTTTGTTGGGTGAAACCCTAGCCGTCGCCTCTTTCTCTCTCGACTTTCTCCCCTCTTTAGCCCAATTCAGAAAGAATAGTAGAAGGAAATGTTGGAGAGCATGAGGAGGGGAAGTCGGAGGTATGAACTTTTTGTGTCGCCGCCGCAGCTCCGACGCAGCTCCGCCCTGGCTCCTCCATCCGAACTCTCTCTCTCTCGATTTCTTTTGAGCGGCTACATACACACACCCTTGTGTGTTGCGGCTGGAATAAAATGAGGGAAAAAGGAGATTACATTCCTTTTATACTTATGGTTTAATTCTAGGGTTTAAAAGTAGAATAAAACGCGTATTCGAACCATCTCGCGATCGTATTTCGTTTTCGTTTATCATTCTCGACCCGAAACCTCCTCAGTTACGTACAAATAACTTATAATAATATTAGAATGCTTATTTTGTCCGTTAAAATTAATTTTGTTTAATAAATTATGTTGAAATACGTTAATATCGCGTATACGACATTTTGACTGGTTTAATCATTTTCTCGCTCCGAATAAGATTCTTATATTTTTAATGTCGTTAATATTTTTAAATAGGTAATTATAAATGTTTTTCGCCTCAGTTTATGAGTCAGTAAGTTTAATCTGTTAATGTAGGTTTTCTCATGTTAAATACAGTTTTCTAACACATTTGGTTCCACACCTCACCTAAATCCATATGGATGGGCTATGCTTTTGATTTATTAATAAATACATTAATCATCACGTTGTTAGAGCTATTTATTTCGTATATCGGCTATGGTTCAGAATGTTGTAAACATTCATTAAATCTTGGTTTCTGTTTATATATTATACATTATCTATGTTTTTCAAAATAAACCCTTCGATTAGTATAACGATGTATTTTTTTATAGTAACTTGTTTAAATCTGGTTCTTTTCATTTGTTTCTCACAATTATCTATAGAATCATAACAATTAATTTATCGAAGGAATTTATTAAAGTATTGTTCAATTTATGTTTAAAATTTATTCGACTTGATTTATTTATTTTGATTCTAACTCAAGATTAATTATTTGAGTTTTGGCTTATACATAAAAGTCTTAATGGGCCTATTTGCGCCTTAAAATCTTATTAGGCCTAAATTTCTTATTGGGCCTAAATGTTTATTGGGCTTTATCATCTAATTACAAATTAAATGTTTAGGTTCGTTGGGATTTCTTACAATTGTTACATACATACATAAATAAGTTCATCAAAACATTATGAATAAATTGTACAGTATCAAAAATAACCATAATAATACCATCGATGCATTCTCTACTAAAGCACTGCTCCAGAGTTCACACACCCTCTGAAGTGATCATCACCACTTATTCAGGCCCTGTTATAACCAGCCATGACAGTCTTATTTAAGTAGCGCATAATGCAAAGGCTATTATAATGGGTTTGAAAAACATTTTAAAAATATTTTCTACACGCCTTTAATCAAAACATTTTTAATGCTAGAAATAGTTCTCAGTACCACAGTGCTCAACTTTTGTGCAACCACAGTCTGGACTTCAAAACCACCTTTTCTTCTCGACCTCAGACGAGGCTTTCAAAATCATTTATTGCTCAACTACAGCTTAGACTTGAAAGTTTTTTTACCCAAACATAGTCGGATTAAAATCTTTTTCACAAAATAGCTTTATAGCATGACATCAGCCCAAAAGGATAAAACATTTAAAACAAGGCTACGAAGAACTCACCTGATTTGTATAATACTTGATCGATATAACCTCTATTTTTTAGCTTGATTCCACGTAATCGCAGATATCCTAATATCACAAGTATCCTAGTGGAATCAGCACATGAGCAATGCTACTAATTTGGGTTTCTAATTGAGCAGCACAACGACTTATGTTAAGTTATCCTTTGTACGAGCGTTTAGCTCGTTTCATTAACCACAAGATATTATGGATATAAACATCTTATAATAACTTGCTTAGCATCTTATCATAGTCTTTGGATAAGTCTTGTGTTACCTCGTGTAGATAACTTAATTGAACGAAAGCTTTAAAGCCTTACCTCTTGATAAACGAGCAGAGCTTCGTTTAACGTTCTGATAGCATTCCTAGCGTAATCTGAGCTTCCCGGACACTTATATAATCTCAAAGGAGGCTTATAGAGGTATTATGTTTGAGAGAAAAGCATGGTGTTTGAAAGAAATACAAAAAAATGAACCGGTGAAATCTATTAATAGGAACTGGCATGCAAATCGAGGAGCCGGGGTTGTGAGACGTCGCCAAACACGTGGTGACCTCTTGGGACACGTGGCATATCCCCTTGACACGTGGCAGGGCCTGTTGACACGTGTCATGGCTGCTTGACATGTGGCAGGCCTGTTGGCACGTGTCATGGCTGCTTGACACGTGGCATTGTCTGCACATTCTGCTTTCACTCAAACTAATCATTTTATATAACGTGTCTATTGTGAGTATGACTTATTTATCTACTTGAAAAATTACTATAGTCATATCCTCCCATGTATTTTATATAACAAAAGCTTTGAATTTTTACTTATTACATTTGTGGTATTACAGGGTTAAAGTAAAATTAATACACCGTTCATAAAAGCACATTCATTGCATATCAAGAATGAGTTACATGAAAATTTGGATGTTACAAGTCTACCCCCTTATAGAAGGTTTCGTCCTCGAAACCTCATCATTCATTGAACAACAAATAATAGAGTTTCCTTATCTCATCCTTAGCTTCCCATGTAGACTCAGATCCTTTACGATGCTCCCATTGCACTTTAACGTGTTTGAAGACTTTGTTACGTAATATTCTCTCCTACCAGTCAAGTATTGCGACAGGTCGTTGAGCATAATTCAACTTGTCATCAACTACAGTATCGTCCAAAGGTATATGTGAAGTTTCGTCGGCCAAACATTTTCTCAAATGTGACACATGAAAGGTTGGATGTATTCCATTCAATTCGTGAGGTAAATCCAACCGATAGGAAACTTCTCCTTCTCGGACCAATATTTGAAAAGGTCCTATATACCTTGGACTTTGGTTTCCCCTTTTCCAAATCCTTGAATTTCCAAAACTAGCAGTTTGCCGTAGAATTATAATAGGTTTAAGCGTTAAAACTAGACTAAAATGCCTAAGTGTGTTGAGAACCCCTCTTCAAGTCCTTGGAATTCGAAAACCGGGGGTTTGCAATACAATTACAAAGTGTTTACGTGTGACACCCTAATCCCACACGGATCATAAAAGACTTGTTTAGACATAAAACATGTTGCGGAATTTGGTCCCAAAAATTTTTTTGAAAGGGTTTGTTTGAAAACTCAATAAACTACATAACCTGTCACATTCAAAAACTGACACAAACTTATTTACAACATTCACACATCCACAAAACATAGTAAGTTTTAGTTACAACCACAAAAAAAACCCAACATAACGAGTGATTCCGTTCCAAAACGTGCCCGATCTGATCGCCCAATGCATATCTATTTTTGACCTGTAAACATCACATATAAATTCACAATTAGTTCATTTGAACTAAGTAAGCAACCCCCAATGTTCCCAAAACTCATTCTAATACATCCACATACATATCATATGGATGTTTATCATGTTTAGATCATAATATATCATATTCAAACATCTAATTGCACATAACTCACCATTGTGCATTAATTTCCCTTAACAGGTCATTTTCACAAATAGGATTACATGATCTATTTCCCAACTTCATTACTAGCACCTCTAGTTAATCATCAAATTATATTCACTATTTTTACTCATTCAGTTACCAACACTCTAGTGGGTTTTTATCATTTAACCCCCGGCTCATCCGGTTATCCACACTCTAGTGGTTTATCACACTGTCTACCGACTCATTTGGTTATCCACTCTCTAGTGGTTCAGTTGATCAATTTTACCGGCTCATCCGGCTATCCACACTCATGTGGTGTCATGACTCGTCTACCGGCTCATCTGGCTAGTTTTACACCATTTATATTACACATACAACTCAAGCATAACATTCATATTGAAACTAAAAATGCCTTCTCATAGGTCTTTTAACTCAATTAGTTTCATTAGTCAAGTTATGCACAATCAATTTATAAACACCAAAAATCAAGTAGACTCTTTCTACTACTTATATGTAATGTTATAGTAAGTTGGGTAACTTACCTTGTTCAAATGGTTGGTCATCTCCTACAACCTCTTTTCCACTTCTATGGCTTATCCCTTGACTTCCACCTCCAACACCTAGTTGCAATTCACATATATATACAACTAGTTTCAATACACACAACACATATACATATTGATTCAAACTAATTTGAATCTCAATTATCAATATATAGTGTTTAGAAGTCAAGTTACTACTTATAATCACATGTTTATGCTAAAAAACATTGACTTTCAAACCTCATTTTTGTGCAGCAACTTTCTGAGTTGCTGCTGTAATCAACACTTTTGACACATTTACAATATGTTTTAGCTCTTCATATTCAAATATGGGTTGTAGTAGATTCCTATACCTTTCCAAGAATATAAAATACGCCTCAAACGGACACACGGTTGATTTTATACACAATTTACAAAATCAGACCAGCACCTTTATTTTACAATTCAGCTTGCTGAATTTTTTTATGTTGCTGCTGTAATTGCCATTTTAACCCATCTTAAGTTTGTTTTCAGCTTTTCATGTCAAAAGATGGATTTTAGCCCTTTCAAATAGCTTTTCAACCATATAAGGTTCATTTTCTCATGATTTTTCTATGATTTTATACGAATTTTTTAATAACAGTGAAACAACATAATTTTTTTCAATTCAGCATCTAATGTCTTTTTGTTCAAGCATTTCACCAAGCATCTTATGTGCATAACTTATAGACATGTTTATTCAGCATGTTTACTTACTAATCAACCCCATTTATGGTTCATTAACATCAAAGTTCATAACTTTATGCAATCACAAACAATAACTATTATTGTGATTGTCTCAAACACTTAATAAGCATCTATTCATAGTTTCTAACCCATTTAAACAACCAATTTCAAGATTAGAAACAAACCCTAACTTTGTTCATCTCAAGAACTTCTAATCAACATCAATTAAGAGATCAAAAGTTACTTACAAGATGTTAGAATCACTAGTAGATGGGTTTAGAAGCTTCAATCTTGAATTTAGACCACAAAATCAACAAATTTTGAATGCTAGGGCTTGAAGCTCTTTCTCCTTCTTCTCTGGGTCGTAGAACACACACACAACGCAAGAGCTTTTCTGAATTTTGACCATGTCAATGGTCATATTCTCCTTTTAATTCAACTTTGCCCATATGGCAACTTTGGTCCCTCAACCTTTTTAATTAGTTAACCCACTTAACTAACCTAATCAAGTTAGTTACTAGTTAACTAAAATACCCCAAATGTTATTATATTATTATCACAACATACTTTAAAATATAATAAAGTTTATTTATTAACACACGTAACCGTTAAAACCGATCGTTACATTACGTACATCAATTACCATCATATGAGTAGGTGAGTCCTTAACCCTATTTAAATATTTGTGTTTTAAAGCTCGGGGTGCAACACAATTATGTAACACCCCGACCGATGGCGGAAACGTCGGGATGCCACGAGCGATGGGTAGATTGTTCATAAGTTCGTGGGCATCTAATATATCATCACATAAAAATTAATTTAAATAAAGTATTTACACAAAATCATGTTCGTCATGATTCAAATTACAATGATTACTCAAAAGATACAGCTAAATTAACTAAACACTAGTCTTATGTAATATAGTTAATTTAGCTAAGTCCGAGACCCTAAGTGATGATGTCGGAAAAGTGTAGGGCTATCCTTCCCTACCTACTTCTTTTCATTCCCTGAAACATGTAGAAAATCAAGTGTCAACTACGACGTAGTTGGTGAGTAATCATAAATTTTTCATTCTTGAAGACTGTTTATAAAAGTTTATACTTTTAAGAAAAGTCACATGTGAACCTATGAGATAATCCAACTCTGTATACACCAACAAACACACCAAGTGTGACGTCCTGATCTCGGGCTCCCGAGATGGCGCCACTGACAACAGTTGAAATTGATCCAAAACACAGTCGGATTAAAATCATTTATTGTTCAACTACAGCTTAGACTTGAAACTTTTTTTACCCAAACATAGTCGGATTAAAATCATTTTCACCAAATAGCTTTATAGCATGCACATCAGCCCAAAAGGATAAAACATTTAAAATAGGGCTACGAAGAACTCACCTGATTTGTATAATACTTGATCGATATAACCTCTATTTTCTAACTTGATTCCACGTAATCAAAGATTTCCTAAAATCACAAATATCCTAGTGGAATCAGTTTATGAGCAATGCTACTAATTTGGGCTTCTAATTGAGCAGCACAACGACTTATGTTAAGTTATCCTTTATACGAGCGTTTAGCTCGTTTCATTAACCATGAGGTAATATGTATATAAACATCTTATAATAACTTGCTTAGCATCTTATCATAGTCTTTGGATAAGTCTTGTGTTACCTCGTGTAGATAACTTAATTGAACGAAAGGTTTAAAGCCTTACCTCTTGATAAACGAGCAGAGCTCTGTTTAACGTTCTGATAGCGTTCCGAGCGTAATCTGAGCTTCCCGGACACTTATATAATCTCAAAAGAGGCTTATAGAGGTATTGTGTTTGAGAGAAAAGCATGGTGTTTGAAAGAAATACAAAAAAATGAACCGGTGAAATCTATTTATAGGAACTGGCACACAAATCGAGGAGCCGGGGTTGTGACACGTCGCTAAACACGTGCTGACCTCTTGGGACACGTGGCATATCCCCTTGACACATGGCAGGGCCTGTTGACACGTGTCATGGCTGCTTGACACGTGGCAGGGCCTGTTGACACGTGTCTTGGCAGCTAGACACGTGTCATGGCTGCTAGACACGTCATATGTCACTCACAGTGCGGTTGAAACTTGTTTTCGTGATTCTCGCTTCATACGAACTTCGTTTTGCGCACCGTTTTCCCCATTTTCATGATTTTCATATACCTATCTAACCATATAAATTTCTTAACCTGAAACCTCGGTGAAATTTGAGGTCTACTTATTAGGGTCTTTTTAACTACTCGGTTTAGCATATCTTTCGTTCTGTGCATTGTCTGCACATTCTGCTTTCACTCTAACTAATCATTTTATATAACGTGTCTATTGTGAGTATGACTTATTTATCTCCTTGAAAAATTAATATAGTCATATCCTCCCATGTATTTTATATAACAAAAGCTTTGAATTTTTACTTATTACATTTGTCGTATTACAGGGTAAAGTAAAATTAATACATCGTTCATAAAAGCACATTCATTGCATATAAAGAATGAGTTACATGAAAATTTGGATGTTACAAGTCCACCCCCTTATAGAAGGTTTCGTCCTCGAAACCTCATCATTCATTGAACAAGAAAGCATAGAGTTTCCTTATCTCATCCTTAGCTTCCCATGTAGCCTCAGATACTTCACGATGCTCCCATTGCACTTTAACCTGTTTGATGACTTTGTTACGTAATATTCTCTCCGACCATTCAAGTATTGCGACAGGTCTCTCAACATAATTCAACCTGTCATCAACTACAGTATCGTCCAAAGGTATATGTGAAGTTTCGTCGGCCAAACATTTTCTCAAATGTGACACATGAAAGGTTGGATGTGTTCTATTCAATTCATGAGGCAAATCCAACCGATAGGAAACTTCTCCTACTCGGGCCAATATTTGAGAAGGTCCTATATACCTTGGACTTTGGTTTCCCATTTTCCGAATCCTTGAATTTCAAATACTAGCAGTTTGCCATAGAATTATCATAGGTTTAAGCGTTAAAACTAGACTAAAATGCCTAAGTGTGCTGACAACCCCTCTTCAAGTCCTTGGAATTCGAAAATCGGGGGTTTGCAATACAATTAGAAAGTCTTTACGTACATCAATTACCATCATACGAGTAGGTGAGTCCTTAACCCTATTTAAATATTTGTGTTTTAAAGCTCGGGGTGCAACACAATTATGTAACACCCGGACCGATGGCGGAAATGTCGGGATGCCACGAGGGATGTGTAGATTGTTCGTAAGCTCGTGGGAATCTAAAATATCATCACATAAAAATTAATTTAAATAAAGTATTTACACAAAATCATGTTCGTCATGATTCAATTTACAACGATTACTCAAAAGATACAACTAAATTAACTAAACACTAGTCTTAAGTAATCCAGTTAATTTAGCTAAGTCCGAGACCCTAAGTGATGATGTCCAAAAAGTGTAGGGCTATCCTTCCCTACCTACTTCTCTTCATCCCTGAAACATGTAGAAAATCAAGTGTCAACTACGAAGTAGTTGGTGAGTAATCATAAATTTTTCATTCTTGAAGACTGTTTATAAAAGTTTATACTTTTAAGAAAAGTCACATGTGAACCTATGAGATAATCCAACTCTGTATACACCAACAAACACACCAAGTGTGACGTCCTGATCTCGGGCTCCCGAGATGGCGCCACTGACAACAGTTGAAATTGATCCAAAACACAGTCGGATTAAAATCATTTATTGTTCAACTACAGCTTAGACTTGAAACTTTTTTTACCCAAACATAGTCGGATTAAAATCATTTTCACCAAATAGCTTTATAGCATGCACATCAGCCCAAAAGGATAAAACATTTAAAACAGGGCTACGAAGAACTCACCTGATTTGTATAATACTTGATCGATATAACCTCTATTTTCTAGCTTGATTCCACGTAATCAAAGATTTCCTAAAATCACAAATATCCTAGTGGAATCAGTTTATGAGCAATGCTACTAATTTGGGCTTCTAATTGAGCAGCACAACGACTTATGTTAAGTTATCCTTTATACGAGCGTTTAGCTCGTTTCATTAACCATGAGGTAATATGTATATAAACATCTTATAATAACTTGCTTAGCATCTTATCATAGTCTTTGGATAAGTCTTGTGTTACCTCGTGTAGATAACTTAATTGAACGAAAGCTTTAAAGCCTTACCTCTTGATAAACGAGCAGAGCTCTGTTTAACGTTCTGATAGCGTTCCGAGCGTAATCTGAGCTTCCCGGACACTTATATAATCTCAAAAGAGGCTTATAGAGGTATTGTGTTTGAGAGAAAAGCATGGTGTTTGAAAGAAATACAAAAAAATGAACCGGTGAAATCTATTTATAGGAACTGGCACACAAATCGAGGAGCCGGGGTTGTGACACGTCGCTAAACACGTGCTGACCTCTTGGGACACGTGGCATATCCCCTTGACACATGGCAGGGCCTGTTGACACGTGTCATGGCTGCTTGACACGTGGCAGGGCCTGTTGACACGTGTCTTGGCAGCTAGACACGTGTCATGGCTGCTAGACACGTCATATGTCACTCATAGTGCGGTTGAAACTTGTTTTCGTGATTCTCGCTTCATACGAACTTCGTTTTGCGCACCGTTTTCCCCATTTTCATGATTTTCAGATACCTATCTAACCATATAAATTTCTTAACCTGAAACCTCGGTGAAATTTGAGGTCTACTTATTAGGGTCTTTTTAACTACTCGGTTTAGCATATCTTTCGTTCTGTGCATTGTCTGCACATTCTGCTTTCACTCTAACTAATCATTTTATATAACGTGTCTATTGTGAGTATGACTTATTTATCTCCTTGAAAAATTAATATAGTCATATCCTCCCATGTATTTTATATAACAAAAGCTTTGAATTTTTACTTATTACATTTGTCGTATTACAGGGTAAAGTAAAATTAATACATCGTTCATAAAAGCACATTCATTGCATATAAAGAATGAGTTACATGAAAATTTGGATGTTACAAGTCCACCCCCTTATAGAAGGTTTCGTCCTCGAAACCTCATCATTCATTGAACAAGAAAGCATAGAGTTTCCTTATCTCATCCTTAGCTTCCCATGTAGCCTCAGATACTTCACGATGCTCCCATTGCACTTTAACCTGTTTGATGACTTTGTTACGTAATATTCTCTCCGACCATTCAAGTATTGCGACAGGTCTCTCACCATAATTCAACCTGTCATCAACTACAGTATCGTCCAAAGGTATATGTGAAGTTTCGTCGGCCAAACATTTTCTCAAATGTGACACATGAAAGGTTGGATGTGTTCTATTCAATTCATGAGGCAAATCCAACCGATAGGAAACTTCTCCTGCTCGGGCCAATATTTGAGAAGGTCCTATATACCTTGGACTTTGGTTTCCCATTTTCCGAATCCTTGAATTTCAAATACTAGCAGTTTGCCATAGAATTATCATAGGTTTAAGCGTTAAAACTAGACTAAAATGCCTAAGTGTGCTGACAACCCCTCTTCAAGTCCTTGGAATTCGAAAATCGGGGGTTTGCAATACAATTAGAAAGTCTTTACGTACATCAATTACCATCATACGAGTAGGTGAGTCCTTAACCCTATTTAAGTATTTGTGTTTTAAAGCTCGGGGTGCAACACAATTATGTAACACCCGGACCGATGGCGGAAATGTCGGGATGCCACGAGGGATGTGTAGATTGTTCGTAAGCTCGTGGGAATCTAAAATATCATCACATAAAAATTAATTTAAATAAAGTATTTACACAAAATCATGTTCGTCATGATTCAAATTACAATGATTACTCAAAAGATCCAACTAAATTACCTAAACACTAGTCTTAAGTAATCCAGTTAATTTAGCTAAGTCCGAGACCCTAAGTGATGATGTCCAAAAAGTGTAGGGCTATCCTTCCCTACCTACTTCTCTTCATTCCCTGAAACATGTAGAAAATCAAGTGTCAACTACGAAGTAGTTGGTGAGTAATCATAAATTTTTCATTCTTGAAGACTGTTTATAAAAGTTTATACTTTTAAGAAAAGTCACATGTGAACCTATGAGATAATCCAACTCTGTATACACCAACAAACACACCAAGTGTGACGTCCTGATCTCGGGCTCCCGAGATGGCGCCACTGACAACAGTTGAAATTGATCCAAAACACAGTCGGATTAAAATCATTTATTGTTCAACTACAGCTTAGACTTGAAACTTTTTTTACCCAAACATAGTCGGATTAAAATCATTTTCACCAAATAGCTTTATAGCATGCACATCAGCCCAAAAGGATAAAACATTTAAAACAGGGCTACGAAGAACTCACCTGATTTGTATAATACTTGATCGATATAACCTCTATTTTCTAGCTTGATTCCACGTAATCAAAGATTTCCTAAAATCACAAATATCCTAGTGGAATCAGTTTATGAGCAATGCTACTAATTTGGGCTTCTAATTGAGCAGCACAACGACTTATGTTAAGTTATCCTTTATACGAGCGTTTAGCTCGTTTCATTAACCATGAGGTAATATGTATATAAACATCTTATAATAACTTGCTTAGCATCTTATCATAGTCTTTGGATAAGTCTTGTGTTACCTCGTGTAGATAACTTAATTGAACGAAAGCTTTAAAGCCTTACCTCTTGATAAACGAGCAGAGCTCTGTTTAACGTTCTGATAGCGTTCCGAGCGTAATCTGAGCTTCCCGGACACTTATATAATCTCAAAAGAGGCTTATAGAGGTATTGTGTTTGAGAGAAAAGCATGGTGTTTGAAAGAAATACAAAAAAATGAACCGGTGAAATCTATTTATAGGAACTGGCACACAAATCGAGGAGCCGGGGTTGTGACACGTCGCTAAACACGTGCTGACCTCTTGGGACACGTGGCATATCCCCTTGACACATGGCAGGGCCTGTTGACACGTGTCATGGCTGCTTGACACGTGGCAGGGCCTGTTGACACGTGTCTTGGCAGCTAGACACGTGTCATGGCTGCTAGACACGTCATATGTCACTCACAGTGCGGTTGAAACTTGTTTTCGTGATTCTCGCTTCATACGAACTTCGTTTTGCGCACCGTTTTCCCCATTTTCATGATTTTCATATACCTATCTAACCATATAAATTTCTTAACCTGAAACCTCGGTGAAATTTGAGGTCTACTTATTAGGGTCTTTTTAACTACTCGGTTTAGCATATCTTTCGTTCTGTGCATTGTCTGCACATTCTGCTTTCACTCTAACTAATCATTTTATATAACGTGTCTATTGTGAGTATGACTTATTTATCTCCTTGAAAAATTAATATAGTCATATCCTCCCATGTATTTTATATAACAAAAGCTTTGAATTTTTACTTATTACATTTGTCGTATTACAGGGTAAAGTAAAATTAATACATCGTTCATAAAAGCACATTCATTGCATATAAAGAATGAGTTACATGAAAATTTGGATGTTACAAGTCCACCTCCTTATAGAAGGTTTCGTCCTCGAAACCTCATCATTCATTGAACAAGAAAGCATAGAGTTTCCTTATCTCATCCTTAGCTTCCCATGTAGCCTCAGATACTTCACGATGCTCCCATTGCACTTTAACCTGTTTGATGACTTTGTTACGTAATATTCTCTCCGACCATTCAAGTATTGCGACAGGTCTCTCAGCATAATTCAACCTGTCATCAACTACAGTATCGTCCAAAGGTATATGTGAAGTTTCATCGTCCAAACATTTTCTCAAATGTGACACATGAAAGGTTGGATGTGTTCTATTCAATTCATGAGGCAAATCCAACCGATAGGAAACTTCTCCTACTCGGGCCAATATTTGAGAAGGTCCTATATACCTTGGACTTTGGTTTCCCATTTTCCGAATCCTTGAATTTCAAATACTAGCAGTTTGCCATAGAATTATCATAGGTTTAAGCGTTAAAACTAGACTAAAATGCCTAAGTGTGCTGACAACCCCTCTTCAAGTCCTTGGAATTCGAAAATCGGGGGTTTGCAATACAATTAGAAAGTCTTTACGTACATCAATTACCATCATACGAGTAGGTGAGTCCTTAACCCTATTTAAATATTTGTGTTTTAAAGCTCGGGGTGCAACACAATTATGTAACACCCGGACCGATGGCGGAAATGTCGGGATGCCACGAGGGATGTGTAGATTGTTCGTAAGCTCGTGGGAATCTAAAATATCATCACATAAAAATTAATTTAAATAAAGTATTTACACAAAATCATGTTCGTCATGATTCAAATTACAATGATTACTCAAAAGATACAACTAAATTAACTAAACACTAGTCTTAAGTAATCCAGTTAATTTAGCTAAGTCCGAGACCCTAAGTGATGATGTCCAAAAAGTGTAGGGCTATCCTTCCCTACCTACTTCTCTTCATTCCCTGAAACATGTAGAAAATCAAGTGTCAACTACGAAGTAGTTGGTGAGTAATCATAAATTTTTCATTCTTGAAGACTGTTTATAAAAGTTTATACTTTTAAGAAAAGTCACATGTGAACCTATGAGATAATCCAACTCTGTATACACCAACAAACACACCAAGTGTGACGTCCTGATCTCGGGCTCCCGAGATGGCGCCACTGACAACAGTTGAAATTGATCCAAAACACAGTCGGATTAAAATCATTTATTGTTCAACTACAGCTTAGACTTGAAACTTTTTTTACCCAAACATAGTCGGATTAAAATCATTTTCACCAAATAGCTTTATAGCATGCACATCAGCCCAAAAGGATAAAACATTTAAAACAGGGCTACGAAGAACTCACCTGATTTGTATAATACTTGATCGATATAACCTCTATTTTCTAGCTTGATTCCACGTAATCAAAGATTTCCTAAAATCACAAATATCCTAGTGGAATCAGTTTATGAGCAATGCTACTAATTTGGGCTTCTAATTGAGCAGCACAACGACTTATGTTAAGTTATCCTTTATACGAGCGTTTAGCTCGTTTCATTAACCATGAGGTAATATGTATATAAACATCTTATAATAACTTGCTTAGCATCTTATCATAGTCTTTGGATAAGTCTTGTGTTACCTCGTGTAGATAACTTAATTGAACGAAAGCTTTAAAGCCTTACCTCTTGATAAACGAGCAGAGCTCGGTTTAACGTTCTGATAATGTTCCGAGCGTAATCTGAGCTTCCCGGACACTTATATAATCTCAAAAGAGGCTTATAGAGGTATTGTGTTTGAGAGAAAAGCATGGTGTTTGAAAGAAATACAAAAAAATGAACCGGTGAAATCTATTTATAGGAACTGGCACACAAATCGAGGAGCCGGGGTTGTGACACGTCGCTAAACACGTGCTGACCTCTTGGGACACGTGGCATATCCCCTTGACACATGGCAGGGCCTGTTGACACGTGGCAGGGCTGCTTGACACGTGGCAGGGCCTGTTGACACGTGTCTTGGCAGCTAGACACGTGTCATGGCTGCTAGACACGTCATATGTCACTCACAGTGCGGTTGAAACTTGTTTTCGTGATTCTCGCTTCATACGAACTTCGTTTTGCGCAGCGTTTTCCCCATTTTCATGATTTTCATATACCTATCTAACCATATAAATTTCTTAACCTGAAACCTCGGTGAAATTTGAGGTCTACTTATTAGGGTCTTTTTAACTACTCGGTTTAGCATATCTTTCGTTCTGTGCATTGTCTGCACATTCTGCTTTCACTCTAACTAATCATTTTATATAACGTGTCTATTGTGAGTATGACTTATTTATCTCCTTGAAAATTAATATAGTCATATCCTCCCATGTATTTTATATAACAAAAGCTTTGAATTTTTACTTATTACATTTGTCGTATTACAGGGTAAAGTAAAATTAATACATCGTTCATAAAAGCACATTCATTGCATATAAAGAATGAGTTACATGAAAATTTGGATGTTACAAGTCCACCCCCTTATAGAAGGTTTCGTCCTCGAAACCTCATCATTCATTGAACAAGAAAGCATAGAGTTTCCTTATCTCATCCTTAGCTTCCCATGTAGCCTCAGATACTTCACGATGCTCCCATTGCACTTTAACCTGTTTGATGACTTTGTTACGTAATATTCTCTCCGACCATTCAAGTATTGCGACAGGTCTCTCAGCATAATTCAACCTGTCATCAACTACAGTATCGTCCAAAGGTATATGTGAAGTTTCGTCGTCCAAACATTTTCTCAAATGTGACACATGAAAGTTTGGATGTGTTCTATTCAATTCATGAGGCAAATCCAACCGATAGGAAACTTCTCCTACTCGGGCCAATATTTGAGAAGGTCCTATATACCTTGGACTTTGGTTTCCCATTTTCCGAATCCTTGAATTTCAAATACTAGCAGTTTGCCATAGAATTATCATAGGTTTAAGCGTTAAAACTAGACTAAAATGCCTAAGTGTGCTGACAACCCCTCTTCAAGTCCTTGGAATTCGAAAATCGGGGGTTTGCAATACAATTAGAAAGTCTTTACGTACATCAATTACCATCATACGAGTAGGTGAGTCCTTAACCCTATTTAAATATTTGTGTTTTAAAGCTCGGGGTGCAACACAATTATGTAACACCCGGACCGATGGCGGAAATGTCGGGATGCCACGAGGGATGTGTAGATTGTTCGTAAGCTCGTGGGAATCTAAAATATCATCACATAAAAATTAATTTAAATAAAGTATTTACACAAAATCATGTTCGTCATGATTCAAATTACAATGATTACTCAAAAGATACAACTAAATTAACTAAACACTAGTCTTAAGTAATCCAGTTAATTTAGCTAAGTCCGAGACCCTAAGTGATGATGTCCAAAAAGTGTAGGGCTATCCTTCCCTACCTACTTCTCTTCATTCCCTGAAACATGTAGAAAATCAAGTGTCAACTACGAAGTAGTTGGTGAGTAATCATAAATTTTTCATTCTTGAAGACTGTTTATAAAAGTTTATACTTTTAAGAAAAGTCACATGTGAACCTATGAGATAATCCAACTCTGTATACACCAACAAACACACCAAGTGTGACGTCCTGATCTCGGGCTCCCGAGATGGCGCCACTGACAACAGTTGAAATTGATCCAAAACACAGTCGGATTAAAATCATTTATTGTTCAACTACAGCTTAGACTTGAAACTTTTTTTACCCAAACATAGTCGGATTAAAATCATTTTCACCAAATAGCTTTATAGCATGCACATCAGCCCAAAAGGATAAAACATTTAAAACAGGGCTACGAAGAACTCACCTGATTTGTATAATACTTGATCGATATAACCTCTATTTTCTAGCTTGATTCCACGTAATCAAAGATTTCCTAAAATCACAAATATCCTAGTGGAATCAGTTTATGAGCAATGCTACTAATTTGGGCTTCTAATTGAGCAGCACAACGACTTATGTTAAGTTATCCTTTATACGAGCGTTTAGCTCGTTTCATTAACCATGAGGTAATATGTATATAAACATCTTATAATAACTTGCTTAGCATCTTATCATAGTCTTTGGATAAGTCTTGTGTTACCTCGTGTAGATAACTTAATTGAACGAAAGCTTTAAAGCCTTACCTCTTGATAAACGAGCAGAGCTCGGTTTAACGTTCTGATAATGTTCCGAGCGTAATCTGAGCTTCCCGGACACTTATATAATCTCAAAAGAGGCTTATAGAGGTATTGTGTTTGAGAGAAAAGCATGGTGTTTGAAAGAAATACAAAAAAATGAACCGGTGAAATCTATTTATAGGAACTGGCACACAAATCGAGGAGCCGGGGTTGTGACACGTCGCTAAACACGTGCTGACCTCTTGGGACACGTGGCATATCCCCTTGACACATGGCAGGGCCTGTTGACACGTGGCAGGGCTGCTTGACACGTGGCAGGGCCTGTTGACACGTGTCTTGGCAGCTAGACACGTGTCATGGCTGCTAGACACGTCATATGTCACTCACAGTGCGTTGTTGAAACTTGTTTTCGTGATTCTCGCTTCATACGAACTTCGTTTTGCGCACCGTTTTCCCCATTTTCATGATTTTCATATACCTATCTAACCATATAAATTTCTTAACCTGAAACCTCGGTGAAATTTGAGGTCTACTTATTAGGGTCTTTTTAACTACTCGGTTTAGCATATCTTTCGTTCTGTGCATTGTCTGCACATTCTGCTTTCACTCTAACTAATCATTTTATATAACGTGTCTATTGTGAGTATGACTTATTTATCTCCTTGAAAAATTAATATAGTCATATCCTCCCATGTATTTTATATAACAAAAGCTTTGAATTTTTACTTATTACATTTGTCGTATTACAGGGTAAAGTAAAATTAATACATCGTTCATAAAAGCACATTCATTGCATATAAAGAATGAGTTACATGAAAATTTGGATGTTACAAGTCCACCCCCTTATAGAAGGTTTCGTCCTCGAAACCTCATCATTCATTGAACAAGAAAGCATAGAGTTTCCTTATCTCATCCTTAGCTTCCCATGTAGCCTCAGATACTTCACGATGCTCCCATTGCACTTTAACCTGTTTGATGACTTTGTTACGTAATATTCTCTCCGACCATTCAAGTATTACGACAGGTCTCTCAGCATAATTCAACCTGTCATCAACTACAGTATCGTCCAAAGGTATATGTGAAGTTTCGTCGTCCAAACATTTTCTCAAATGTGACACATGAAAGGTTGGATGTGTTCTATTCAATTCATGAGGCAAATCCAACCGATAGGAAACTTCTCCTACTCGGGCCAATATTTGAGAAGGTCCTATATACCTTGGACTTTGGTTTCCCATTTTCCGAATCCTTGAATTTCAAATACTAGCAGTTTGCCATAGAATTATCATAGGTTTAAGCGTTAAAACTAGACTAAAATGCCTAAGTGTGCTGACAACCCCTCTTCAAGTCCTTGGAATTCGAAAATCGGGGGTTTGCAATACAATTAGAAAGTCTTTACGTACATCAATTACCATCATACGAGTAGGTGAGTCCTTAACCCTATTTAAATATTTGTGTTTTAAAGCTCGGGGTGCAACACAATTATGTAACACCCGGACCGATGGCGGAAATGTCGGGATGCCACGAGGGATGTGTAGATTGTTCGTAAGCTCGTGGGAATCTAAAATATCATCACATAAAAATTAATTTAAATAAAGTATTTACACAAAATCATGTTCGTCATGATTCAAATTACAATGATTACTCAAAAGATACAACTAAATTAACTAAACACTAGTCTTAAGTAATCCAGTTAATTTAGCTAAGTCCGAGACCCTAAGTGATGATGTCCAAAAAGTGTAGGGCTATCCTTCCCTACCTACTTCTCTTCATTCCCTGAAACATGTAGAAAATCAAGTGTCAACTACGAAGTAGTTGGTGAGTAATCATAAATTTTTCATTCTTGAAGACTGTTTATAAAAGTTTATACTTTTAAGAAAAGTCACATGTGAACCTATGAGATAATCCAACTCTGTATACACCAACAAACACACCAAGTGTGACGTCCTGATCTCGGGCTCCCGAGATGGCGCCACTGACAACAGTTGAAATTGATCCAAAACACAGTCGGATTAAAATTATTTATTGTTCAACTACAGCTTAGACTTGAAACTTTTTTTACCCAAACATAGTCGGATTAAAATCATTTTCACCAAATAGCTTTATAGCATGCACATCAGCCCAAAAGGATAAAACATTTAAAACAGGGCTACGAAGAACTCACCTGATTTGTATAATACTTGATCGATATAACCTCTATTTTCTAGCTTGATTCCACGTAATCAAAGATTTCCTAAAATCACAAATATCCTAGTGGAATCAGTTTATGAGCAATGCTACTAATTTGGGCTTCTAATTGAGCAGCACAACGACTTATGTTAAGTTATCCTTTATACGAGCGTTTAGCTCGTTTCATTAACCATGAGGTAATATGTATATAAACATCTTATAATAACTTGCTTAGCATCTTTTCATAGTCTTTGGATAAGTCTTGTGTTACCTCGTGTAGATAACTTAATTGAACGAAAGCTTTAAAGCCTTACCTCTTGATAAACGAGCAGAGCTCGGTTTAACGTTCTGATAGCGTTCCGAGCGTAATCTGAGCTTCCCGGACACTTATATAATCTCAAAAGAGGCTTATAGGTAGGTGTTGTTTGAGAGAAAAGCATGGTGTTTTTGAAAGAAATACAAAAAAATGAACCGGTGAAATCTATTTATAGGAACTGGCACACAAATCGAGGAGCCGGGGTTGTGACACGTCGCTAAACACGTGCTGACCTCTTGGGACACGTGGCATATCCCCTTGACACATGGCAGGGCCTGTTGACACGTGGCAGGGCTGCTTGACACGTGGCAGGGCCTGTTGACACGTGTCTTGGCAGCTAGACACGTGTCATGGCTGCTAGACACGTCATATGTCACTCATAGTGCGGTTGAAACTTGTTTTCGTGATTCTCGCTTCATACGAACTTCGTTTTGCGCACCGTTTTCCCCATTTTCATGATTTTCAGATACCTATCTAACCATATAAATTTCTTAACCTGAAACCTCGGTGAAATTTGAGGTCTACTTATTAGGGTCTTTTTAACTACTCGGTTTAGCATATCTTTCGTTCTGTGCATTGTCTGCACATTCTGCTTTCACTCTAACTAATCATTTTATATAACGTGTCTATTGTGAGTATGACTTATTTATCTCCTTGAAAAATTAATATAGTCATATCCTCCCATGTATTTTATATAACAAAAGCTTTGAATTTTTACTTATTACATTTGTCGTATTACAGGGTAAAGTAAAATTAATACATCGTTCATAAAAGCACATTCATTGCATATAAAGAATGAGTTACATGAAAATTTGGATGTTACAAGTCCACCCCCTTATAGAAGGTTTCGTCCTCGAAACCTCATCATTCATTGAACAAGAAAGCATAGAGTTTCCTTATCTCATCCTTAGCTTCCCATGTAGCCTCAGATACTTCACGATGCTCCCATTGCACTTTAACCTGTTTGATGACTTTGTTACGTAATATTCTCTCCGACCATTCAAGTATTGCGACAGGTCTCTCAACATAATTCAACCTGTCATCAACTACAGTATCGTCCAAAGGTATATGTGAAGTTTCGTCGGCCAAACATTTTCTCAAATGTGACACATGAAAGGTTGGATGTGTTCTATTCAATTCATGAGGCAAATCCAACCGATAGGAAACTTCTCCTACTCGGGCCAATATTTGAGAAGGTCCTATATACCTTGGACTTTGGTTTCCCATTTTCCGAATCCTTGAATTTCAAATACTAGCAGTTTGCCATAGAATTATCATAGGTTTAAGCGTTAAAACTAGACTAAAATGCCTAAGTGTGCTGACAACCCCTCTTCAAGTCCTTGGAATTCGAAAATCGGGGGTTTGCAATACAATTAGAAAGTCTTTACGTACATCAATTACCAACATACGAGTAGGTGAGTCCTTAACCCTATTTAAATATTTGTGTTTTAAAGCTCGGGGTGCAACACAATTATGTAACACCCGGACCGATGGCGGAAATGTCGGGATGCCACGAGGGATGTGTAGATTGTTCGTAAGCTCGTGGGAATCTAAAATATCATCACATAAAAATTAATTTAAATAAAGTATTTACACAAAATCATGTTCGTCATGATTCAAATTACAATGATTACTCAAAAGATACAACTAAATTAGCTAAACACTAGTCTTAAGTAATCCAGTTAATTTAGCTAAGTCCGAGACCCTAAGTGATGATGTCCAAAAAGTGTAGGGCTATCCTTCCCTACCTACTTCTCTTCATTCCCTGAAACATGTAGAAAATCAAGTGTCAACTACGAAGTAGTTGGTGAGTAATCATAAATTTTTCATTCTTGAAGACTGTTTATAAAAGTTTATACTTTTAAGAAAAGTCACATGTGAACCTATGAGATAATCCAACTCTGTATACACCAACAAACACACCAAGTGTGACGTCCTGATCTCGGGCTCCCGAGATGGCGCCACTGACAACAGTTGAAATTGATCCAAAACACAGTCGGATTAAAATCATTTATTGTTCAACTACAGCTTAGACTTGAAACTTTTTTTACCCAAACATAGTCGGATTAAAATCATTTTCACCAAATAGCTTTATAGCATGCACATCAGCCCAAAAGGATAAAACATTTAAAACAGGGCTACGAAGAACTCACCTGATTTGTATAATACTTGATCGATATAACCTCTATTTTCTAGCTTGATTCCACGTAATCAAAGATTTCCTAAAATCACAAATATCCTAGTGGAATCAGTTTATGAGCAATGCTACTAATTTGGGCTTCTAATTGAGCAGCACAACACACGATGTATGTTAAGTTATCCTTTATACGAGCGTTTAGCTCGTTTCATTAACCATGAGGTAATATGTATATAAACATCTTATAATAACTTGCTTAGCATCTTATCATAGTCTTTGGATAAGTCTTGTGTTACCTCGTGTAGATAACTTAATTGAACGAAAGCTTTAAAGCCTTACCCTTTGATAAACGAGCAGAGCTCTGTTTAACGTTCTGATAGCGTTCCGAGCGTAATCTGAGCTTCCCGGACACTTATATAATCTCAAAAGAGGCTTATAGAGGTACTGTGTTTGAGAGAAAAGCATGGTGTTTGAAAGAAATACAAAAAATGAACCGGTGAAATCTATTTATAGGAACTGGCACACAAATCGAGGAGCCGGGGTTGTGACACGTCGCTAAACACGTGCTGACCTCTTGGGACACGTGGCATATCCCCTTGACACATGGCAGGGCCTGTTGACACGTGTCATGGCTGCTTGACACGTGGCAGGGCCTGTTGACACGTGTCTTGGCAGCTAGACACGTGTCATGGCTGCTAGACACGTCATATGTCACTCACAGTGCGGTTGTTGAAACTTGTTTTCGTGATTCTCGCTTCATACGAACTTCGTTTTGCGCACCGTTTTCCCCATTTTCATGATTTTCAGATACCTACCTATCTAACCATATAAATTTCTTAACCTGAAACCTCGGTGAAATTTGAGGTCTACTTATTAGGGTCTTTTTAACTACTCGGTTTAGCATATCTTTCGTTCTGTGCATTGTCTGCACATTCTGCTTTCACTCTAACTAATCATTTTATATAACGTGTCTATTGTGAGTATGACTTATTTATATCCTTGAAAAATTAATATAGTCATATCCTCCCATGTATTTTATATAACAAAAGCTTTGAATTTTTACTTATTACATTTGTCGTATTACAGGGTAAAGTAAATTAATACATCGTTCATAAAAGCACATTCATTGCATATAAAGAATGAGTTACATGAAAATTTGGATGTTACAAGTCCACCCCCTTATAGAAGGTTTCGTCCTCGAAACCTCATCATTCATTGAACAAGAAAGCATAGAGTTTCCTTATCTCATCCTTAGCTTCCCATGTAGCCTCAGATACTTCACGATGCTCCCATTGCACTTTAACCTGTTTGATGACTTTGTTACGTAATATTCTCTCCGACCATTCAAGTATTGCGACAGGTCTCTCAACATAATTCAACCTGTCATCAACTACAGTATCGTCCAAAGGTATATGTGAAGTTTCGTCGGCCAAACATTTTCTCAAATGTGACACATGAAAGGTTGGATGTGTTCTATTCAATTCATGAGGCAAATCCAACCGATAGGAAACGTCTCCTACTCGGGCCAATATTTGAGAAGGTCCTATATACCTTGGACTTTGGTTTCCCATTTTCCGAATCCTTGAATTTCAAATACTAGCAGTTTGCCATTGAATTATCATAGGTTTAAGCGTTAAAACTAGACTAAAATGCCTAAGTGTGCTGACAACCCCTCTTCAAGTCCTTGGAATTCGAAAATCGGGGGTTTGCAATACAATTAGAAAGTCTTTACGTACATCAATTACCATCATACGAGTAGGTGAGTCCTTAACCCTATTTAAATATTTGTGTTTTAAAGCTCGGGGTGCAACACAATTATGTAACACCCGGACCGATGGCGGAAATGTCGGGATGCCACGAGGGATGTGTAGATTGTTCGTAAGCTCGTGGAATCTAAAATATCATCACATAAAAATTAATTTAAATAAAGTATTTACACAAAATCATGTTCGTCATGATTCAAATTACAATGATTACTCAAAAGATACAACTAAATTAACTAAACACTAGTCTTAAGTAATCCAGTTAATTTAGCTAAGTCCGAGACCCTAAGTGATGATGTCCAAAAAGTGTAGGGCTATCCTTCCCTACCTACTTCTCTTCATTCCCTGAAACATGTAGAAAATCAAGTGTCAACTACGAAGTAGTTGGTGAGTAATCATAAATTTTTCATTCTTGAAGACTGTTTATAAAAGTTTATACTTTTAAGAAAAGTCACATGTGAACCTATGAGATAATCCAACTATGTATACACCAACAAACACACCAAGTGTGATTTCCTGAACACGGGCTCCCGAGATGGCGCCACTGACAACGGTTAAATTGATCCAGAAGAAAAAGTTATACAGATTTAAAAGGTAGCGGAATTAAACAAAACGTTAACTTATTTTATTAATACGTATTTACATCATAGAAAAACTACAATATAGTAGGTTCAAACTAAGCCAGTTCAAAACTCTTTAGACATGCCTACCTTATGCCAGTTATGCCTCAGCCTTCCCTTTTCTACACAAGGCATTATTCTTCCCTGGTATTGCATGCTCAAACAAGTCAGTTAAATTGGTGAGTCCTAAGTTTTACAAATCATAGTCCATAAATATTTACTCGCATAAATAAGTGCATCATATCATTATGAATAAATTGTACAGTATCAAAAATATCCATAATAATACCATCGATGCATTCCCTACTAAAGCACTGCCCAAGTGGTCACACACCCTCTATAGTGAGAATCACCACTTATTCAGGCCCTGTTATAACCAGCGATGACAATCTTATTTAAGTAGCGCATAATGCAAAGGCTATTACAATGAGTTTGAAGAACATTTTAAAAATATTTTCTACACACCTTTATTCAAAACATTTTTAATGCTAGAAATAGTTCTCAGTACCACAGTGCTCAACTTTTGTGCAACCACAGTCTGGACTTCAAAACCACCTTTTCTTCTCGACCTCGGACGAGGCTTTCAAACTCATTTATTGCTCAACTACAGCTGAGACTTGAAACTTTTTTTTACCCAAACACAGTCTGGATTAAAATAATTTTCACAAAATAGCTTTATAGCATGCACATCAGCCCAAAAGGATAAAACATTTAAAACAGGGCTACGAAGAACTCACCTGATTTGTTTAATACTTGATCGATATAACCTCTATTTTCTAGCTTGATTCCACGTAATCAAAGATTTCCTAAAATCACAAATATCCTAGTGGAATCAGTACATGAGCAATGCTACTAATTTGGGTTTCTAATTGAGCAGCACAACGACTTATGTTAAGTTATCCTTTATACGAGCGTTTAGCTCGTTTCATTCACCACGGGGTAATATGTATATAAACATCTTATAACAACTTGCTTAGCATCTTATCATAGTCTTTGGATAAGTCTTGTGTTACCTCGTGTAGATAACTTAATGGAACGAAAGCTTTAAAGCCTTACCTCTTGATAAACGAGCAGAGCTCCGTTTAACGTTCAAATAGCGTTTCGAGCGTAATCTGAGCTTCCCGGACACTAATACAATCTCAATGGAGGCTTATAGAGGTATTATGTTTGATAGAAAAGCATGGTGTTTGAAAGAAATACAAAAAAATGAACCGGTGAAATCTATTTATAAGAACTGGCACGGAAATCGAGAAGACGGGGTTGTGACACGTCGCCAAACACGTGGTGACCTCTTGGGACACGTGGCATATTCCCTTGACACGTGGCAGGGCCTGTTGACACGTGTCATGGCTGCAAGACACGTGTCATGGCAGCTAGACATGTCATCTGTCACGCACAGTGCGGTTGAAACTTGTTTTCGTGATTGCCGCTTAATACGAACTTCGTTTTGCGCACCGTTTTCCCCCATGTTCATGATTTTCAGATACCTATCTAACCATATAAATTTCTTAACCTGAATCCTTGGTGAAATTTGAGTTCTACTTATTATGGTCTTTTTAACCACTCGGTTTAGCATATCTTTTGTTCTGTGCATTGTCTGCACATTCTGCTTTCACTCTAACTAATCATTTTATATAACGTGTCTATTGTGAGTATGACTTATTTATCTCCTTGAAAAATTAATATAGTCATATCCTCCCATGTATTTTATATAACAAAAGCTTTGAATTTTTACTTATTACATTTGTCGTATTACAGGGTTAAAGTAAAATTAATACATCGTTCATAAAAGCACATTCATTGCATATAAAGAATGAGTTACATGAAAATTTGGATGTTACAAGTCCACCCCCTTATAGAAGGTTTCGTCCTCGAAACCTCATCATTCATTGAACAAGAAAGCATAGAGTTTCCTTATCTCATCCTTAGCTTCCCATGTAGCCTCAGATACTTCACGATGCTCCCATTGCACTTTAACCTGTTTGACGACTTTGTTACGTAATATTCTCTCCGACCATTCAAGTATTGCGACAGGTCTCTCAGCATAATTCAACCTGTCATCAACTACAGTATCGTCCAAAGGTATATGTGAAGTTTCATCGGCCAAATATTTTCTCAAATGTGACACATGAAAGGTTGGATGTATTCCATTCAATTCATGAGGCAAATCCAACCGATAGGAAACTTCTCCTAGTCGGGCCAATATTTGAGAAGGTCCTATATACCTTGGACTTTGGTTTCCCATTTTCCGAATCCTTGAATTTCAAATTCTAGCAGTTTGCCGTAGAATTGTCATAGGTTTAAGCGTTAAAACTAGACTAAAATGCCTAAGGGTGCTGACAACCCCACTTCAAGTCCTTGGAATTCGAAAACAGGGGGTTTGCAATACAATTAGAAAGTCTTTACGTACATCAATTACCATCATATGAGTAGGTGAGTCCTTAACCCTATTTAAATATTTGTGTTTTAAAGCTCGGGGTGCAACACAATTATGTAACACCCGGACCGATGGCGGAAACGTCGGGATGCCACGAGGGATGTATAGATTGTTCGTAAGCTCGTGGGAATCTAAAATATCATCACATAAAAATTAATTTAAATAAAGTATCTACAAAAAATCATGTTCGTCATGATTCAAATTACAATGATTACTCACAAGATACAGCTAAATTAACTAAACACTAGTCTTAAGTAATCCAGTTAATTTAGCTAAGTCCGAGACCCTAAGTGATGATGTCCAAAAAGTGTAGGGCTATCCTTCCCTACCTACTTCTCTTCATTCCCTGAAACATGTAGAAAATCAAGTGTCAACTACGAAGTAGTTGGTGAGTAATCATAAATTTTTCATTCTTGAAGACTGTTTATACTTTTAAGAAAAGTCACATGTGAACCTATGAGATAATCCAACTATGTATACACCAACAAACACACCAAGTGTGATGTCCTGACCTCGGGCTTCCGAGATGGCGCCACTGACAACGGTTAAATTGATCCAGAAGACAAAGTTATACAGATTTAAAAGGTAGCGGAATTTAACAAAACGTTAACTTATTTTATTAATACGTATTTACATCCTAGAAAAACTACAATATAGTAGGTTCAAACTAAGCCAGTTCAAAACTCTTTAGACAAGCCTACCTTATGCCAGTTATGCCTCAGCCTTCCCTTTTCTACACTAGGCATTATTCTTCCCTGGTATTGCATGCTCAAACAAGTCAGTTAAATTGGTGAGTCCTAAGTTTTACAAATCATAGTCCATAAATATTTACACGCATAAATAAGTTCATCATATCATTATGAATAAATTGTACAGTATCAAAAATATCCATAATAATACCATCGATGCATCCCCTACTAATGCACTGTCCCAGTGGTCACACACCCTCTATAGTGAGAATCACCACTTATTCAGGCACTGTTATAACCAGCGATGACAATCTTATTTAAGTAGCGCATAATGAAAAGGCTATTATAATGAGTTTGAAGAACATTTTAAAAATATTTTCTACACACCTTTATTCAAAACATTTTCAATGCTAGAAATAGTTCTCAGTACCACAGTGCTCAACTTTTGTGCAACCACAGTCTGGACTTCAAAACCACCTTTTCTTCTCGACCTCAGACTAGGCTTTCAAAATCATTTATTGCTCAACTACAGCTGAGACTTGAAACTTTCTTTTACCCAAACACAGTCTGGATTAAAATAATTTTCACAAAATAGCTTTATAGCATGCACATCAGCCCAAAAGGATAAAACATTTAAAAATAGGGCTACGAAGAACTCACCTGATTTGTATAATACTTGATCGATATAACCTCTATTTTCTAGCTTGATTCCACGTAATCACAGATTTCCTAATATCGCAAATATCCTAGTGGAATCGGTACATGCTCAATACTACTAATTTGGGTTTCTAATTAAGCAGCACAACAACTTATGTTAAGTTATCTTTTATACGAGCGTTTAGCTAGTTTCATTAACCATGAGGTAATATGTATATAAACATCTAATAATAACTTGCTTAGAATCTTATCATAGTCTTTGGATAAGTCTTGTGTTACCTCGTGTAGATAACTTAATTGAACGAAAGCTTTAAAGCCTTACCTCTTGATAAACGAGCCGAGCTCCGTTTAACGTTCAAATAGCGTTCCGAGCGTAATCTGAGCTTCCCGGACACTTTTATAATCTCAATGGTGGCTTATAGAGGTATTATGTTTGATAGAAAAGCATGGTGTTTGAAAGAAATACAAAAAAATGAACCGGTGAAATCTATTTATAAGAACTGGCACGGAAATCGAGGAGCCGGGGTTGTGACACGTCGCCAAACACGTGGTGACCTCTTGGGACACGTGGCATATCCCCTTGACACGTGGCAGGGCCTGTTTACACGTGTCATGGCTGTAAGACACGTGTCTTGGTAGCTAGACATGTCATCTGTCACGCACAGTGCGGTTGAAACTTGTTTTCGTGATTCCCGCTTAATACGAACTTCGTTTTGCGCACCATTTTCCCCCATGTTCATGATTTTCAGATACCTATCTAACCATATAAATTTCTTAACCTGAATCCTTGGTGAAATTTGAGGTCTACTTATTAAGGTCTTTTTAACTACTCGGTATAGCATATCTTTCGTTCTGTGCATTGTCTGCACATTCTGCTTTCACTCTAACAAATCATTTTATATAACGTGTCTATTGTGAATATGACTTATTTATCTCCTTGAAAAATTACTATAGTTATATCCTCCCATGTATTTTATAAAACAAAAGCTTTGAATTTTTACTTATTACATTTGTCGTATTACAGGGTTAAAGTAAAATTAATACATCGTTCATAAAAGCACATTCATTGCATATAAAGAATGAGTTACATGAAAATTTGGATGTTACAAGTCCACCCCCTTATAGAAGGTTTCGTCCTCGAAACCACATCATTCATTGAACAAGAAAGCATAGAGTTTCCTTATCTCATCCTTAGCTTCCCATGTAGCCTCAGATACTTCACGATACTCCCATTGCACTTTAAGCTGTTTGACGACATTGTTACGTAATATTCTCTCCGACCATTCAAGTATTGCGACAGGTCTTTCAGCATAATTCAACTTGTCATCAACTGTCCGAAGGTATATGTGAAGTTTCGTCGGCCAAACATTTTCTCAAATGTGACACATGAAAGGTTGGATGTATTCCATTCAATTCATGAGGCAAATCCAACCGATAGGAAACTTCTCCTACTCGGGCCAATATTTGAAAAGGTCCTATATACCTTGGACTTTGGTTTCCCATTTTCTGAATCCTTGAATTTCCAAAACTAGAAGTTTGCCATAGAATTATCATAGGTTTAAGCGTTAAAACTAGACTAAAATGCCCAAGTGTGCTGACAACCCCTCTTCATGTCCTTGGAATTCGAAAACCGGGGGTTTGCAATACAATTACAAAGTCTTTACGTACATCAATTACCATCATATGCGTAGGTGAGTCCTTAACCATATTTAAATATTTGTGTTTTAAAGCTCGGGGTGCAACACAATTATGTAACACCCCAACCGATGGCGGAAACAATGGGATGCCACGAGGGATGTGTAGATTGTTCGTAAGCTCGTGGGAATCTAAAATATCATCATATAAAAATTAATTTAAATAAAGTATTTACACAAAATCATATTCGTCATGATTCAAATTACAATGATTACTCAAAAGATACATCTAAATTAACTAAACACTAGTCTTAAGTAATCCAGTTAATTTAGCTAAGTCCGAGACCCTAAGTGATGATGTCCAAAAAGTGTAGGGCTATCCTTCCCTACCTACTTCTCTTCATTCCCTGAAACATGTAGAAAATCAAGTGTCAACTACGAATTAGTTGGTGAGTAATCATAAAATTTTCATTCTTGAAGACTATTAATAAAAGTTTATACTTTTAAGAAAAGTCACATGTGAACCTATGAGATAATCCAACTATGTATACACCAACAAACACACCAAGTGTGACGTCCAGACCTCGGGCTCCCGAGATGGCGTCACTGACAACGGTTAAATTGATCCAGAAGACAAAGTTATACAGATTTAAAAGGTAGCGGAATTAAACAAAACGTTAACTTATTTTATTAATACGTATTTACATCCTAGAAAAACTACAATATAGTAGGTTCAAACTAAGCCAGTTCAAAACTCTTTAGACAAGCCTACCTTATGCCAGTTATGCCTCAACCTTCCTTTTTCTACACTAGGCATTATTCTTCCCTGGTATTGCATGCTCAAACAAGTTAGTTAAATTGGTGAGTCCTTAGTTTTACAAATCATAGTCCATAAATATTTACACGCATAAATAAGTTCATCATATCATTATGAATAAATTGTACAGTATCAAAAATATCCATAATAATACCATCGATGCATTCCCTACTAAAGCACTGCCCCAGAGGTCACACACCCTCTGTGGTGAGAATCACCATTTATTCAGGCCCTGTTATAACCAGCGATGACAATCTTATTTAAGTAGCGCATAATGCAAAGGCTATTATAATGAGTTTGAAGAACATTTTAAAAATATTTTCTACACACCTTTATTCAAAACATTTTTAATGCTAGAAATAGTTCTCAGTACCACAGTGCTCAACTTTTGTGAAACCACAGTCTGGACTTCAAAACCACCTTTTCTTCTCGACCTCAGACGAGGCTTTCAAAATCACTTATTGCTCAACTACAGCTGAGACTTGAAACTTTTTTTTACCCAAACAAAGTCTGGATTAAAATCATTTTCACAAAATAGCTTTATAGCATGCACATCAGCCCAAAAGGATAAAACATTTAAAACAGGGCTACGAAGAACTCACCTGATTTGTATAATACTTGATCGATATAACCTCTATTTTCTAGCTTGATTCCACGTAATCACTGATTTCCCAATATCTCAAATATCCTAGTGGAATCGGTACATGCGCAATGCTACTAATTTGGGTTTCTAATTAAGCAGCACAACAACTTATGTTAAGTTATCCTTTATACGAGCGTTGAGCTACTTTCATTAACCATGAGGTAATATGTATATAAACATCTAATAATAACTTGCTTAGCATCTTATCATAGTCTTTGGATAAGTCTTGTCTTACCTCATGTAGATAACTTAATTGAACGAAAGCTTTAAAGCCTTACCTCTTGATAAACGAGCCGAGCTCCGTTTAACGTTCAAATAGCGTTCCGAGCGTAATCTGAGCTTCCCGGACACTTATATAATCTCAAAGGAGGCTTATAGAGGTATTATGTTTGATAGAAAAGCATGGTGTTTGAAAGAAATACAAAAAATGAACCGGTGAAATCTATTTATAAGAACTGGCACGGAAATCGAGGAGCCGGGGTTGTGACACGTCGCCAAACACGTGGTGACCTCTTGGGACACGTGGCATATCCCCTTGACACGTGGCAGGGCCTGTTGACACGTGTCATGGCTGCAAGACACGTGTCATGGCAGCTAGACATGTCATCTGTCACACACAATGCGGTTGAAACTTGTTTTCGCGATTCCCGCTTAATACGAACTTCGTTTTGCGCAACGTTTTCCCCCATGTTCATGATTTTCAGATACCTATCTAACCATATAAATTTCTTAACCTGAATCCTTGGTGAAATTTGAGGTCTACTTATTATGGTCTTTTTAACTACTCGGTTTAGCATATCTTTCGTTCTGTGCATTGTCTGCACATTCTGCTTTCACTCTAACTAATCATTTTATATAACGTGTCTATTGGGAGTATGACTTATTTATCTCCTTGAAAAATTACTATAGTCATATCCTCCCATGTATTTTATATAACAAAAGCTTTGAATTTTTACTTATTACATTTGTCGTATTACAGGGTTAAAGTAAAATTAATACATCGTTCATAAAAGCACATTCATTGCATATAATGAATGAGTTACACGAAAATTTGGATGTTGCAAGTCCACCCCCTTATAGAAGGTTTCGTCCTCGAAACCACATCATTCTTTGAACTAGAAAGCATAGAGTTTCCTTATCTCATCCTTTGCTTCCCATGTAGCCTCAGATACTTCACGATGCTCCCATTGCACTTTAACTTGTTTGACGACTTTGTTACGTAATATTCTCTCCGACCATTCAAGTATTGTGACAGGTCTCTCAGCATAATTCAACTTGTCATCAACTGTCCAAAGGTATATGTGAAGTTTCGTCGGCCAAATATTTTCTTAAATGTGACATATGAAAGGTTGGATGTATTCCATTCAATTCATGAGGCAAATCCAACCGATAGGAAACTTCTCCTACTCGGGCCAATATTTGAAAAGGTCCTATATACCTTGGACTTTGGTTTCCCATTTTCTTTATCCTTGAATTTCCAAAACTAGCAGTTTGCCATAGAATTATCATAGGTTTAAGCGTTAAAACTAGACTAAAATGCCTAAGTGTGCTCACAACCCCTTTTCAAGTCCTTGGAATTCGAAAACCGGGGGTTTGCAATACAATTACAAAGTCTTTACGTACATCAATTACCATCATATGAGTAGGTGAGTCCTTAACCGTATTTAAATATTTGTGTTTTAAAGCTCGGGGTGCAACACAATTATGTAACACCCCAACCGATGGCGGAAACATTGGGATGCCACGAGGGATGTGTAGATTGTTCGTAAGCTCGTGGGAATGTAAAATATCATCACATAAAAATTAATTTAAATAAAGTATTTACACAAAATCATGTTCGTCATGATTCAAATTACAATGATTACTCAAAAGATACAGCTAAATTAACTAAACACTTGTCTTAAGTAATCCAGTTAATTTAGCTAAGTCCGAGACCCTAAGTGATGATGTCCAAAAAGTGTAGGGCTATCCTTCCCTACCTACTTCTCTTCATTCCCTGAAACATGTAGAAAATCAAGTGTCAACTACGAAGTAGTTGGTGAGTAATCATAAAATTTTCATTCTTGAAGACTGTTTATAAAAGTTTATACTTTTAAGAAAAGTCACATGTGAACCTATGAGATAATCCAACTATGTATACACCAACAAACACACCAAGTGTGACGTCCTGACCTCGGGCTCCCGAGATGGCGTCACTGACAACGGTTAAATTGATCCAGAAGACAAAGTTATACAGATTTAAAAGGTAGCGGAATTAAACAAAACGTTAACTTATTTTATTAATACGTATTTACATCCTAGAAAAACTACAATATAGTAGGTTCAAACTAAGCCAGTTCAAAACTCTTTAGACAAGCCTACCTTATGCCAGTTATGCCTCAGCCTTCCTTTTTCTACACTAGGCATTATTCTTCCCTGGTATTGCATGCTCAAACAAGTCAGTTAAATTGGTGAGTCCTTAGTTTTACAAATCATAGTCCATAAATATTTACACGCATAAATAAGTTCATCATATCATTATGAATAAATTGTACAGTATCAAAAATATCCATAATAATACCATCGATGCATTCCCTACTAAAGCACTACCCCAGAGGTCACACACCCTATGTAGTGAGAATCACCACTTATTCATGCCCTGTTATAACCAGCGATGACAATCTTATTTAAGTAGCGCATAATGCAAAGGCTATTATAATGAGTTTGAAGAACATTTTAAAAATATTTTCTACACACCTTTATTCAAAACATTTTTAATGCTAGAAATAGTTCTCAGTACCACAGTGCTCAACTTTTGTGAAACCACAGTCTGGACTTCAAAACCACCTTTTCTTCTCGACCTCAGACGAGGCTTTCAAAATCACTTATTGCTCAACTACAGCTGAGACTTGAAACTTTTTTTTACCCAAACACAGTCTGGATTAAAATCTTTTTCACAAAATAGCTTTATAGCATGCACATCAGCCCAAAAGGACAAAACATTTAAAACAGGGCTACGAAGAACTCACCTGATTTGTATAATACTTTATCGATATAACCTCTATTTTCTAGCTTGATTCCACATAATCACATATTTCCTAATAGCACAAATATCCTAGTGGAATCAATACATGCGCAATGCTACTAATTTGGGTTTCTAATTGAACAGCACAACGACTTATGTTAAGTTATCCTTTATTCATGCGTTTAGCTAGTTTCATTAACCACGAGGTAATATGTATATAAACATCTAATAATAACTTGCTTAGAATCTTATCATAGTCTTTGGATAAGTCTTGTCTTACCTCATGTAGATAACTTAATTGAACGAAAGCTTTGAAGCCTTACCTCTTGATAAACGAGCAGAGCTCCGTTTAACGTTCATATAGCGTTCCGAGCGTAATCTGAGCTTCCCGGACACTTATATAATCTCAAAGGAGGCTTATAGAGGTATTATGTTTGATAGAAAAGCATGGTGTTTGAACGAAATACAAAAAAATGAACCGGTGAAATCTATTTATAAGAACTGGCACGCAAATCGGGGAGCCGGGGTTGTGACACGTGGCCAAACACGTGGTGACCTCTTGGGACACGTGGCATATCCCCTTTACACTTGGAAGTGCCTGTTGACACGTGTCATGGCTGCAAGACATGTGTCATGGAAGCTAGACACGTCATCTGTCACGCACAGTGCGGTTGAAACTTGCTTTCGTGATTCCTGCTTACTACGAACTTCGTTTTGCGCACCGTTTTCCCCCATGTTCATGATTTTCAGATACCTATCTAACCATATAAATTTCTTAACCTGAATCCTTGGTGAAATTTGATGTCTACTTATTATGGTCTTTTTAACTACTCCGTTTAGCATATCTTTCGTTCTGTGCATTGTCTGCACATTCTGCTTTCACTCAAACTAATCATTTTATATAACGTGTCTATTGTGAGTATGACTTATTTATCTCCTTGAAAAATTACTATAGTCATATCCTCCCATGTATTTTATATAACAAAAGCTTTGAATTTTTACTTATTACTTTTGTCGTATTACTGGGTTAAAGTAAAATTAATACACCGTTCATAAAAGCACATTCATTGCATATACAGAATGAGTTACATGAAAATTTCGATGTTACAAGTCCACCCCCTTATAGAAGTTTTCGTCCTCGAAACCTCATCATTAATTGAACAAGAAAGCATAGAGTTTCCTTATCTCATCCTTAGCTTCCCATGTAGCCTCAGATACTTTACTATGCTCCCATTGCACTTTAACCTGTTTGACGACTTTGTTACGTAATATTCTATCCGACCATTCAAGTATTGCGACAGGTCTCTCAGCATAATTCAAGTTGTCATCAACTATAGTATCGTCCAAAGGTATATGTGAAGTTTCGTCGGCCAAACATTTCCTCAAATGTGACACATGAAAGGTTGCATGTATTCCATTCAATTCGTGAGGCAAATCCAACCGATAGGAAACTTCTCCTACTCGGGCCAATATTTGAAAAGGTCCTATATACCTTGGACTTTGGTTTCCCCTTTTCCGATTCCTTGAATTTCCAAAACTAGCAGTTTTCGTAGAATTATAATAGGTTGACGCGTTAAAACTAGACTAAAATGCCTAAGTGTGTTGACAACCCCTATTTAAGTCCTTGGAATTCGAAAACCGGGGGTTTCCAATACAACTACAAAGTCTTTACGTACATCAATTACCATCATATGAGTAGGTGAGTCCTTAACTCTATTTAAATATTTTTGTTTTAAAGATCGGGGTGCAACACAATTATGTAACACCCCGACCGATGGCGGAAACGTCGGGATGCCATGAGGGATGTGTAGATTGTTCGTAAGCTCGTGGGTATCTAAAATATCATCACATAAAAATTAATTTAAATAAAGTATTTACACAAAATCATGTTTGTCATGATTCAAATTACAAGGATTACTCAAAAGATACAGCTAAATTAACTAAACACCAGTCTAAATTAATCCAGTTAATTTAGCTAAGTCCGAGACCCTAAGTGATGATGACCAAAAAGTGTAAGGCTATCCTTCCCTACCTACTTCTCTTCATTCCCTGAAACATGTAGGAAATCAAGTGTCAACTACGAATAAGTTGGTGAGTAATCATAAATTTTTCATTCTTGAAGACTGTTTATAAAAGTTTATACTTTTAAGAAAAGTCACATGTGAACCTATGAGATAATCCAACTCTGTATACACCAACAAACACACCAAGTGTGAAGTCCTGATCTCGGGCTCCCGAGATGGCGCCACTGACAACGGTTGAAATTGATCCAAAAGACAAAGTTATACAGATTTAACTTATTTTATTAATACGTATTTACATCTTAGAAAAACTACAATATAGTAGGTTCAAACTAAGCCAGGACAAAACTCTTTAGACAAGCCTACCTTATGCCAGTTATGCCTCAGCCTTCCTTTTTCAACACTAGGCATTACTCTTCCCTAGTATTGCATGCTCCAACAAGTCAGTTAAAACTGGTGAGTCCTAAGTTTTACAAATCATAGTCCATAAATATTTACACGCATAAATAAGTTCATCATATCATTATGAATAAATTGTACAGTATCAAAAATTACCATAATAATACCATCGATGCATTTCCTACTAAAGCACTGCCCAGAGGTCACACACCCTCTGAAGTGATCATCACCACTTATTCAGGCCCTGTTATAACTAGCCATCACAGTCTTATTTAAGTAGAGCATAATCCAAAGGCTAATATAATGGGTTTGAAAAACATTTTAAAAATAATATCTACCCACCTTTATTCAAAACATTTTTAATGCTAGAAATATTTCTCAGTACCACAGTGCTCAACTTTTGTGCAACCACAGTCTGGATTAAAATCATTTTCACAAAATAGCTTTATAGCATGCACATCAGCCCAAGACGATTAAACATTTAAAACTTGGCTACGAAGAACTCACCTGATTTGTATAATACTTGATCGATATAACCTCTATTTTCTAGCTTGATTCCACGTAATCACATATTTCCTAATATCACAAATATCCAAGTGGATCAGTACATGCGCAATGCTACTAATTTGGGTTTCTAATTGAGCAGCACAACGACTTATTTTAAGTTATCCTTTATACGAGCGTTTAGCTCGTTTCATTAACCACGAGGTAATATGTATATAAACATCTAATAATAACTTGCTTAGCATCTTATCATAGTCTTTGGATAAGTCTTGTGTTACCTCGTGTAGATAACTTAATTGAACGAAAGCTTTAAAGCCTTACCTCTTGATAAACGAGCAGAGCACCGTTTAACGTTCAGATTGCGTTCCGAGCGTAATATGAGCTTTTCGGACACTTATATAATCTCAAAGGAGGCTTGTAGAGGTATTATGTTTGATAGAAAAGCATGGTGTTTGAAAGAAATACAAAAAAATGAACCGGTGAAATCCGTTTATAAGAATTGGCACGCAAATCGAGGAGACGGGGTTGTGACACGTCGCCAAACACGTGGTGACCTCTTGGGACACGTGGCATATCCCCTTTACACGTGGCAGGGCCTGTTGACACATGTCATGGCTGCAAGACACGTGTCATGGCAGCTAGACACGTCATCTGTCACGCATAGTGCGGTTGACACTTTTTTTCGTGATTCGCGCTTAATACGAACTTCGTTTTGCGCACCTTTTTCCCCCATGTTCATGATTTTTAGATACCTATCTAACCATATAAATTTCTTAACATGAATCCTTGGTGAAATTTGAGGTCTACTTATTATGGTCTTTTTAACTACTCGGTTTAGCATATCTTTCGTTCTGTGCATTGTCTGCACATTCTGCTTTCACTCAAACTAATCATTTTATATAACGTGTCTATTGTGAGTATGGCTTATTTATCACCTTGAAAAATTACTATAGTCATATCCTCCCATGTTTTTTATATAACAAAAGCTTTGAATTTTTACTTTTTACATTTGTCGTATTACAGGGTTAAAGTAAAATTAATACATCGTTCATAAAAGCACATTCATTGCATATAAAGAATGAGTTACATGAAAATTTGGATGTTACAAGTCCACCCCCTTATAGAAGGTTTCGTTCTCGAAACCTCATCATTCATTGAACAAGAAAGCATACAGGTTCCTTATCTCATCCTTAGCTTCCCATGTAGCCTCAGACACTTCACGATGCTCCCATTACACTTTAACCTGTTTGACGACTTTGTTACGTAATATTCTCTCCGACCATTCAAGTATTGCGACAGGTCTCTCAGCATAATTCAACCTGATATCGGGCTCCCGAGATGGCGCCACTGACAACGGTTGAAATTGATCCAGAGTACAAAGTTATACAGATTTAAAAGTTAGCGGAATTAAACAAAACGTTAACTTATTTTATTAATACGTATTTACATCCTAGAAAAACTACAATATAATAGGTTCAAACTAAGCCAGTACAAAACTCTTTAGACAAGCATACCTTTTGCCAGTTATGCCTCAGCGTTCCCTTTTCTACACTAGGCATTATTCTTCGTTGGTATCGCATGCTCAAACAAGTCAGTTAAAACTAGTGAGTCCTAAGTTTTACAAACCATAGTCCATAAATATTTACACGCATAAATAAATTCATCAAATCATTATGAATAAATTGTACAGTATCAAAAATAACCATAACAATACCATCGATGCATTCCCTACTAAAGCACTGCCCGAGAGGTCACACACCCTCTGAAGTGATCGTCACCACTTATTCAGCCCCTGTTATAACCTGTCATGACAGTCATATTCTAAGTAGCGCATAATGCAAAAGCTATTATAATGGGTTTGAAAAACATTTTAAAAATATTTTCTGCACACCTTTATTCAAAACATTTTTAATGCTGCAAATAGTTCTCAGCACCACAGTGCTCAAGTTTTGTGCAACCGTAGTCTTGACTTCAAAACCACCTTTTCTGCTTGACCTCATACGAAGCTTTCAAAATCATTTATTATTTAACCGCAGCTGAGACTTGAAACATTTTTTTACCCAAACACAGTCGGGTTAAAATCATTCGCGGAAAATATCATTATAGCATGCACATCAGCCCTAAAGGATAAAACATTTAAAATAGGGCTACGATGAAATCACCTGATTTGTGTAATACTTGGATCGATATAACCTCTATTTTCTAGCTTGATTCCACGTAATCATAGATTTCCTAATATCACAAATATCCTAGTGGAATCATTACATGAGTAATGCTACTAATTTGGGTTTCTAATTGAGCAGCACAACGACTTATGTTAAGTTATCCTTTATTCGAGCGTTTAGCTCGTTTCATAAACCACGAGATAATATGTAAATAAACATCTTATAATAAATTTCTTAACATCTTATCATAGTGTTTGGATAAGTCTTGAGTTACCTCGTGTAGATAACTTAGTTGAACGAAAGCTTTAAAGCCTTACCTCTTGATAAACGAGCAAAGCTCCATTTAATGTTCTGATAGCGTTCCGAGTGTAATCCGAACTTCCCGAACACTTATATAATCTCAAAGGACGCTTATAGAGGTATTATGTTTGAGAGAAAAGCATGGTGTTTGAAAGAAATACAAAAAAATGAACAGGTGAAGTCTATTTATAGGAACTGGCATGTAAATCGAGGCACCAGGGTTGTGACACGTGGCATATCCCCTTGACACATGGCAGGGCCTGTTGACACGTATCATGGCAGCTAGACACGTCATATGTCACGTGTAGTGCGGTTGAAACTTGTTTTCGTGATTCCCGCTTCATACGGACTCCGTTTTGCGCATCGTTTTCCCCCACGTTCATGATTTTCAGATACCTATCTAACCATATAAATTTCTTAACCTGAATCCATGGTGAAATTTGAGGTCTACTTATTATGCTCTTTTTAACTACTCGGTTTAGCATGTCTTTCGTTCTGTGCATTGTTTGCACATTCTACTTTCACTCAAACTAATCATTTTTATATAATGTATTTATTGTGAGTATGACTTATTTATCTCCTACTCGGGCCAATATTTGAAAAGGTCCTATATACCTTGGACTTAGCTTGCTCCTTTTCTGAAATCGTATATTTCTTTTCATGGCGAGACCTTTAATAAAACATAGTCTCCTACTTGGAATTGAATTGGCCTTCGTCTTTTATCAGCATATGATTTCTGTCTATCTTGACCTATCTTTAAACAGGCTTTAATTTGTTCAAATTCTTCTGTCAACATTTGTACAATAGTCTTATTTCCCATCTCCTTTCCCCTATTCCACGCCTGCATACTGGGGTCTTACACCTTCTTTCGTATAACATTTCATAGGGAGGCATACCAATGCTTGAATGGTAGCAATTATGTTGGAAAATAAGGACTGATGAGCAAAGTCACTGAAGCCAGACAAAGGAATAAAACCGCGGATACCTCTCTTCCGGAAACACTCCCTTCCGACTCGAGAACTTTTGAACTTCAGCATCAGAACATCATCAACGGAAAATTCGCCAAAAAGAACTAACGCTGAACTTCTCTACATCGAAAGTCATTAGCTGACTATGATCCCTTCGAAAGACAACCATTGCTTCGGAAGACATCCAATGATTTGGAAGACAATCACCGATTCAGAAATAACTGATTTTTCAATCAGCTTTCGATGAACACCTTCCGAAAGAATAACCACTGAGCCTCAACACAACTATCACAACTTCGGAAGAACTGAAGGCTTCTGAACACACCTGAAGATTCTTGTTTCTGTTGTTGTTGATTTTGTATTAGTTGTACTATTCTGATGATTCCGTGCCTGTAACAGTGTCACCTATTTGTCTTATTATTTTTTGTCTTGTAACTCTGAATGTTTAGTATTTAAGTCCCAACATTCCCTGAGTAAATTGAATTACATCCCCCAAAATTCCTTGTGCTATTATTCTGTTCTTCTCTCTTTCTAGCAAAAACTAAACAACGAAAATAACTAAGTGTTAAACTTCAGTGGGAGCTAATACCAAAGCTTTGACAGTGTGTCTAAAGTCTTTGTTTCTGGTTAACTTGCCTCTCCGAGTTTTTCAACAACTGGTATCAGCGCCTTGTTCTTAGTCCTGGTTTAACCATCAAGACTAAAACTCAAAGCTCTCTTTGATATCTTGTTGTCTAGTTTTTTGTGTTCTGTTTCTTTTGTTTTTCTACTTTTTAAAATCTGCAGGTGTGTGGTTTTGAACTAAGCTGTGTTGAAAAACCATTCTAACAAACTACCTTGAGAACTCATCACTTTTTGATTTGCTAATAATCGTTTGTAAGCCTATAGCATAAAAATTCACCTTAGACCCTCATAACACCGGCTCTGCCACTAAGCCACCAATCTTGGTAAGGCATCAATATATATGACTGAAGGATGTTACACTTCTTGTCCAACAATCATACTGGATTTTGGAAGTCTGTGATGTTCGGACCCCATAACCCAATGGTTTTGGACACAGAGACTAGAGACCATGTCCTAAGGACCCTCGGAACTACACCGAAGAAGACTTCCACAAATTGTAGCTTGATGCCAAGGCAAATGCCCAGCTGGCTAAAATTTATTCTGGTCTTCTTCCCCACGAGTCCGCTAAGGACTTGTGGAATGCTCTAAAAGATCAGTTCGGTGGTACCGATGATGTTGTGGCCAATACAAGGGAGATATTGGCTCAACAGTATGAGACATTCTGCCAACTAAATAATAAGTCACTGACTCAGCAATTTGAGAGGTTCACTTCTCTCTTAAGTGAAATAAAATTAGCTGGTCAAGTGTACCCCACTATTTCTGTTCTTAACCGCTTCTTGAGATCTCTTCCTGATAAATGGGAAAATTATTCCATAGTCATGAGATCTTCACCAGAGTTTGGCAAACTCTCACTTACCCAACTCCATGGTAAGTTTCTCACTTTTGAGCGAGAGATTGATCAGAAAAGAAAACTAATAAAGTTTGGTAAATCAACATAAGAGTATGTTCAAGGGAACAGAGCTCTACTTAGTCATAACTCTAAGATCAATGATCAGGGTTATGATGAGTACATTGACATAACTACTGGCATCACCTCTTCTCCTTCTTGTGATGACCATTCTCTGATTTCTGACAATCTGTGTTTTATCATGGATGATCTCCATCGGATTCCAAGTGATGACTTGGAAGAGATGGATACCCTCCATCAACTTGCCCTCTTGAGCATGAGAACTAACAAGTTCTACAAGAGGAGAGGAAGAAAATTTCCTGGTATCCATGGGAAAACCAGGATTGGTCTAAATAAGACTAAAGTCCAATGCTACAGTTGTCATGGCACTGGACACTTTGCTAGGTAATGCATAAATGCTCCCAGTTTTAATTCTTCACCTTATGTGATTTTCCCAAACACACACTCACATACTTCTACCGCACCTTTTCTTCTTCTTCTTCTTCTTCTTCTTCTTCTTCTTCTTCTTCTTCTTCTTCCTCTTCGTCTTCACATTTTAAAAGGCACAAAAACTCTCAAGAGACTGCTCATATTGTACAAAACTCCTTCTACCAATGTACAATATGTACAAGCTGCCAATGGTAGCGTGTATCAGCTCACTCCTGCCTCGCTTCAGATTGTTGCACATCTCCTCCTCAAATAAATGCACCAGGCCCTTCTATCCAGTCTTCATCTTCCAGTCAACCCGCTCTTTTCACCCAAGAGTACGTAGACTGGAGCATCATACCTAAAGATGTAGGTTATGCCTTCATCACTTCTGAGACAACAAAATTTGCTCTTATGGATGTTGGTGAAGATTCCACTCCTTCTGATAAACCTGAAGAAGACTCTTTTGATGCGCAGGTATCCTCTTCTACTCTTGAAAAACTGTGCATCGATGCTTGCATGGAGGCTTTTGCAAAAATAAAGAAAGCCAATATGTGGCTTCAACAACAAAATCAAGAGCTTGAGCAACTACTAGCTAATAAAAATTCAGAAGTAGAAAAGTTAATAAAGAATAAAGATAGCCAAATTTCTATCTTAAAAACTGAAAAATCCAACCTACAAGCTCTATTTGATTTGCAAAATGAAAAAGATTCGGCTTGTAGATATGAACTAAAGTCAGCTGTGAAAAGTGGGTTGAATCCTGCAAAGGATTCAAGATGCTTCTGGGTAAGCAAGTTCACAGTAAGGCTAAGTTTGGAATCGGGTACAATCACACTAGTCCTCGAGAGGACTATGCCCTGATTGACAATAAAATAAATGAAACTGTTTATGAACCTCTATCCCCCACCTTTCTCCCTGATGAATTTCCAGCCATAAAGATCAAACCTCCAAGAGTGTATCAACCTAGACAGTTTCCAACATTTGTATATCCCACAGATACTAACATGGAAAAACCGGAAGAGACACACCTGGAAAGTAATCATAACAATAATTCTTCTGAACAAACTAAGATTGCTCCAGCCATGAGCTCTACTCAAAGTTCAGAAGGTACAACACTACTTGAAACCTCTGATAACCCCGTGGCCTATCTTGACAAAGGAAAGAGACCCATGGTTGATATTAATTTCCCTCCTTCTCATCCATACCCACCTTATCTAATAATGAAGGAAAATAAGCAATTCATCCCTAACTACTCTTCACTATCTCCTGCTTTCCTGAAATGTTTCAAGTACAATCACTCTACTGAAAATTGTAGGACAAAAACTCCTTTGGAGAAAGCTAGAGATAGACTGAAGGCTGAATAGTTGAAAGCTGAACAAGCTTCTTCATCTAAAGGTAATCCCCCAAATAAGATGAAGAATCCAAGAAAGCAAATAGACCATCAGCTAATAGTGCAATAAGACCATACACCCATTCACCCTCCACTTATCTTCTCCTCTACTTACATCTCCCAGACCATCCATTCTTGGTACACCACCTTCTTATCCAATGGAGACTCCTGTTTCCTATTCTCCTGCTGTTGTGAACCCTTCTTCCGTGGATTCACAAATCAACATCCTGCATTAAAATCAGCAGCAACTGATACAAATGATGCAGAAGTTGAAGAATAATACATAGGAAAACAAATAAATTCCTAAAATATTTTCTTCTACCAAAAATAAACAATGACCCTTATCTAACCTTTTGCATTTGATCCTCATGTACAGAGACCTTCTTCAAACCAAAATCACCTATGGTATGTGGACAGTGGAGGCTCTTGGCACATAACAGGATGCATATCCATTTTAAATAACTTCATTCCAAAGAATGGAGGATCAGTTTCCTTTGGAAACAATGCAAAGGGTTGGATAGCAGGGTCTGGTTCTGTCCTTAGTGGAAAGCTGCACTTCAAAGATGTAAGCTTAGTTGAAAACCTTAAGTTTAATCTCTTGAGTGTTTCTCAATTAGCGGACAAGAACTTTAGTTCATTTTTCACCAAGGACAGTTGTAAAATTCTTTCTCCTAAAATAAATTCAAAAATAAAGATTTTAATTGATCAACATACTCTGCTAACTGCTAAGAGAAGTGGAAATGTATATGTTTTAGACATGACTACTGATTCTTAGACATCTTCTCCTACATGTTTGATAGCCAAAGCATCATCTTCTGAAACTGCCCTTTTAGCACAGAAGATTCAGTCACCTTAACCATCAAACTCTTTACAAGCTTTCTACCCTTCCTTTAGTAAGAGGATTGCCTTCAAAAGAATTTCACTTTGAAGGTCAGTGTGAATCTTGCTTAAAGTGAAAGCAACATAAAACATCACATAAGTCTATTGAGGAATCCAAATCAAGTAACTGTCTCAATCTGCTTCATACGGATCTGTTCGGTCCAGTGAAGGTAGCCAACTTGGCCAGAAAAAGATGCTGCTTAGTTGCTGTGGATGATTACTCAAGATTTTGCTGGTCCTTCTTCCTCTTTAGCAAAGACGAGACTACTGATAAAATAATTGCCCTTATCACTCAACTTGAAAGACAATTTGGTGTTCCTGTCAGGATAATTAGGAGTGATAATGGTACAAAATTCAAGAATCATGTTCTTGATAAGTTCTGCATCTCTAAAGGAATCCTTAGACAATATAGTGTTCCTAGAACTCCTTCTTAAAATGGAGTTGTGGAAAGAAAGAATATGACACTTATTGAAACTGCAAGAACCTTGCTTGCAGACTCAGGATTACCTCTATCCTTCTGGGCTGAGGCAGTAAAAAGACTGCCTATGAAGTCTTTCATAACATAAAGCCCCTCATTTCTTTCTTCAAAGTTTTTGGGTGTCCATGTTTCATTTTGAATACAAAAGCTTACCGAGCTTTCAATATCAGGACCAAAATTTTTGAAAAACCATTGATGTTAAATTCAATGAATCTGCATCAACTTCCTGTTTCCCATCTGCTCCTGACGACCTCTTTGATCTTGAAAGCTTTACCTACACTTCTCCTACCTCTTCCTCTTCTCCTTCATCAGAGTCGTGCCAAACCTCTGAAGATATATCCTCTCTTGAGGAATGTTTAGTGTCTCACTTCTTTACCTCGATCCCTTCTTATCCAATAAATCCTCAAGATCAGGATGAACAAATATCTACTCCCTTATCCCCAGCTTTGGATAATGTACCTGTAGATATTCCTAAACATGTTCATGCTACCTCACCTGAAAATTCTCCAAGTCCCACTGAAAATTCATCTTCTTCTGATGTTGTTTCTACAAATAACTATTTGGACATCATTCCCTTCAACAGAAATCATCCACTAGAGCAGCTCTTAGGTGATTTAGGTAAAGGTGTTCAAACTAGGAGCCATATTTCAAACTTTTGCCTTCATGCAGCCTTCTTGTCCCAAATTGAGCCCTCCAAGTATCAGGAAGCTCTTAAAGATAATAATTGGGTAGAGGCTATGCAAGATGAACTATTGCAGTTCAAAAGGCAAAATGTTTGGACTCTCTGCCCCTTGCCCATAGGAAAATACCCTATAGGAACTAGATGGGTATTTAGAAATAAAACAGATGACAGAGGCATTGTAATTAAGAATAAAGCCAGATTGGTAGTACAAGGGTACTGCCTGCCAAGAGGAAGGCATCGATTATGATGAAACCTTTGCCCCTGTGGCCAGACTAGAAACCATTAGAATCTTCTTTGCATTTGCTATATCCCACAACATAAAGGTATTTCAGATAGATATAAAAAGTGCATTCCTATATGGAACTATAAAGAAGGAAGTCTATGTCTGTCAACCTCCAGGGTTTGATGATGTTCATCACCCTAATTGGGTGTACAGACTAGACAAAGCACTTTATGGTCAGAAACAAGCACCTAGAGCATGGTATGACACTCTTTCTCAATTTCTATTTTCAAATAAATTTTCTCGAGGAACTATTGATAAGACCTTGTTGATCAAGAGGGTAGACAAGAAACTTTTGCTGGTCCAAATCTATGTTGATGACATCATTTTTGGATCAACAAAACCTTCCTTTTGTGAACAATTTTCTAAATTAATGTCTTCCAAGTCAAACAAACTCCAAATGGATTTTCATTCATCAATCTAAATATGTAAAGGATATTCTAAATAAATTTGAAATGAATGATTGAAAAATAATTTCTACCCACATGGAAACTGCACCTGGAATAAGTCCAGATGGAAATGGTGAACCTATAGATCAAATCCTATATAAGGGCATGATTGGAACTTTGATGTATCTTACTGCATCAAGGCCAGACATCATGTACGTAACATGTGTCTGTGCAAGGTACCAGTCTGCCCCTAAACAATCCCATTTATCATTTGTGAAGAGGATATTCAGATATCTTAAAGGCATTCCTGTGCTAGGTATTTGGTATCCTGCTAATCAAACTTGTAAGCTTGCTGGTTTTTCAGACAGTGATTATTCTGGATGCTCGCTCACCAGAAATTCTACTTCGTGAGGATGTCCGTTCTTTGCAAATTGCTTAGTGTCATGGCAAAGCAAAAGGCAAATTTCGGTTTCAAATTCAACTGCTGAACCCGAGTACATTGCAGCAGCTCATTGCACTGCCCAAATTCTTTGGTTACAATACCAACTGTTGGATTTTGGAATATCGGAACTAAAAAAACCTCTCCTAATAGACAGCGAAGCTGCCAAAAATACAATAAAGAATCTTGTCTATCACTATAAAACCAAACACATTGAAATAAGGCATCACTTCATTAGAGACTGTTTTGAAAAGGGACTAATTGTCCCAGAACATGTTTCTACAAGGGACCAAAAAGCGGACATATTTACCAAACCTTTGGACTCTTCAACCTTTTCTAAGTTTGTGGCCAAATATAGAATGATAAATATGAGCTAATAGACAATTTTGGTTGAGAATGCTTTTCTTAAACCTTATAATAAATATATAAAAGGATAATTCTCAAGAATTATCCTAACAACGGATATTTGATAAACAATTGATAAAGCAAGCTTGGTTTCTCTCAGTGGTTATTCTAAAACACGGATAGGATCAGTTGTTATGCTATTCACGTTTTCATATCTATCCGCGACTATAATCATCCGTTGTTACACTTTAAACCTTTCGTGGTTTCTACCCCTTCCGAGGTCTGCATTCCTTCCGAGGTTTTAACCTTGTAACTTATCCATGGTTAAATTTCTTCAGAGGATAAGGTTCTTCCAAGGTTAAAAATCTCTTCCGTGGTTAAAATCGTTTCTCTGTAGTTATCAAATTCTTGATACTTACGCCTGATTTGACCGTCACTTATCAGTCTGCAAGATTAGACTGCCTACAATTAATTGAATTGACTCGTATTAATTGTTCTCACGGCTCGATAATATCTTCTCATTTTACCATCCAACCCTTCTCACCTCTAATGACCACTGATCTTCTTTATATCAGTGGTTATCTTCTTCAGTTCTTCCATAATCACTTGAAAAAGCCTCTTAAGGTAAAACTCTCGGTAAGTTATAAGTAGTGGTGGTTTCCCTTTATTGAAACCACACTCATTTGCAACGATTACACTTCTTTGTCTTTACTTCTCTAAACCTAAGGCAACAAATTTTTAATCATACTTTGCACTTGTAACTGCTATTCGCTTATCATCGCAACAATGGCGTCTGAAGCTTTGAAAATCAAGCCGATTCACAATCTTGGAGCCTGCCTTGTTAAGTCTTCTACATACCCTCACTATGACAAAGTGATCGACACTCTAGTAAACTCCTTCGTTCATACTGCTCTCATCATCAATCCTCCTATCTCCGAAGTTTCTCTAAACCAGTTTTGGGCAAACTCGACCTTGGTGTTGAAGGATGACTCTGTTGAAAGTATCGCTTCGGTGGTCACTCGTAAACAAGTCACCCTCACCCCCTCCAAAATAAATGTTTCCCTAAATCTTAACGACACCGAGGCACCTACCACTGTTTCTCTAAAACTCCTTCATAATGTTTTTGTTCAGTGTGATTATCAGGGAGACCTGAAAAACAGGACCTTGTACAAAGCCTTCTTCTACCCTAAGTTCAAGTTTCTATATCGCACCATTTTACAATGTCTTTCTCAAAAGACGACTAGTTGGGGAGAAATGCCACATGACATGCAATATGTTATGTATGTTGTTCTGTACAACGAATAAGTCAACTTGTCACAAATAATTTTTGATCATTTGGTACATCAGCAAAAGAGCCCCAAATTTTTATTATATCCTAGGTTTGTAATGACTTGTGTTTTTGCTGAGATCAATAATGCTTGTCATGTTGCTCCTCTATCTACTATCAAGAGGATCGACAAACAAGTGTTCACCAGGTTGAACACTGGAGCAAAACACATGGATGAAACTGAGGATACAACCATCCTTGGTGAACCCACATCCACCTCCTCTTCCACACATGTAAAGGTACTAGCCAAAAGGAAAACATCGACCAAAGCCTCTAAACCTAAAAATCCCAAAAAGACTGTTCAGGAAGATGAGATCCCTGAACATGTCTCTGTCCCCACTAGACAAATAGAAACATCTGTTCCATCCTCACAAAAGAATCAAGCATCTCCACCCCATCTAGCTCCTCATCAATCCTCTCAACAGGGATGATATGTTGTACTCCAAAGGGACCCCTTACAAACCACTGAAGTATAACTTGACACTCAGATGGCAGTCCACTCTCCCAAGGACACATTTGCTTTTTCCCCACAAAAAGCCCTTCACTCTATTACCCATGTTCTCCATGAGATTGGATCTACCTTTGAGCAAATTGGTTCTCCTCCCCCTTCACCAATTGAGGAACAGTCCCATCAAACATTTGCTCAAAGTAATCAATCTCCTACACATGGAGGAGAGGTTGGATCAGGGTGTCCAGTCCATCTAGACATCATGATCATATATCTAGAGAATCCATCTCACATGAGAGCCCATTGGGACCTCATCTGGATGGAGCAGGCAATAAGACTTCAGGTATGGAAACAACCCATGAAGTTCTTGGAACTGAGGCTGGAAATCCCCGGAACCAAGAAAAAGGGACCCATGACATTCCTGAGATGCACTCAGGTCATGGGAAAACTGACTCACCAGCCAGGGATTCGGGTGATATCCATAAAAGGATGGACGAATCAGATCTTAAATTAAAGGAGTTGACGGATTTTGTTGCTCATATTCAGGCTAATGTGGCCAAACTCACTGAGTTAGTCACAACAGTCTTGACTAACCAAGTCCTGCAACCCCAATCCATCCCAATGCAGGAACCTTCACTTGAAGGTACCCCACACAGTCCACCTACTTTCATTGCACCTACCTTCTAAAGCCAAGCTTTTCAAGAAGTGTTGAACCCACTTCTTAATGCCCATCTCATGACCCTGTTCACCAACTTTACCAATGATTTCCTCACCACAAAAGATACACCTGGATCTACTGAAAATTTTAGTAGATTCCAAAATCTCTTCTTTACAGCATGAAGTATCTAACCATACTCTTTTTCTAGAATCTCTTACAGGGATAGCTCGTCCTTCTCCTTGGTTCAAGGAACATGTTGATGAAGTCAAAAAGAGGGAGAATGAAAGGCTCTTGTCTGTAGGCCAAGTTGCCAAGAGGGCAGAAGACAAATCTGAGCAAAGGATGATGAAGGAAATAAGATTGAAAAATCAGGAGGCACTCTGGGAAGGACTATAACATCGAATCCGAAGCTGGAAAAGGGGCATATAAGTTAACCAACATGGAAGGAGAACCACTTCCAAGATCTTAGAATGCCATTCATCTTAAGCTATACTTTATTTGAAACTTATTGTAAAAGATTATCACTTTATAATCTACATTCATATATTTCTATGTATTCTGACATATTCTTATTTATTCTTATATATTCCTAATTATCATGCTACTAATCAAGCATATGAGGGGCATCAGGAATCCTGATTACCATCAATGCAAAAATCTTACTGTTTTGTAGGTATAACAGGAGAAGAGATGAGACTTTATGTCTTAACCCAAGTTCTGACCTGAAATCAGAACTTGATGAAGACCCCGCACTGACTTTATGTCCAGCTGCAAAGTTTTGACCTGAAATCAAAACTGTAGAAGACCCCGCATTGCCTTTATGTCCAGCTGCAAAGTTTTGACCTGAAATCAAAACTCAAGAGACTTTTGTCTCTCATGAAGACTTAGGGTTCATACCCTCGCCAGTTGCGCACGTTTATCCTATTATAGTCTGAGATGATGGGACCAGTACACGCATGAGTGGCTGACAATTTCATTATCGAGGGATATAATTAAGGATCCTCCTAAATATCCCAGTATAGTTGGAGATTTTGGGACCAGTACACGCATGACTGGCTGACAATTTCTTTTTCGAAGACTATTACCAGGGATCCTCCGAATTCCGGCCTAGTCGCCAGTATCCCGGCCTTAGTCGCCAGTATTCCGGCCTTAGTTGCCAGTTTAATCGGCCTTAGTCGCCAGTATTCCGGCCTTAGTCGCCAGTATTCCGGCCATAGACGCCACTATTTTCGGCCTTAGTCGCCAGTTTAATCGGCCTCGTCGCCAGTATCTTGGGCTTGTCCCAAGTTTTCTTGCTTTTCTATTTATGTAGGAATAACTTTCTAGGATACCTAGGAATATCGTAGCATACTTGGGGATATTCAGGTATGGAATTCTTTTGATGTTTTGGCAGGAACAAAGAAGATTTCAATTTAAATCTACTATCCCTAGAAATTGGTATTTATTTCTTGACTCTTTTAATATCCTGCAATATTTATTATATTCTAATGCTTGATAATATGCGAATATGTAGTATTTTATGCACACTTTTATTTAGGGATATGTTTAACTAAATTACTAGTTACTCCATACGTTAATATAAGTTTAGATAACATTGAAGAGATATATGTGTAGGTTATATATAGTCATTGAAGTAATAAAAACCTTAGTCGAATGAGGACAAATCTAGTCTGAACTATTATTAATGATTCCTAAATAAATTACATATAGATTAAATTTGAGAGAAAATATTCTCAAATTCTTTGATAGAAATTTATTTATAGCCAAAACGAAATCTTTATGAGAATTTGGTTCCTTAAACAATTTACGAAATGTCTAAAATATCACTAAGAATATTTAGCAATATTCAAAGATATCCTAACAATGATATAACTGGATACAATATTAATGTATTCAATGATTCGGGTTGTTTGTGGTCATTAGTTCAACTAATATGTACCCGATCAAATCTTATAATATTCATGAAAGATATTAAGAAATCAATCCTTTACATAAATGCCACATATCAAAAACAATCAAGGACATTTCGGAATTTATAGGGATGTTCCAACAGATAAACAACTAAATATCCAAAACATCCTCGAAAACCTTTATACTTGAAAAATTACCAAGTAATTAAAAACTTTGAGATAAATAACATATTCAAAACTGATTACAATATTTAATACTCAGAATACTTTAAGAATATATCTGATTATTCTTAAATACTCCTAAATATGCCTAAGAAGACATACATGTGAATAATCTAAGCAAAAAGTCACTTGAAAAGTTAAGTACTATGAAATAAATCAAGTGATACCATTTTAAACATTAGTATTAACATTTTTACCTAAGTACAAGTTGTATAGCATAATTAAGAATATTTGGGGATATTCCGAAATTCCTTTCAGATAACAAAAATATTCAAGATAATTTAGGATATATAAGAATATCTAAAAGCTAAATAACTATGTAACACGCAGAAATACTACCCAAGATACTAAAAGTCATATTAACAACCCAAAAATAGTCAAAAGATTAACATATCAAGCTTCGCCATGAAACTCACGGTCCCTCCACTTGATATATTAACAAAAGTCAAAGAAGAATCACGGCTTCGCCATGAAAATCATGGTCCCTCCACCCTAATTCTTATATTGTCTGCCCCAAAACCAGGGGACTTTCCTAAAAAACTATTATTTAAGAGAGTAACATTATCAAGAACCACAAATATTAAAAAGATGGGCTCAGACCTTAGCATCATTGTCATCATCGCCCATCATCACCTACTGCTCAACCACTCCAGCCTCCACACCTGTCGCCTCACCTTCACCAGCTTTACTCGTCTCTCCCACCTCGCCAGTCTTGTTCACCTCCATAGAAGCCTCCGCCTTGTCACCTGCTAGGTTCGCCAGTATCCTGCCCCATTCCTTCATATTCTTGGCTATTGATTCCACTCCTTCAGTCTTAGCCTAGTTCACCAACTGGATCTTAGCCCTCAGCACAGTAATAGCGGCGAACTTTTTGGCACCTTCAAGTTGTTCCTTGAATTGAAGCTTATGAGAGGCCTCCATTTCTTTCATTTGTTTTTTGATTTTAGCAAGCTCCTTCTCATAATGTCCGGCTTTGGCAGTGAAGATTTTGTTCTGATCTTCAAGGTCATCCATCTGCTTATCAGTTTGTTCTTTCTCAGAGACGTACTTAGCAGAGACCTACAAAACATGAATCATTCAAAATATGTAGGGATATTACACTAACAAACAAAGTGATTAATATATCTTCTTCTGGAGATCAGGAATGGACAGGTCAGATGGCTCCTCGAGGTCCATAGTATCTACCCCTTTGTGTAATTTGGTAGTCTTTGAAGAGCGGGTAGTCATGGCACGTGACTTGGGGGCAACAGGACTTGTTTTCTCCTTTTTCACGGCAAAAAAGGTGTCGGGGTCTTCAAGGTTGAAAGTTGATTCTGCAAAATAAACCAGAATACTTAGAAATAAATAAGAATATTTTAGAATACTAAAATATTTTATACTTGAGGCCATTGGAGTAACTGCTTCGAGATTAGCAACGAACTTTCTGTATTGTTCGTCGATCTGCAACAAGGAACGAATCTTGTTCATGCTTTCTTCTTCTTCTGATACGATTGATTCAAACCTAGGAGCTGCGAAAAATAAAAAAATAATAAGTAAAATCAAACAATAACAAATCTTAATTAACAAGGAAAATCCTAAGAATCCTACCCTTTTCCACCCATTTGAAAGGAAGAAGTTCCCCATGAGGGATATAACTTCTTTTCACAAAAAAGAACCTATTTCTCCATTCATCCTCATTTAGAGTGATTCATGGAACTAAAATAGGAGCCCCACTTCTTCTTTGAAGAACAAAACGGGATGAACCGTGGGTCCTAAGTTGGTACATCAAGGATATCTTAGGAATACCGATGTCTAAACCAAAGTGATGGTTTAGTTGGTCAAGGGTGTGAAGAAGACGCCATCCCATTGGCATGAGTTGTGGAAAGCAAAGCTTGGTAGTCAAGAAAAAATTAAGGGTGAGATCGGGGAAAGGAAATTTTAAACCTAAGGTAAAGGGATATTCTGGAAAACATACCCAAATGGGTGAAACGTGATCAGCTTTGAGATTTTCAGAAAAATGATGAAAAACAGTTTCATCAAGAAAGGTTTTCGAGAGACGTATCAGTTCAATCCGATCATCGTTAAAAACATTTATGTTTTGACGATTTAAAGCTAAAATGTTTTGATCGGTGAAGTCATCAGAGTTGAAATCAGAGGAAGAAGATGATCCTGACATTTTCGAAGAAGAAAACTTAAAATTTGAGAGGAAGAAGGAAAGAAACTTACAGCAAGAACCGGTTGAAGATGATGGCATCTAATGAACGCGATGTGATCATTATATCCTGCGCAAACAGCTGGAATATGTGGGAAACTGCCACAATCATAACCGTCCTGACAACAATCACGTGAATTTAAAATTCAAATTTTAAATCGAGAGCCAAAATAAACGGTTAATTTCAAATTCTTACCACCAATTGGAACGGTAATAAGAATTTAGGGGTAATTGTTATACCTGTAAAAATTTACCCTTGTAATTCAGAATAATTCGGGATACAAAATATTTCGGGATAATTAGGAATATTTGCGTATATAAATTTATTTGATGTGATAGCCTGAATAATGAATAATGATATTTTATAATTAATCATTGTTATTTTATTATTCAGCATGTGCTACTAACATTTGAAATAAGTCAACAGGTTTATAAGCAACAAATATGCCTATTTATCCGGAATATGGAGAAGATCGTGGATTACATGGAGAAATTGACAACATCCACTAATGATTAGTTGGCGCATGATTTGTAACTGGACCGGATATTGTGGAACTACCTTTGACCATCGTTGTATCATTTTTTGTATATATATATATATTGAGGCAACATCGATCTAGGAACACACACACAACTACTCACTTAGCTATCTACTGCTTACTTCTTGCTCATATTCACAAGATTCAGAGTGCTCAACACTTAGTGATCGATTGATTGTGCTCTTGTATTGTAATTTCATTTTGTTGTTTTAATATAAACTAGGCAGAGTGACGATTGTCACCTCCAAAGGTTTTTATGTCGGAAATCATAAGGGATTAAGGGCTTTTCCTCGTATAAATCTCGTGAGCAAGCTGTTCATTTTATTTTATATTCTGAAATATCCCTAGGGATCCTCAGGGATATTTTCATTGAATTTTACTCACAAACTGTTTTCTTGATTAAAAAACACAATTCCCCACTAAACTAATTCGGTTTTGCTAAAAGTTATACCTGTTAATTTTTACCCGAAACACCCCCATTTCAACTCTTTTTATTTCTAAAACTCGGTGTTTGCAAGTCAATTACAAAGTGTTTACACTTTTAAATTACAAGGATATGCTTAAGAGAGTTCATAACCCCTTTTTCAAATCTTTGGACTTCTAAAACATGGTGTTTTTAAAATAATTGCAAAGTATTTACGTGCTTCAGTTACAATGTTATGCCTAAGTGTGACGACCGGCACCCGGGCAACCATGAGTGTAAGACATTCACAGTGTAAGACATAGGATTACGTGAGTGAAGACAAAAATAGAAAACGACAATAAAAATACACGGGTTTTCTTAAAACAGTTAGGAAATTCCACTTAATCATATGAACATGAATCAGAAGAAAAGAAAACAACCTGTGAGGGAAAACAATGAACAAAACCTGTATAGATAACATTTGGAGTGTCGATTCAACGAGATATGTTGAGTGACGACCCATGTGGATATGTTGTTAGATTTGAATACTCTAAATGAAATTTTCACAGTATCAAACAAAGTGAGCACTTAAATACAACGCGACGTTTATATGGGTGACGATTCCTACAAATGTTAGCGTGAGTCTTTAACATTGAAGTAGAATAATAACATTTTTAAATAAAATCCCACCAAAACAATTTAATAAACAATCAAAATTTTAAAACACACAACCGTTCGTATGAATGGACTCTCATTCGTACTAACCGGTCTAATTCGTGAAGCTTTATAGCCACAGTTCGTTCGCACGAATGGGAGCCACTCGTACGAACGACTGATTCGTGTGACAGCACAGCTATAAAAGCAACACTTACGTTTTTCAAACCCATTTTTCACCCAACTCTTTAAATCGAACCCCACACTCGGCCACTCGATTTTTCGGTGAGTTCCACACGAAATCGGACCATTCCACCATCCAAATCGTGTGTATTTCAACCCAATACCTCCATTTCAAGATTTCAACCCTTTTCATCTCATTTCGGTCAAATAAGAGATCCTTAGTAAGTATTAGCACCAATCCTTAGCACCAAAACACTCCAAAACGTTTTTCCATCAAGTTCAACCGTAAAAACACCGAAAACAACCACTGATCTAAAAAATGGCGTCCTTGGTAAACTTGCAGGAGAATGAGCCGTACGAAGGGCTCATTCGTGCGAACAAGAGACCTCGTTCATGAAAAAGAGTCATGCGAACCAGCTGCCAGACGAACGAGCAACCGCACGAAGGACATGGGTCATTCGTGTGGAACAACCATACGAATGGAGACCCATTCGTACGAACGAATAACAAGAAAGAGAGTATGCATTTGCATCATTCCGTTTGTGTGAATAAGGGCCATTCGCACGAACCACTCGTTCGGACCAAGAAACAGCCCAAAACGGCTAAGTGTTGAAAGTTCTATCTTACACAATTTGTACCGATAGAACTGAGCCTTAGACCCGATCTTAAATCTAGTCAAACTAAAACCAATGAAAACACATTTTCCAAAATCACATGAAGAAACTGAGCACATAATCACCTAACATCTAGCTAACTAATATTTAACACATGATTCAAACCGAGAGAACATACTGGGTGAGTGCATCGATGACCCAAGACCTCAGGTGAGTTCACAGACCCCTTGTTTTCAATTTTCTTGCTTCCAAATCATTTGGGGCTAAGAACATGAAACCTCTTATTCGAGTGATCAACGAATAAGAGTTATTTTCAAATAATTTCAATAGAAGGATCAACCCTCAACCTCTTATATGAATGTTATACGTACAAGAGTCTTTTCAATTACTTTTACTCATCGTTCATCGCTCCATTTAACTTTTCATCAGACAACAGCAACAAACCAGTTTCGAGGGTTCAAAACACAAATCATTGAGGAGATGTCCGTTGACCACAACAGTTCGAGGCTTTGTGCCCAACCAAGAGGTGAACGGACACAAGTCGTGGAATTGTATAGTGCACAATCGAATACCATCATTTTCATGGGAATCCCCCATCAAACAAACACCATTTTTGTATGGTATCTGTCTAGGGTAATTCACTAGGACATGCGTCCACTCAACATCACATCGGGAATTCGCTGAGGAATTCTCGAACAACACACATCAGATTCATTTACCATTAGTTGACGCGGGTCAACCGACGGTAACGTAGATGGTACCATAGGTTTAACAAACCTCCCGCACTAAGGCTGGTACGTTACTATTGGTTTGGTTGAAACCGATCAGGATCGAATACGAAGTACTACGAACTATCAACTACGTGCGGAATCCATAGTCAATATGTAGAAATACAAAGAACACAAGCAATTCAATAATCAACTCTTGTATTATCAACAAATGATTACAAGATCTCAACCAGAAATACAATTCTCACACAGAGAAAATACAGAAGATTTCTAGCAATCTGTCAAGAGTTCTCTCTGTTCTACAAACAAACCTTCTATTTATAGAAACAGAACCAGCGAACCTATTATAGGTAGCCGAACCTAAGGTTTGCCAACCGAACCCTAAGGTTACTACCGGTTGATCCTCAGACCTGCCCCCATCTTCTTCCATCAACTAAATGGATTATTAGATCTTGTTCATGAGATTAAGAAAAAGAACTCTCTTTCTATTCTAATTTTTATGTATACTAAATTACTAAGCTTTTTCTATTTCTTTTTCTTTGTTAGAAAAGAGATAGTTTCTAATTTTTTACTTCACTTCAATACTTAAATACAATAACAATATTCAATAAAATAAATAGGAGACTGGAAGAGTATTTATCCCGCATCTATTCTTCATACGATTGTCGGAACAAAAATATTGGATGCAACGAAATGGAAATTTTTGGTACATCAAGCCGCGATCTGATAGCTATAAATCTAAATAGAAATATTATATTATATAGATATAAATTAATCTTGATCCTGTAATCAAAGAAAGATAGTAAATTCTTATATTGTGACTTAGAATAAATGGTTCTCTGTGAAGGAACGAAATGACAATTTATTCCTATAGAATAAGACGATTGAATTGGAAATATCGACAAATTCTTGCGGAGTCCAAAGAAATGAAAATAAATCAAAAGGGGTCAACTTGTTCCAATTTCATCTCTATTGAATTTGAATATCAGAATAGCGGATATAGTCATAATTCAATGGGTCAGGTCCACTTATTTTTCCTTTATTGATTTCTAATCTTTACAATGGATTTCATTGGCCTAATTGAAAATAGGAATATTTGGTGATTCAACAGATGACTTATCCTATGAGAAAAATCAAAAGGTTCGCCGAACCTTTGCCATGTTATAGGTTCGCCGAACCTATCAACCCAATAGGTTCGCTAATATGCCAAGGTTCGTGGGCTAGACGAACCTTAGGCAAACCATAGCCGAACCTTTTACTAACCTCAAAATAAATACAACTATTGAATAGCAAACAATTACAAACATGTATTAACAAACTCCCCCTAAATGTTTGCTATCAAAGTCTTCAGTCTTTTTCTTCACCTTTATCTTCAGCTTTATCTTCAGCTCTGTCAACTACTCCACTAGATTCTCCAACTTCTTCAACAACCACATTATCCACCGCTTGTATAACAACAGAACGTGGTATCTTCGCCAACCTCTCAGCTTCAATCTTTGCATCTCTTTCATCTCTCTCTTTCTGAATTTGCATCAACTCTGTATAAAGATAGTTCACATTTTCCCACTTGCATCCTGAATGAATACCCAATGTATAGCACATTCGTGCAATGGTTTGAAATTGGATTGCCATATCTTTGAAACTTACTCCAACATCATGATATCCTTCTTCAGCATATATCTCAGCAGTGTTGAGTAAATCAATATCATCTTTTGAACAATTAACTATCCAAATAGGATCAAGCATTCGAATCACCCTCCAATCATCATCCTGCTTCAACACAATCACTCCTTCAGAAGTTCTATCATCATAAAACCAAAATTTGAAGAATGGATTCCAATCTTGTTCAATCTTTCTGAGTCTTGGTCTCTTGAAGACTTTAGGCTTCACATAATCTTTGAATCTTTCTCTGAACTGTGGTGATAACAAACTCCATCCCATTCGAGCTTCTTTCTTCAACAGATTATCAAAAATTTCATTGTGTCGAGTTTGAATAGGCTTTATCATCCTTAATCTTGAAAGATCTTTGCACTCAAATGCTGGTAAACTCATCCGATCAGTAGCCTTGCCAAAGTATGGGCATCCATCTATTCTTTTCACCACATAACATCCCTTATCCATCAAACTTCCTGAAATGTTATGAAAATAACCATAACTAATAATCCTTCCGATCATCTTGGATTAAGATCCAATCTTGAACTTCTTGGATTGTTTAGTTAGGTTTTCTGGATCTTTATCTTCAAACACTTCTGTCATAATCTTGAAAGAATGTAAGTGATCAATTATGTACTTTGTCTCATCTTGAAATGCTTTCCAATAATCCAAATTTGTCTTAGCTTTAACTGGATCTAAAGTTGTTCTGGACATACTTCCAGCCTCAAACATTTTCTTCATCATGTTTAAATTCAACAGCTCTTCATCAATGATATCTTTATCATAATCAGATAAATCAAAATCTTCATCTTCTTCAAAATCAAATATCAACTCATCATCATCTTCAAGTAAATCTTGATAATCTTGAATAGAATATCACCTACAATCTCTCCTTCTTCTATCTCTTGATAAAGTTGAACTTCAAAAATATTTCTCTGCAAGTCTATGTTAGAATTCATTTTAAACAAATCAAGAAATGTAGGCAAGGAGTAATCAAGAATCCTTTCAGGATATTCTATTGCATCCAAATCTTCAAACTCAACAGAAGTACAATCCCTAGCTCTATCAGAAGATACAGAAGAAAGTGGAACAACATCTGTAGTCATCTTTGAAGGAGTATAAACAATGATAGCTCCACTCACAGCATTCAAACCACCATCACCTCCAGCAACTCCACCAGCACCACCACCAGTTCCATCATCACCACCAAAATCAAAATCATCAGGATGTTCATCAATATCAGTATCCCCATAGTCAACTTCTTCTTCTTCTTCTTCTTCATTCTTCTCCTCCTCTACCTTCTCCTCTGCCTTCTCCTCAATATCAACATCCACATCCACCACTACCTTCTCCACTCTTGAGTTTTAACCAGAAGCATCAGTCTTTGAAATCTTCTCTTCTAATTCTTTTATCTTGAATCTCAAATCAGTGTTTTCATTCTTCAACACAACAATATATTCAGATTGAAGTTTAATAAAGAACTTTAGATCAGAAATCCCTTGATTCATCTTCTTTTTCTCAGCAAGTTCTTCTTCTCTTCATTTTATCATCAAATCCATTTGAGCTTTCAACTCATCTAATTCAGAATTGGAGGAAGAAGGTTTATCAGCAACATCTTTTTCTTTAATCTTCTTGTAATCTTCAAACTCTTTTGATAATAAAGATAATCTTCTCTTAAGATCAGAGTCATCATAATTAACAGTAAAGTTAATGTCTCCCAAATCATCTAATCCTGAAAATAAATCATCTCTGGGAAGATCATCATGATGAATAGAAGTCTCTGGCAAAGAAGTGATGACTGTAGTAGTCTCGGCAAAAGATGGAACAAAAGATGCTACATTTACAAACTCTGGAGTTTGTAAAGTAGAAGCAAGAATAATAGAAACTGGAACTGAAGAAGTAACAACTGGTGAAGCAGAAACAGAAACTGATATAGGCATAACAGGTGAAGACACAATGGTCTTAGTAGTTTTGGCCTTCTTCCTTTCATAAGGCCCTCCTCTGGCCATTCTCTTCAGGTTCTTTGGTTTAGAAGACTCAGACTCTTCAGGAATAAAACTTGGATCAGCTCTTTCATCCCATTCTTCTGCAGCCTGTTGAGCAAACTTTTTCTTGAGTCTTCTAACCATATGGTTCCCTTCCTGAACCATTTCATATTCTGACTCAGTTTTAGAAGATTCTTCTTCATCATTACCCACAACAGCAGCCTCTGTCTACTGTTCAGACATATCAACTTCTAATGGCTCCTGTGAGCTTTGACCTTGAGAAGATTTAGCTTTAGGAGTGGATCGGGATGAATGACCAGTAGTTTTCCTAACTTGTTGTCTTGGAGGTGGTGGAGGTGGTGCTTGATCTTCATCAGCAACAAACTCTTCATTATCGGATCCTGAATCAGTTTGTCTCCAGGCATCCTCATCAGGAGCAACATAATTTGCCCTGGCACAGTGACCAATCAAGTCTTTCTCCAGCACAGCATCCCCAGTTCTTTGATACACTCTGACCTGACCCAAACTGGAATCAGTCATGTGTTTAAGCTTCAGTAGATCTCCAGCTTCCCTGGGTAACATGCCCTCTAGCAACCTCTCATCTATCAACATCTGCACGAACCTAGGATACATGTAGAATCTATCCTTAGCCTTCGTGATGTTGTCACACATATAACGGAAAATCATTCCAGAAAAATTGAACGGTTTGTTCAATATAAGAGCCACCGTAGCAGACCTCATGAAGTCCCTTAGCTCATCAAAAGTTACCTTTCTCATACTCAGACAGTGAAGAATAACATGAACCAAGAACTTGTATTGTAGAGGTAGCTTCCCTTTCTTCACCGATATTGAATTGTATGTCCCAAAATACCGAATCCGTAGAAAACAACCTTTGATGCACCTCTCAGTAATGAGAGTTACACCATCCGGTTCTCCTCCAAACTGAAGAACCCTCCTGATATCAGCTTCAGATATACGAATTGCTTGTCCAAGCACATTCGCATATATAACATAAGTATCACCCACAGAAATAACACGAGCAGATTTCAGAAACTCTGGATATGAGAATGATAAATCTGGACAGAGTTGGAAATCGCATAATAAATCCTCGATCTCCTGAGAAACTCGATCATAGGCCGGAAATCTTGACCGTTCCGTGTTGTTGGATCCAGATAAGCACACACATTATGCTTGTCTCCTAAAGTTAAATTCGCCATATCTACAATTAGAAATAAAAACAATTAGAAACAAAATTAATAAAAAAATTAACAAAAATTAAAAATTTAAAAAATTTTCTAAGTAGACCAGCGAACCTATCCCCTTAGACGAACCTCATGCTAGGTGAACCTAATTCAGACGAACCTGTTAACCAGACAAACCTTTTGAACGAACCTTTGATGAACGAACCTTATCATGAACGAACCTTCTGATGAACGAACCTCAGAATGTACGAACCTCAGAATGAACGAACCTTGTTGGTCAGTCGAACCTTGACCAAAAGGTTCGGTTCTTTTAAAATTCATAGGTTCGCCACGAGCCTATCAAATTCAGACGAACCCTCAAGGTTCGACGAACCTTTGTTCATTCAACGAACCTGTTCATCAGCGAACCTTTTCCAGATTTCAAATCAAAATTTAAAAACTTTGAATCTGATAATAAAAATCATATACCCAGGTTCGAAACATGCCGATGAACAACATTAAAGAAGATGGTTTGTCCAAATTTTAGATTTTAACCAGTTTTAAATCCAATTACAGATTCGATCTAAAAAATCCTAAAAACATTCGGATCTCTCAAATTAGCCGGTCAAATTCAAAAATTTCTACCTAGAAATGTTCAGCAGATGATTCTGAGTCTAATGATATCAATGAAAAATTCTAGAATGTCCAAAATCGAAAAACAAAAAAAACTCAATCTTGCAGGTTCGCGACACAGAAATCAGATAAGAGTGACGAACCCTTCTGGCGAACCCTGTATATATATGTCACGAACCTTTTCAGATGAATCTTTCACGAACCTTGTCTGCGAACCTTTGCATCGAACCATTCAAACGAACCATTTCACTAAACCATTTCAGACGAACCTAGTAAGCGAACCTAGTCAGCGAACCTAGCTAACGAACGTAGCCAGTGAACCTAACCAGCGAACCTTACCCAACGAACCATCTCAACGAACCTTCTCAAACCCAGACGAACCTTTTAGAAAATTTTAAATTTTTCTTAAAATTTCAAAACAAATTCATGTTCAATTATTCCAAAGTCAAACAAATAATCAAAAATTATTGATTTAACATCAGATGAAAAATTAAAATCTTTTTGTAATTTTTCAAAAAATTTTAGAACAATTAAACTACAAATTTAACAAAAGAACTATCCTAAAAAAATAAAATCTTTTTGTTTGAGAAAGATCCTGACATGAGATCATATTATTTTACAATTTTTAACACATCTGTTTGTATTATTTCAAATATTATCTGCAAATTACAAGTCTAAAATGCTTGTCAGTATACTTATCCTTTTAAATTTATCACTTAGTCAAGAAATCAGTTTAAAACAAGATTATGAAAACACTTTATAATAATCCATTTACTTGAACACATACCCGATTTGTGAATAACTTATCAAACAAAAATGTTCTTAAAACTTATGATTTCAATTTCAACTAATCTGATCACGCAAAAATAAAGCAGAATTTCTTTTTGAAAATAACAAAATAGAAAATAATTTTAAATTGTTCAAAATCTTGGAATCAAGGTTGATACTTACGTATGCTCAAATGATCCAGAAAAAGAACGAAACAACAATTTAAGATTAAGCTTTTAACAATCAGTTCGATATTTTCATATACGTAGATATTGTCCAAATCTTAATCAGAACCAAGAAAACAAATTTGAATTGTTTAAAGCTATAACAATCAGGTCGATACGTAAGTATACGCAAAGAATGTTTCAGCTTTAAACTAAAACAAAAGAAAAACAAAATCAAAATTTCTTCTAAAAATTAAACACATGATCAAACTAGTACTTTGACTTTTTGTTCAAGAACATTTTGTCAGAAAAAATTACCACTCTTTCAGGACAAAACTAAGTACTGCATTCTAAGCATCTGTTTCTTATAAAGTATAATCAAAACTTTGTTTAAACTTATCCTAACTAAGTTATAAACCTACTTCCATATCATACTTAATACTTGTAATTATTTATTAAATTTTTAATAAAACATACAGATATGTTTCCAAATGCAAATAATGTGCTATCATTTCTCATTAGGTCGAATCAATTTCTCAGATTTTTAATTTTTTTCATGTTTTGGTATTTTTGATTTTTAATGTTTTTGTATTTTTCAAAATTTTCTCCCCCTAAAAAACAAAAAACACAAAAGAAAAAAAATAAAAAATAAAAAATCTGATGTTAATTCAATAAAAAATGATTACGAAAGATGTTGATTCTTGATTACCTCACCCATGACCCTGATCCCATTTAATTTGAGTAAATACTCAAAACGTTGTTTGTCAAAGGCCTTGGTGAGAAGGTCTGTCCTTTGCTCGTTTGTGTGTATCTTCACCACATCAATCAATTTCTTTTCATAACAATAGCGTATGAAATGAAATCGAATATCAATGTGTTTGGAACGTGAATGATACACTGGATTCTTGGTAATTGCAATGGCAGCCTCATTATCTACATGAATCGGGGTAGAAAGAAAATTCAATCCATAGTCTCTCATCTGTTGTTGTATCCACAAGACTTGGGAACAACAACTGGCAGCAGCTACATATTCAGCTTCACATGTAGATGTAGCAACAGATGTTTGCTTCTTACACTGCCATGAGACTAATCTCTCCCCCAGAAATTGTGCACCTCCAGTAGTTGATTTGGAATTAGTCTTGCATCCTCCATAGTCTGAATCACTATAAGCATTAAAGAAATAGTTATCATCCTTAGGATACCACAGACTGGTGTCTAGTGTACCCTTCAGATAACGTAAAATCCTCTTGACTGCAATCAGATGAGAAACTTTAGGCTTTGATTGATAGCGAGCACAGATACTTGTAGCGAATACAATATCCGGTCTTGAGGCTCTCAAATACATTAAGCTCCCGATCATTCCACGATATAATGTAGCATCAATTAATTCCCCCTTAAGATCAGGCTCAATCCCGTGATTGGGCTGAATGGGCGTGGAAATGGGTTTACAATTAAGCATGCTAAACCGTTTTAGCATATCTTGAATGTGTTTGGTCTGATGAATAAAAATGCCATCATCAGTCTGATCTATTTGTAAACCCAAAAAGAACTTAATGTCTGACATAGCACTCATCTCGAACTTCTCAATCATAAGCTCTTTAAATTCCAAGCACAAATGTTCATCAGTAGACCCAAAGATGATGTCATCTACATAGATCTGAATAAGGAGAATGTCCTTGTCCTTTTCCTGATAAAATAGTGTTTTGTCTATCTGACCCCTCTTGAACCCGTGTTCAAGAAGGTGAGTCGAGAGAGTCTCATACCAAGCTCGAGGAGCCTGATGAAGACCATACAATGCTTTGTCAAGGATATATACCTGATCCCGGTGGATCGGATCCACAAAGCCCGGTGGCTGACAAACATACACTGTCTCCTTCAAAGACCCATAAAGGAATGCAGACTTAACATCCAGTTGAAAAACTTTAAATTTCTTGTGGGCAGCAAAAGATAGAAATAATCTAATCGCTTCAAGCCGTGCCACAGGTGCAAATACCTCGTCATAATCAATTCCTTCTATCTGTTTGAACCCTTGAACAACCAAACGCGCCTTGTTTCGAACAATCACGCCTCTATCGTCTCGCTGACACTTCAACACCCACCTGGTGCCAATCTTCTTCTCACCTTTTGGCAAATCCACTAAATGCCAAACTCCTAGTTTCTGAAACTGATTAAGCTCCTCTTGCATGGCCTCCACCCAGGCAGGCTCATGCAGGGCTTCAGTTACAGATTTAGGCTCAATCTGACAAACAAATGCAGAATGCATCCATAACTCTTGAGTCCCATGATTTCGCTCCAGCTCAACATACAAACTTTCCTCGTTTGCAACTTGCCTTCTCGTCTGTACTCCAACAGACGGATCTCCAATAATCTGCTTCACAGGATGATTCACATGAACTCTGGACACTGGCACTTGCGGGACTCCAACACCATGATCAAGATTTGTGATATTCTGATCTACATCTTCATCTTGAGAAACGGCATCTTCAAAAACATCCTGATCATCCTCCGATGACCAGTCATCATTATCTGCTCCAAAAATGCCTTCCTCAGTTGGATGATTATCGTCAACCTGATGAGAAACTCCTTGATCTTCAGAATTTTGTAAGTCATATAACATCTGCAAATAAATTTCATCATGAGTAACATTAGGAGACAAGTTAAAAGACTCGAAAAGTTTATCATAATCGAATAACCAATTTGGACCTTTGCCTTCAGGTATAGGTGTATGTCTTTGAACATGCACATTATACCAGAGTTCCACAACACCAGTGCGTTTGTTAAACACACGTTTGTTGGGAAGGCTATAGCCCAGAAAGAAACCTTCCTCAACCTTAGAGTTGAATTTAGCATCTTTCTTGAGCATGGTACAAGGAGCCCCAAAAGGTTCCAAGTGTTCCAAATTTGGTTTCCGATTCTGAAGAAGTTCATAACAAGTCTTGTTATGTCGTTTAACAATCAGCACTCGGTTGAGAATAAAACAGGCGGTCGCTACGGCTTCACTCCAGAAAGTAATGGGCGGCTTCGAATCAGCAAGCATCGTTCGAGCAGACTCAATCAATGTACGATTCTTCCTTTTAGCTACACCATTCATCTGTGGTTCATATGGTGCACTAAATTGCTTGTGGATACCCTTTGAATCACAGAATGCTTCCATGTTCTGATTCTTGAATTCTGTCCAATTGTCTGATCGAACACGCCTAACTCTCAACTTGTACAAGGTCTCCAATCTGTTCACAAGCAAAACAAAATTTTCATAAGTTTCAGATTTAAACTTTAAGAACATTACCCATGAAAATCTAGAAAAGTCATTGGTCACAACAAAACAATATGATTCACCACCGATACTCTTCACATTAATCGGTCCAAACAGATCCATGTGAAGTAGTTCCAATGGTTTATCAATAGAAAACACTGTTTTGGACTTATGTGACCTCCTTTTCTGTTTACCCTTCTTACAGGAAACACACACATCAGGTAATTTGAAATGTTTAACAGGTACACCATCAACCAAATGATTATGTACAAGATGATTCATCTTTCTGATGTGTATGAGACCCATTCGCCTGTGCCAAGACCGAGTATCGTGCTCAGTGGCCTTCGACACCAGACACGTCTCAACTTTGTTTACCGTCTCCGCATTAGCCACGTCTAAAACATACAAATCTTTACGCCTGTCAGCAATCATCAAAATCCAGTCATCTGGAATCTTAATTCCTTGTTTGAGCACATAGCATTTCTTATAATCAAACAAAACCTTATAACCATTATCACTTATCTGTGACACACTCAAAAGATTATTAGTTAACTACTTGCAGTAATTCACATTGTCAAAGGAAATTTTACCATTAGTCAAACTACCACCCCCGGTAATCTGACCACCTTTGTCACCTGCAAAGTTAACATAACATCCGTTCATCTCACGAAAATCTTTCAACAAACTGATCTCTCCTGTCATGTGCCATGAACATCCACTATCAACAATCCATCGACTGTTGATATGGCCCGTGAATGCCACCTGCACAATAAATTAAAAAATGATCAGTACCAAAAGGGATGACTCCCGCCATTCCGGCGTTGAGTCTCCCCGAACAGCCTCCTGCCATTAGATCTCAATGAACTACTTGAAAACCCTTCTTCCAAGTATTCATCCTTCCTCACAAAAAATCCATCATCTGACCTGGGTCTAGATTTCCAAAAAGAATTAGACTTAACATTTTGTTTTGAAAATCTTTTAGGAGAAAAATTGTCATAAAATTCATCATCAGATGATGATGTCTTTTATGAACCTTGTCCTCCTTGACCCAGACACACTCAGGATCAAATTTTCTGAGTATTCTCATCTCCTCTTCACTAGGCTTTACCCTCCTAGGACTCCCACCAGAATGGATCACATGACTGTCATTAACAGAAGTTTTCTTCTTGACCTTGTGATTTGCACAATTGACTGAAATATGTCCTTTTCCTCCACAAGTAAAACACTGTCTTGTTTTACGTCGAGTAAAAGTATAAAATCGGTTACAAGTATCCAAATCACATTCGGCAATGACATGACCCACTTTCCCACATCTGTAGCATTTCCTTGATGACACAGTCTTTGGTTTTAATGCATCACATCTCTTTGATGAACCCAAAGATTTGGATGCTACAGATGGAGATAAAACCTTATTTTTACAAAACATGGTTTTTGTCTTGACATTCTTTTGAGAAATCTTTGATTTACCCTTGTTTCCATCCCCACTTTGATTAACTTTGTCAACAACTTTGACAAACTTCTTGTCAATCTTTTTAGAAAATTTCTCTTGTTTTTGACAAACTTTGCTTGACTCTCCTTTTTGTGTAGTAGAAGACTCAACAAACACAATTGGCTTTAGAGTAGAATTAGTCTTGACTTTTAGATTTGGTTTGAAAACATGCTTTTGTTTAACCACTGTTTTCCCAGCTGATTTTACTTCAGATTTTGGTTTCTTGAAAACTGGACTCATCTTCTCAACATTTTTAGCTTGTTGATGACCAATCATTCTTAGAATATCCTCTGGATATTCTAAATCAGTGATGTCCTCGATGATAGGAGCATCATTATCAACAAATTCACTCTCATGAGATGATGAACTTTCCATTTCCTCAGACACTTGATCAGACACACTTTCCTTTAAAGAAACTGGATTAACTTCCAATTCTGGATCAAATTGTGGTCTTCATACATAACTTTGAGGATTTGGCACAGCATGAAAACTAATACCAGAATTATCACGCGAAGATCTTTGCATAGCAGCAAAGTAATCAATGACATATGCTGAATTCTGGTAGTTTTCAAGCTTGGCTTTGTTCAACTCAGCTTCAGATTTTGCAGCTGATAACTCTACTTTCAACTTCTGAACTGAATCCAGATGCACGGAAACAACATGATTATTCTGTAAAACCTTGATTTTCAAATCTTCGTTTTCCTTAGCAAGATCAATTATCTTTTTGTCAAATGCTTTTTCTTTTGAAATCAACTTTTTGTTGGCTTCTGTGCATTCTCTCAGATCATAAGTTAACTGAGAGTTCATCTCTTTAAGTCTATCTATCATCTCATGCAAATCATGTTGTACGTCAGTCATTTCATCGATCTTCTCTTTTCCTTTCCCTGATTCTTCTTCCAATGAAGCCATGAAAGCACCCATAAGATCATCATACTTAATACCCCAGTCATACCCTTCATCAGCTTGACTCACAAGTGCTTTAGAAGATGATTCCTCATATTTCTCTTTCTTCTTCTGAATATCTTCTCTTGGCTTGAAAGGATTCAGATTTCCTTGCTTCTTGGGATTCTTGCATTCTCTTGCAAAATGACCATGTTCCCCACAGTTATAACACTGTGTAGATTTTGGATTAAATCCAAACTTTGTGTTCCGGTCAAAGGTGAATTTCTTCCCAGTTTTCTTCTCATATCGATTAATTCTGCAAATAACACTCGCCAACCGCCCAATGTGTATCTATCAACTCCATCTCATCCTCATCAATCTGTGCATAATCTTCAAAAGTCAGATTTGCATTTCCAATTCTACCAGCCACCTGTTCATCATAAGCGCTCACTACACATGACAAAATAGACATATGATCTTTAACGGCTTCAACTGTCACTTTTCCCAAATTTGTTGTGTTAAGCTGAACTGGAGGTGGTGTAGACTCAGACTTTTTCTCATTGATAGGACAGTGTGAACCAGAACTTGTAGGCTCCGAAGAACTCTGAGTAGTTTCAGAAGTTCTAGACACGAAAGCAGTCTGTATCTTAGCAGATGCAGCAGGAGGTGTAACAACTGAACCACCATACAAGGAAGGATCTTGTGAGACATTTACCCATCTCGCTTTACGTTTGTCCTTCATTTATTGTTCTTCCAGTTTCTGAATAAACTCTACCAATGTCAATCCAGGTAGGTTTTCTCTCAGTATGAGTACCAAGGAGTTCCATTTGTCAGGTAATGCATGAGCCAAACAATCTAACTTCTCATCCTCTGAATACTCAATGCCATATTTCCTAACTTCAGTCAATCTGTATCTGGTAATTAAGGCATCTAAAGTTTCATTTCCGATGATGTTGAAATTCTCAAACTCCTTTCTGATGTCAGTAGCCTTCATTTTCTTCAGATTGGTGTTGCCTTTAACTCTTGCCTTTAATGCATTCCAAAGACTGTAAGCAGTCTTGTGTTCATCAAACTGATGCAGAATTTGATTGGGAATGGCTTGACTCAATAATCAATAAGCTTTCTTCTCTGAGTTATACTTTTTCCGCTCATCTACATCCAATCTTTCCAAGAGTTGAAACAAATCAGTACCAACTACCCTTGGTCTCTCATAAGGAGATAAAATTCTTTCCCATAAATTTGTATCTGTGCCATTGAGATGAGTTTCAAATCGTCCTTTCCAGTTGTCATAATCAGCTAAATCCAATAGTTTTGGCACTTTATTTGTACTGCCTACTTCAGTCTCACTGATTAAGATGCTCTGAAGTTTGGAGTTCTGACTTGCCATCGCCGAGTACATGTCAGACATGATTTCTGAGTTGATAAGCAGCGAACCTTTTCAAAATTATCACTAGCCGAACCTCAAACGAACCTCAGCCGAACCTCCAGACAAAATTTTGTCTTAGCCGAACCTATAGACGAACCTCAGCCGAACCTATGGACTAAAATTTGTCTTAGCCGAACCTTCAGGCGAACCTCAGCCGAACCTATGGACAAAATTTGTCTCTTGAGCAGCGAACCTTTGAACAACGAACCTTGAACCTCACGAACCTTTACACAGACGAACCAAGAAACTGGCGAACCTTTAGTTCAAGCGAACCCTCAGCCGAACTATGAACAGTAAGCAGCGAACCTTTGACGAACTATCACCCAAACTTGCCGAACCTTGACAGAACCTTTGCCGAACCTCTGCCGAACCTTCAGCGAACTATCAAACAAACCCTCTGAAAAACCTTCTAACAGCGAACCTTTGTGTTCAGCAAGTTACAGGTTCGTCACACGAACCTGTAGCGCAGATTTTGAAAATTTTGCGCGGGAAACCTTCCAAATCTTCAAAAAAATCCTTCCAAATCTCTACCAAAACACCTCCAAAACTTCAATTGTTGTAATTCAACAACAATTGATGATGAAAACAGTCTCAAATAACCAGAAAATCAATCAAGAAGAAAGAATTTGATCCATCAAATGTCTTCAAATCTTCAATTACTTGATTTCTTTGAAATTGTAGTGTAGAACCTCAATCAAACGCTCTGATACCACTGTTGGTTTAGTTGAAACCGATCAGGATCGAATACGAAGTCCTACGAACTATCAACTACGTGCGGAATCCATAGTCAATACGTAGAAATACAAAGAACACAAGCAATTCAATAATCAACTCTTGTATTATCAACAAATGATTACAAGATCTCAATCAGAAATACAATTCTCACACAGAGAAAATACAGAAGATTTCTAGCAATCTGTCAAGAGTTCTCTCGGTTCTACAAACAAACCTTCTATTTATAGAAACAGAACCAGCGAACCTATTATAGGTAGCCAAACCTAAGGTTTGCCAGCCGAACCCTAAGGTTCGCTGGACGAACCCTTAGGTTCGCTTGACGAACCTATGAGAAAAATCAAAAGGTTCACCGAACCTTTGCCAGGTTATAGGTTCGCCGAACCTATCAACCCAATAGGTTCGCTAATATTCCAAGGTTCGTGCGCCGGACGAACCTTAGGCAAACCATAGCCGAACCTTTTACTAACCTCAAAATAAATACAACTATTGAATAGCAAACAATTACAAACATGTACTAACAGTTACACCCAAGCACACATACAACAACAACTTAGATTAGTTCCAGGGGAACTAATCTGCTGGTTTGGTGAAGGAAACCGATCAGGATCGAATACGAAGTCCTACGAACTATCAACTACGTGAGGAATCCATAGTCAATATGTAGAAACACAAAGAACACAAGCAATTCAATAATCAACTCTTGTATTATCAACAAATGATTACAAGATCTCAATCAGAAATACAACTTCTCACATAGAGAAATACAGAAGGTTTGCTAACAATCTGTCAAGAGTTCTATCTGTTCTACAAACAAACCTTCTATTTATAGAAACCAGACCAACGAACGTATTCTGGTAGCCGAACCTAAGGTTTGCCAGCCGAACCCTGAGGTTCGCTGGTGGAACCCTTAGGTTCGCTAGACGAAGCTATGATAACCAACCAAAAGGTTCGGCGAACCTTTGCCAGGTTATAGGTTTGCCGAACCTATCAACCCCATAGGTTCGCCAACATGCCAAGGTTCGTGGGCCAGACGAACCTTAGGCAAACCATAGGCGAACCTTTCTATAAACTCAAAATAAATACAACTTTTGAATAGCAAACAATTACAAATATGTACTAACAAACTCCCCCTAAATGTTTGCTATCAAAATCTTCAATCTTTGTCTTCCACTTTATCTTCAGCTTTATCTTCAGCTCTATTATCTACTCCACTAGATTGTCCAACCTCTTCAACAACCACATTATCCACCGCTCGTATAACAACCGAACGTGGTATCTTCGCCAACCTCTCAGGTTCAATCTTTGCATCTCTTTCATCTCTATCCTTCTGAATTTGCATCAACTCGGTATAGAGATAATTTACATTTTCCCAATTGCATCCCGAATGTATACCCAATGTATAACACATTCGTGCAATGGTTTGAAATTGAACTGCCATGTCTTTGAAACTTACTTTAACATCATGATATCCATCTTCTGCATATATCTCTGCAGTGTTAAGTAAATCAATATCATCTTTTGAACAGTTAACTATCCAAATAGGATCAAGCATTCGGATCACTCTCCAATCATCATTTTGCTTCAATACAATCACACCTTCAGAAGTTCTATCATCATAAAACCAAAATTTGAAGTATGGATTCCAATCTTGTTCAATCTTCCTTAGTCTTGGTCTCTTGAAGACTTTAGGCTTCACATAATCTTTAAATCTTTCTCTGACCTGAGGTGTTAACAAACTCCATCCAATTCTTGCTTCTTTCTTCAACAGATTCTCAAAAATTTCATTGTGTCGAGTCTGGATAGGCTTTATCATCCTTAATCTTGAAAGAGCTTTACATTCAAACGATGGCAGACTCATAAGACCAGTAGCTTTGCCAAAGTATTGGCATCCATCTATTCTTTTCACTACATAACATCCCTTATCCATCAAGCTTCCTGAAATGTTATGTAAGTAACCATAACTAATAATCCTTCCGATCATCTTGGATTTAGATCCAATCTTGAACTTCTTGGATTGTTTAGTTAGGTTTTCTGGATCTTTATCTTCAAAAACCTCTATCATAATCTTGAATGAATGTAAGTGATCAATGATGTACTATGTCTCATCTTGAAATGCTTTCCAATAATCCAAATTTTTCTTGACTTTAACTGGATCTAAAGTTGTTCTTGACATACTTCCAGCTTCAAACATTTTCTTCATCATGTTTAAATTCAACAGCTCTTCATCAATGACATCCTTATCATAATCAGATAAATCAATATCTTCATCTTCTTCAAAATAAAACATCAATTCATCATCATCTTCAAATAAATCTTGATAGTCTTGAAAGGAATAGTCACTTACAATCTCTCCTTCTTCTATCTCTTGATAAACTTGAACTTCAAAAATATTTCTCTCCAAGTCTATGTCAGAATTCATATTAAACAAATCAAGGAAAGTAGGCAAGGAATAATCAAGAATCCTTTCAGGATATTCTATTGCATCCAAATCCTCAAATTCAACATAAGTACAATCCTTTGCCCTATCTGATGATACAGAAGAAACTGGAACAGCATCAGTAGTAATCTTCGAAGGAGTATAAACAATAATAGCTCCAGATATAGCATCCAGACCACCATCACCTTCAGCAACTCCACCAGCACCACCACATGTTCCATCATCACCACCAAAATCAAAATCATCAGGGTGTTCGTCAACATCAGTGTCCCCATAATCAACTGATTCTTCTTCTTCTTCCTCCTCATCCTTCTCCTCCTCTACCTTCTCCTCTGCCTTCTCCTCAATATCAACATCCACATCCACCACCACCTTCTCCACTCTTGAACTTGAACCAGAAGCATTAGTCTTTGAAATCTTCTCTTCTAACTCTTTCATCTTGAATCTTAGTTCAGTATTTTCATTCTTCAACTCAACAATATCTTCAGATTGAAGTTTAATAAAGAGCTGTAAATCAGAGATCTCTTGATTCATCTTTTTCTTCTTAGCAAGTTCTTCTTCTCTCCACTTTATCATCAATGCCATTTGAGCTTTCAACTCATCTAGCTCAGTAGTGGAAGAAGAAGGTTTATCAGCAACATTTTTTTCTTTGTTCTTCTTATAATCTTCAAACTCTTTTGATAAAACCGATAATCTTCTTTTAATCTCAGAATCATCATAATCAGTAAAATTGATATCTCCCAAATCATCTAAACCTGAAAATAAATCATCTCTGGGAAGATCATCATGATGAATAGATGTCTCTGGTACTGAAGTAGTTACTGTAGTAGTCTCAACAAAAGACGGTATGAACGAAGCTACATTTACAAACTCTGGAGTTTGTAAAGTAGAAGCATGAAGAGTAGTAACTGGAACAGAAGAAGTAAGAACAGGAGAAACAGAAACAGAAACTGATGTAGCCATAACTAATGAAGACACAACGGTCTTAGAAGTTTTAGCCTTCTTCCTCTCATAAGGCCCTCCTTTGGCCATTCTCTTCAGCTTCTTCGGTTTAGAAGACTCAAGCTCTTCAGGAATAAAACTGGGATCAACTCTTTCATCCCTTTCTTCTTCAGCCTGTTTAGCAAAATTTTTCTTGAGTCTTCTAACTATCCGGTTCCCTTCTTGAACCATTTCATATTATGACTCAGTGTCAGAAGATTCTTCTTCATCATCACCAGCAACATCAGCCTCTGTCTGTTGTTCAGACATATCAATCTCTATTGGCTCCTGTGAGCTCTGCCCTTGAGAAGATTGAGCTTTAGGAGTAGATCGGGATGATTGTCCAGTAGACTTTCTGACTTGTTGTCTTGGAGGAGGTGGAGGTGGTGCCTGATCATCATCAGCTGCAAACTCTTCAGTGTCGGATCCTGAGTAAACATGTCTCCAGGCATCCTCATCAGGAGCAACATAGTTTGCCCTGGCACAGTGACCAATCAAGTCTTTCTCAAGAATAGCATCTCCAGACCTTTGATACACTCTGACCTGACCCAAGCTGGAATCAGTCATGTGTTTAAGCTTCAATATATCTCCAACTTCTCTGGGTAACTGCCCTTCAGGCAACATTTCATCTATCAACATCTGCACGAACCTAGGATACATATAGAACCTATCCTTAGCCTTCGTGATGTTGCACACATGTAACGGAAGATCATTCCAGAGAAATTGAACGGTTTGTTCAATATGAGAGCCACCATAGCTGACCTCATCAAGTCCCTCAACTCATCGAAAGTTCCCTTCCTCATACTCAAACAATGTTGCAACACATGTGCTAAGAACTTGTATTGCAGAGGTAGCTTCCCCTTCTACACCGATATCGAATTGTAGGCTCCAAAATAACGAATACGCAGAAAGCAACCTTTGATGCGCCTCTCAGGAATGAGAGTCACACCATCAGGTTCTCCACCAAACTGCAGAACCCTCCTTATATCAGCTTCAGAGATACGAATTGCTTGTCCAAGCACATTTGCATCTATAACATAATCCTCATCCACAGAAATAACCCGAGCAGATTCCCAAAAACTCTGGATATGAGAACGATAAATCTGAAATGAGTTAGAGATGGCATAATAAATCCTCGATCTCCGAAGAAACTCAATCATCGGACGGAAATCTTGACTGTTTCTTGTTGTAGGATCCAGGTATGCACAAACATTGTGTTTGTCTCCGAATGTTAAGTTCGCCATTTCTACAATTAGAAATAAAAACAATTAGAAACAAAATTAATCAAAAATTAACAAAAAATTAAAAAATTTAAAAAATAAAAAAATTTTCTAAGTAGACCAGCGAACCTATCTTCTTAGACGAACCTAATACTAGGCGAACCTAATTCAGACGAACCTGTTAATCAGACAAACCTTTTGAACGAACCTTTGATGAACGAACCTTGTCATGGACGAACGTTCTGATGAACGAACCTTCAAACGAACGAACCCTTTTGGTCAGACGAACCTTGACCAAAAGGTTCGGTTCTTTTGAAATACATAGGTTCGCCACGAACCTATCAGATTCAAACGAATCTGTTCATCAGCGAACCTTTTCCAATTTTCAAATCAGATTTTAAAAACTTTGAATTTGATGATAAAAACCATATACCCAGGTTCGAAACATGCCGATGAACAACATTAACAAAGATGGTTTGTCCAAATTTTTAGATTTTAACCAGTTTTAAGTCTAATTTACAGATTAGAACTAAAAATCCTAAAAACTCTCAGATCTCTCAAATTATCCGGTCAAATTTAAAAATTTCTACCTAGAAATGTTCAGCAAGTGATTCTGAGTCTAAAGAAAACAATGAAAAATTCTCAGATGTCCAAAATCAAAAGTCAAAAAATCGTTCTTGCAGGTTTGCGAATCATGAAAAAGATGAGAGTGACGAACCCTTCTGGCGAACCCTCTATATATATGTCACGAACCTTTTCAGACGAGCCTTTCACGAACCTTTGCTGCGAACCTTTTGCAACGAACCATTCAAACGAACCATTTCACCGAACCATTTCAGACGAACCTAGTAAGCGAACCTAATCAGCGAACCTAGCTAACGAACCTAGCTAACGAACCTAGCCAGCGAACCTAACCAGCCAACCTTACCCAACGAACCTTTACATGCGAACCTTCTCAAACCTCAGACGAACCTTTTGAAAAAATTGAATTTTCTTTAAATTTCAAAAATAAATTCATGTTTAATCATTCCAAGTCAAACAAATAATCAAAAATTATTGATTTAACATCAGATGAAAAATTAAAATCTTTTTGTAATTTTTCAAATTTTTAGAACAATTAAACTACAAATTTAACAAAAAATAACTATCCTAAAAAATAAAATCTTTTTGTTTGAGAAAGATCCTGACATGAGATCATATTGTTTTACAATTTTCAACACATCTGTTTGTATTATTTCAAAAATTATCTGCAAATTACAAGTCTAAGATGATTGTCAGTATACTTATCCTTTTAAATTTATCACTTAGTCAAGAAATCAGTTTAAAACAAGATTATGAGAACACTTTATAATAATCCATTTACTTGAACACATCCCCGATTTGTGAATAACTAATCAAACATAAATGTTCTTGAAACTTATGATTTCAATTTCAACTAATCTGATCATGCAAAAATAAAGCAGAATTTCTTTTTGAAAATAACAAAATAGAAAACAATTTGAAATTGTTCAAAATCTTGGAATCAAGGTTGATACTTACGTATGCTCAAATGATCCAGAAAATGAACGAAACAATAATTTAAGATTAAGCTTTTAACAATCAGTTCGATATTTTCATATACGCAGAGATTGTCCAAATCTTAATCAGAACCAAGAAAACAAATTTGAATTGTTTAAATCTATAACAATCAGGTCGATACGTAAGTATACGCAAAGAATGTTCCAGCTTTAAACTAAAATAAAAGAAAAACAAAATCAGAATTTCTTTTAAAAATTAAACACATGATCAAACTAATACTTTGACTGTTTTTGTTCAAGAACATTTTGTCAGAAAAATTACCACTCTTTCAGGACAAAACTAAGTACTGCATTTTATGCATCAGTTTTTTTATAAAGTATAATCAAAACTTTGTTTAAACTTATCCTAACTAAGCTATAAACCTACTTCCATATCATACTTAATACTTGTAATTATTTATTAAATTTTTAATAACACATACAGATATGTTTCCAAATGCAAATAATGTGCTATCATTTCTCACTAGGTCGAATCAATTTCTCAGATTTTTTAATTTTTTCATGTTTTTGTATTTTTGATTTCTTTAATGTTTTTGTATTTTTCAAAATTTTCTCCCCCTAAAAACAAAAACACAAAAGAAAATTTAAAATAATCTAATGTTAATTCAATAAAAAAATGATTACGAAGGAAGTTGATTCTTGATTACCTCACCCATGACCCTAATCCCATTTAATTTGAGTAAATACTCAAAACGTTGTTTGTCAAAGGCCTTGGTGAGAAGGTCTGCCCTTTGCTCATTTGTGTGTATTTTCACCACATCAATCAGTTTCTTTTCATAGCAATCGCGTATGAAATGAAACCGAATGTCAATGTGTTTGGAACGTGAATGATACACTGGATTCTTGGTAATTGCAATGTCAGCCTCATTATCTACATGAATCAGGGTAGATAGAAAGTTCAGTCCATAGTCTCTCATATGTTGTTGTATCCACAAGACTTGGGAACAACAATTGGCAGCAGCTACATATTCAGCTTGACGTGTAGATGTAGCAACAGATGTTTGCTTCTTACACTGCCATGAGACTAATCTCTCCCCCAGAAATTGTGCACCTCCAGTAGTTGATTTGGAATCAGTCTTGCATCCTCCATAGTCTGAATCACTATAAGCATGGAAGGTATAGTTATCATCCTTAGGATACTTTAGGCTTTGATTGATAGCGAGCACAGATACTTGTAGCGAATACAATATCCGGTCTTGAGGCTGTCAAATACATCAAGCTCCCGATCATTCCACGATATAATGTAGCATCTATTAGCTCCCCCTCAAGATCAGGCTCAATCCCGTGATTGGGCTGAATGGGCGTGGAAATGGGTTTACAATCAAGCATGCTAAACCGTTTTAGCACATCTTGAATGTACTTGGTCTGATGAATAAAAATACCATCATCAGTCTGATCGATTTGTAAACCCAAAAAGAACTTGATGTCAGACATAGCACTCATCTCAAACTTCTCAATCATTACCTCTTTAAATTCCAAACACAATTGTTCATCAGTAGATCCGAAGATGATATCAACATAGATCTGAACAAGGAGAATGTCCTTGCCCTTTTCCCGATAAAACAATGTTTTGTCTATCTGACCCCTATTGAACTCATGTTCAATAAGGTGAGTCGAGAGAGTCTCATACCAAGCTCGAGGAGCCTGATGAAGTCCATACAGTGCTTTGTCAAGGAGGTATACCTGATCTCGGTGGATCGGTATAAAACACCCGGTGGCTGACAAACATACAATGTCTCTTTCAATGACCCATAAAGGAATGCAGACTTGACATCCAACTGGAATACTTTGAACTTCTTGTGGGCAGCAAACGATAGAAATAATCTAATTGCTTCAAGCAGCGCCATAGGTGCGAACACCTCATCGTAATCAATTCCTTCTATTTGTTTGAACCCTTGGACAACCAAACGCGCCTTGTTTCGAACAATTACGCCTCTATCGTCTCGCTTACACTTCAACACCCACCTGGTGCCAATCTTCTTCTCACCTTTTGGCAAATCCACTAAATGCCAAACTCCCAGTTTCTGAAACTGATTAAGCTCCTCTTGCATGGCCTCCACCCAGGCAGGCTCACGCAGGGCTTCAGTTACAGATTTAGGCTCAATTTGAGAAACTAACACAGAATGCATCCATAACTCTTGAGTCCCATGATTTCGCTCCAACTCTACATACAAACTCTCTTCGTTTGTAACCTGCCGCCTCGTCTGTACTCCAACAGACGGATCTCCAATGATCTGCTCCACAGGGTGATTCACATGTACTCTAGACACTGGCACTTGCGGGACTCCAACACCATGATCAAGATTTGTGATGTTCTGATCTTCATCTTCATCTTGAGAAACAACATCTTCAAAAATATCCTGATCATCCTCTGATGACCAGTCATCATTAACTGCTTCAGAAGTGCCTTCCCCTGTTGGATGAGTATCTTCAACTTGATGAGAAATTCCTGGATCTTCAGAATTTTGTAAATCATATAACATCTGCAAGGAAATTTCATCATCAGTAACATGAGGAGACAAATTAAAAGACTCAAAACGTTTATCATAATCGAAAAGCCAATTTGGACCTTTGCCTTCAAGTATAGGTGTATGTCGTTGAACATCCACATTATACCAGAGTTCCACAACACCCGTGCGTTTGTTAAACACACGTTTGTTGGGTAGGCTGTAGCCAAGAAAGAAACCTTCTTCAACTTTAGAGTTGAATTTAGCATCTTTCTTAAGCATGGGACATGGAGCCCCAAAAGATTCCAAGTGTTCCAAATTTGGTTTTCGATTCTGAAGAAGTTCATAGCAAGTCTTATTACGTCTCTCGACAATCAGCACTCGGTTGAGAGTAAAACAGGCGGTCGCTACGGCCTCACTCCAGAATGTAATGGGCGGCTTTGAATCAGCAAGCATCGTCCGAGCACACTCTATCAATGAACGATTCTTCCTTTCAGCTACACCGTTCATCTGAGGTTCAAACGGTGCACTAAATTGCTGCTGGATGCCCTTTGAATCACAGAATGCTTCCATGTTCTGATTCTTAAATTCTGTCCCATTGTCTGATCGAACACGCCTAACCCTCAACTTGTACAAAGTCTCCAATCTGTTGACAAGCAAAACAAAATTTTCATAAGTTTCAGATTTAAATTTTAAGAACATAACCCATGAAAATCTAGAAAAATCATCGGTCAGTACAAAACAATATGATTCACCCCCAATACTTTTCACATTAATCTGTCCAAACAGATCCATGTGAAGAAGATCTAGAGGTTTATCAATAGAAAAGATTGTTTTAGACTTATGTGACCTCCTTTTCTGTTTGCCTTTCTTACACGAAACACACACATCAGGTAATTTGAAATGTTTAACCGGTACACCATCAACCAAGTGATTGTGTACAAGATGATTCATCTTTCTAATGTGTATGTGACCCATTCTTCTGTGCCAAGACCGAGTATCCTGTTCTGTGGACTTCGACACCAAACACGTCTCAACTTTGTTAACCGTCTCCGCCTTCGCCATGTCCAACACATACAAATCTTTACTCCTGTCTGCGGTCATCAGAATCCAGTCATCAGGAATCTGAATTCCTTGTTTGAGCACATAGCATTTCTTCTCATCAAACAAAACCTTATAACCTTTATCACTTATCTGCGACACACTCAAAAGATTATTAGTTAACTCTTTTCAGTAATTCACATTGTCAAAGGAAACTTTACCGTTAGTCAAACTACCACACCCGGTAATTTGACCACCTTTGTCACCTGCAAAGTTAACATAACATCCGTTCATCTCCCGAAAATCTTTCAACAAACTGATCTCTCCTGTCATGTGCCGTGAACATCCACTATCAACAATCCATCGACTATTGATATGGCCCGTGAATGCCACCTGCACCATAAATTAAAACAAAATATGATCAGTACCAAAAGGGATGACTCCCGCCATTCCGGCGTTGAGTCTCCCTGAACAGCCTCCTGCCGTTCGATCTCGATGAACTACCTGAAAACCCATCTTCCAAGCATTCATCATTGCTTACATCAAATCTATCACCTGACCTGTGTCTGGATTTCCAAAAAGAATTAGAATTAGCATTTTGTTTTGAAAATCTTTTAGGAGGAAAATTATCATAAAATTCATCATCAGATGATGACCTTTTCAAAACTCTTTTACCTTTTTGTTGATTATCAAAAACTTGTCTTTTATGAAATTTTTCTTCCTTGACCCAGACACACTCAGGATCAAATTTCCTGAGGATTCTCATCTCCTCCTCACTAGGCTTTACCCTCCTAGAGTTCCCACTTGAATGGATCACATGACTGTCATTAACAGAAATTTTCTTCTTGACTTTGTGATTTGGACAATTGACTGAAATATGTCCTTTTCCTCCACACGTGAAACACTGTCGTGTTTCTCGTGGAGTAAAAGTATGAAATCGATTACAAGTGTCCAAATCACATTCAGCAATGACATGAACCAGTTTCCCCCATCTGTAGCATTTCCTAGATGACACCTTCTTTGGCTTTTCATCAAACCCCTTAGATGAATCCAAAGATTTGGATGCTACAGATGGAGATAAAATCTTGTTCTTCAAACCAGTGACTTTAATTTTGTCATTCTTTTGATAAATCTTTGATTTGCCCTTGTTTCCAACCCCGCTTTGGTTACCCTTGTCACCCGCTTTGACAAACTTCTTATCCACTTTCCCAGAAACACCCTTTTGTTTTTGTAAAGAAGTACTCGACTCTCCATTATGTGTAGTCGAAGACTTAACGAATACAATTGGTTTAAGAATAGAAGAATTTTTGACTTTGAAATCTGGTTTGGAAACAGACTTTTGTTGAACCACTGTTTTCCCAGTTGACTTTACTTCAGATTTTGGTTTCTGAACCACTTGACTCTTTTTCTCTACACTTTTGGCTTGATGACCAATCATTTTCAGAATCTCAGCTGGATATTCAGAATCAGTGATGTCCTCAATGATAGGAGCATCATGATCAACAAAATCACTCTCATGAGATGATACACTCTCATCATCCTTAGTTACATGATCAGACACAATCTCCTTTAATGAAGTTGGATTAACTTCCATATCATGTTCAAGTTGTGGTCTTGATATATAACTAGGAGGATGTGGCACAGCATGAAAACCAATACCATAAGTATCATTTGAAGATCTTTGCATTGCAGCAAAGTAATCAATGACATAAGCAGAATTTTGGTAGTTTTCCTGCTTGCCTTTGTGTAACTCAGCTTCAGCTTTGGCTGTTGATAATTCCACTTTTAACTTATGAACTGAGTCGAGATGCACAGACATGGCATGATTGTTTTGTAAAACTTTGATCTTCAAATCTTCATTTTCTTTGCTAAGATCAATTAACTTCTTATCAAAAGACTTTTCTTTTGCAATCAACTTTTTGTTACCTTCTGTGCATACTCTCATATCAGAAGTTAACTGAGAGTTCATCATACTTAATACCCCAGTCATACCCTTCATCAGCTTGACTCACAAGTGCTTTAGAAGATGATTCCTGAGACTTCTCTTTCTTCTTCTGATTATCTTCTCTTGGCTTGAAAGGATTCAAATTTCCCTGCTTCTTGTGATTCTTGCACTCTCTTGCAAAATGACCATGTTCACCACAGTTATAACACTGGGTAGATTTTGGATTGAATCCAAAATTTGTGTTTCGGTCAAAAGTGAATTTCTTTCCTGTCTTCTTTTCATATCTATTAATTTTGCGAATAACACTTGCCAACGCTCACTGTGTGTCTATTAATTCCATCTCATCCTCATCAATCTGTGCATAATCTTCAAAAGTCAGATTTGCATTTCCAATTCTTCCAGCCACCTGTTCATCATAAGCACTCACTACACACAAAATAATAGACATATGATCTTTAGCGGCTTCAACTGTCACTTTTCCCAAATTTGTTGTGTTAAGTTGTACTGGAGGTGGTGTAGATTCAGACTTTTTCTCATTGATAGGATAGTGTGAACTAGAATTTGTAGGCACTGAAGAACTCTGAGTAGTTTCAGAAGTTCTAGACACGAAAGCAGTCTGTATCTTTGCAGATGCTGGAGGAGGTGTAGCAACTGAACCACCATACAAGGAAGGATCCTGTGTTGCATTTACCCGTCTAGCTTTACGTTTGTCCTTCATTTCTTGTTCCTCCAGTTTCTGAATAAACTCTACCAATGTCAATCCAGGTAGGTTTTCTCTATATATGAGCACCAAGGAATTCCATTTGTTAGGTAATGCATCAGTCAAACAATCTATCTTCTCATCCTCTGAATACTCAATGCCATATTTTCTCACTACAGTCAACAAGTGTCTGTATCTTGTAATTAAGGCATCTAGAGTTTCATTTCCGATTATGTTGAAATTCTCAAACTCCTTTTTGATGTCAGTAGCCTTCATTTTCTTCAGATTTGTGTTGCCTTCAACTCTTGCCTTTAATGCATTCCAAAGACTGTAAGCAGTCTTGTGCTCATCAAACTGATGCAGAATTTGATTGGGAATGGCTTGACTTAATAACCAATAAGTTTTCTTCTCTGAATCATACTTTTTCCGCTCATCTACATCCAGTCTTTCCAAGAGTTGAAACAAATCAGTACCAACCACCCTTTGTCTCTCATAAGGAGATAAGATTCTTTCCCATAAGTTTGTATCTGTGCCATTGAGATGAGTCTCAAATCGTCCTTTCCAGTTGTCATAATCAGCTAAATCCAATAGCTTCGGCACTTTATTTGTACTGCCCACTCCAGTCTCACTGATTAAGATGCTCTGAAGTTTAGAGTTCTGACTTGCCATCGCCGCGTACATGTCAGACATAATTTCTGAGTTGATAAGCAGCGAACCTTTTCAAAATTATCACTAGCCGAACCTCAAACGAACCTCAGCCGAACCTCCAGACAAAAGTTTGTCTTAGCCGAACCTACAGGCGAACCTCAGCCGAACCTATGGACAAAAATTTGTCTTAGCCGAACCTTTGAGCAGCGAACCTTTGAACAACGAACCTTGAAACGCACGAACTGTTTCACAGACGAACTAAGAAACTGGCGAACCTTTATTTCAAGCGAACCCTTAGCCGAACTATGAACGATAATCAGCGAACCTCTGACGAACTATCAATCAAACTTGCCGAACCTTGACATAACCTATGCCGAACCTTTGCCGAACCTGTGCCGAACCTTCAGCGAACTATCAAACGAACCCTCTGAAAAACGTTCTAACAGCGAACCTTTGTGTTTAGCAAGTCACAGGTTCGTCTCACGAACCTGTAGCGCAGATTTTGAAAATTTTGGGAGGGAAACCTTCCAAAACTTCAAAAACTTCAATATTTTACAACAATTGATGATGAAAACAGTCTCAAATCACCAGAAAATCAATCAAGAAGAAAGAATTGGATCCAACAAATGTCTTCAAATCTTCAATTGCTTGATTTATTTGAAATTGTAGTGTAGAACCTCACCAAACGCTCTGATACCACTGCTGGTTTGGTGAAGGAAACCGATCAGGATCGAATACGAAGTCCTACGAACTATCAACTACGTGCGGAATCCATAGTCAATATGTAGAAATACAAAGAACACAAGCAATTCAATAATCAACTCTTGTACTATCAACAAATGATTACAAGATCTCAATCAGAAATACAACTTCTCACACAGAGAAATACAAAAGGTTTGCTAACAATCTGTCAAGAGTTCTATCTGTTCTACAAACAAACCTTCTATTTATAGAATCCAGACCAGCGAACCTATTCTGGTAGCCGAACCTAAGGTTTGCCAGCCGAACCCTAAGGTTCGCTGGTGGAACCCTTAGGTTCGCTAGACGAACCTATGATAACCAACCAAAAGGTTCGCCGAACCTTTGCCAGGTTATAGGTTCGCCGAACCTATCAACCCCATAGGTTCGCCAACATGCCAAGGTTCGTGGGCCATACGAACCTTAGGCAAACCATAGCCGAACCTTTCTATAAACTCAAAATAAATACAAATTTTGAATAGCAAACAATTACAAATATGTACTAACATAATCACACAATCATATCAGTTAGGGTTGGTAAACGATCACAAGGGTGATATTAAAGACAGACCACACAACAAAAGCAAGAGTTTTCAAATCAAATAAATGTTCAAGACCTGGTCTTGAACGAGTTTTAAAAAGTACACACTAAACAATGTTTTACTAGGATAAAGGAGCGTCACTTGTGTGACTTTCAAAACACCAAAACATGTCTCCTATACAAGGAGATAGGGCATACGCTCCCTTCTCATAATTCCATTTTACAATCATCTGTCGTGTCGAGTATAGTGGAGATATATAAGTGACAAGTCCGATTTCCGTTAAGGACACCCTCGTGGATCATCAAAGGGGTGGTGGGCTGGGGGTAAGCTTGACCCTACGTATGCCCTATACATAAACTACCTTCGGTGATTTGGGATGGTGCCAATAATGATGGACAGACTGACTCACTTGTGTAGTTCATTCGTGTTTTCAACACCATTCAAGCATCATATTTCAAATCGATATGAATGGAAAGACTTTCACTTTACCTTTTACAAAACCTAATATTTTCAAAACAAATGTGACTCACCAACCTAGTGTTGACAGATTTTACATGTTCTCAGGTGAAGAACATGTGAAAGTAGGATGACTTTAGAGAGAGAAAGATAGGATCCCTTAGAGGAACCTACAACTCCTGCATGGAATCTCTCCGGTTAGCCTGGATACAAGATTCAAGACATGCACTTGTGCAAGAAACCTTTGTGGGACATATCGTCCTCATTCCAGATGTCCAAGTCAAGTTGTAATAGAATCACATTATGAATCAGTTGTAATTTAATTTTATTCATTTATTGTATTTTAGTATTTCTCATATTATCATGTGCAATGTAACAATCTGATCACTCCGATTACAATCACGCCTAGGGACTTTTCTGCACGACGGATCTCCAATCCAGCCTGGGGTCTGACACTAAGTAAGCTCGTAATTGATTTTTGAATCCTTGGATTTCAAAAATTCTTCCGTACAAAAACAAAAGGTTTACGCGTTTAAACTACACTAAAATGCCTAAGTGCGTTGACAACCGGGGTTTCCAGTACAATAATAAAGTGTTTACGTGCATCATTTACCATCATATGATTAAGTGAGTCCTTAAACCCATTTAAATATTTTAACATTTTAAGATCGGGGTGCAACACAATTCCGAAGAGTTTACGACATTAAATTGCATTCATATTCTTAGGTGACCTCTTCGACCATTCTTAAATCATTTAAGTTCAAAAACTGGGGGTTTCCGATACAATTACAAAGTGTTTGCGTGCTTTAATTGGAACGACATGAGTTCGTAAGTTAATATCCCTTTGCAAATCATAAGATTCATGAATGTCGGGTTTGCAACCCAATTTCGAAGTGTTTGCGTGCTTTAATTACAAGAATATGCTTATGTAACTTCATATCCACATTTCAACTCATTTTAATTCTAAAACTCAGTGTATGCAATTCAATTACAAAGTGTTTACGTGTTTAAATTATAAGGATATGCTTAAGTGAGTTCATAACCCCGTTTTCAAATCTTTGGACTTCTAAAACACGGTGTTTTCAACATAATTGAAAAGTGTTTGCGTGCTTCAGTTACACTGTGACGCCAAAGTAAGCTCGTAACTCATTTTCGAATCCTTGGATTTCCAAAACTTGCATTTTTTTCGTACAAATACAATGCGTTTAGGCGTTTAAGCTACACTAAAATTGCAAAGTGTGTTGACAACCCATCTTCAAGGCCTTGGATTTCGAAAATCTGGGTTAGCAATACAATTACAAAGTGTTTACGAGCATCAATTACCATCATATGGTTAGGTGAGTCCTTAACCCTATTTAAATATTTGGGCTTTTAAAGCTCGGGGTGCAACACAATTACAAAGAGTTTACGACCTTAAATTGCAATCATATGCTAAGTTGAGATCTTCAACCGTTCTCAAATCATTAGAATTCAAAAACAGGGGATTTGCAATACAATTACAAAGTGTTTGCCTGCTTTAATTGGAACGACATGAGTTCGTTAGTATCCCTTTGCAAATCATAAGATTCCTGAATGTGGGGGTTTGCAGCCTAATTTCGAAGTGTTTGCGTGCTTTAATTACAAGGACATGCTTATGTAACTTAATATCCCCATTTCAACTCATTTTAATTCTAAAAGTCGGTGTACGCAACTCAATTACAAATTGTTTAAACGTTTAAATTACAAGGATGTGCTTAAATGAGTTCATAACCCCGTTTTCAAATCTTTGGACTTCTAAAACATGGTGTTTTCAACATAATTGAAAAGTGTTTAATTGCTTCATTTACAATGTGACGCCAAAGTAAGCTCGTAACTCATTTTCGAATCCTTGGATTTCCAAAAGTTGCATTTTTTCGTACAATTACAAAGTGTTTACGCGTTTAAACTACACTAAAATCGCAAAGTGTGTTGACAACCCATCTTCAAGTCCTTGGATTTCGAAAATCTGGGGTTTGCAATACAATTACAAAGTGTTTACGTGCATCAATTACCATCATATCGTTAGGTGAGTCCTTAACCCTATTTAAATATTTTGGTTTTTAAAGCTCGGGGTAAAACACAATTACAATGAGTTTACGACTTAAATTGCAATAATATGCTAAGTTGAGCTCTTCAACCATTCTCAAATCATTAGAATTCCAAAATAGGGGATTTGTAATACAATTACAAAGTGTTAGCCTGCTTTAATTGGAACGACATGAGTTCGTAAGTTAGTATCCCTTTGCAAATCATAAGATTCCTGAATATGGGGGTTTGCAGCCTAATTTCGAAGTGTTTGCGTCCTTTAATTACAAAGATATGCTTATGTAACTTCATATCCCCATTTCAACTCATTTTAATTCTAAAGCTCGGTGTATGCAACTCAATTACAAAGTGTTTAAACGTTTAAATTACAAGGATGTGCTTAAGTGAGTTCATAACCCCGGTTTCAAATCTTTGGACTTCTAAAACATGGTGTTTTCAACATAATTGAAAAGTGTTTAAATGCTTCAGTTAAACTGTGACACCAAAGTAAGCTCGTAACTCATTTTCGAATCCTTGGATTTCCAAAAGTTGCATTTTTTCGTACAATTACAAAGTGTTTACGCGTTTAAACTACACTAAAATCGCAAAGTGTGTTGACAACCCATCTTCAAGTCCTTGGATTTCGAAAATCTGGGGTTTGCAATACAGTTACAAAGTGTTTACGTGCATCAATTACCATCATATGGTTAGGCGAGTCCTTAACCCTATTTAAATATTTTGGTTTTTAAAGCTCGGGGTGCAACACAATTACAAAGAGTTTATGACCTTAAATGGCAGTCATATGCTAAGTTGAGCTCTGCAACCGTTCTCAAATCATTAGAATTCCAAAACAGGTGATTTTCAATAGAATTACAAAGTGTTAGCATGCTTTAATTCGAACGACATGAGTTCGTAAGTTAGTATCCCTTTGCAAATCATATGATTCCTGAATATGGGGGTTTGCAGCCTAATTTAGAAGTGTTTGCGTCCTTTAATTACAAGGATATACTTATGTAACTTCATATCCCCATTTCAACTCATTTTAATTCTAAAGCTCGGTGTATGCAACTCAATTACAAAGTGTTTAAACGTTGAAATTACAAGGATGTGCTTAAGTGAGGTCATAACCCCGTTTTCAAATCTTTGGACTTCTAAAACATGGTGTTTTCAACATAATTGAAAAGTGTTTAATTGCTTCATTTACAATGTGACGCCAAAGTAAGCTCGTAACTCATTTTCGAATCCTTGGATTTCCAAAAGTTGCATTTTTTCGTACAATTACAAAGTGTTTACGCGTTTAAACTACACTAAAATCGCAAAGTGTGTTGACAACCCATCTTCAAGTCCTTGGATTTCGAAAATCTGGGGTTTGCAATACAATTACAAAGTGTTTACGTGCATCAATTACCATCATATCGTTAGGTGAGTCCTTAACCCTATTTAAATATTTTGGTTTTTAAAGCTCGGGGTAAAACACAATTACAATGAGTTTACGACTTAAATTGCAATAATATGCTAAGTTGAGCTCTTCAACCATTCTCAAATCATTAGAATTCCAAAACAGGGGATTTGTAATACAATTACAAAGTGTTAGCCTGCTTTAATTGGAACGACATGAGTTCGTAAGTTAGTATCCCTTTGCAAATCATAAGATTCCTGAATATGGGGGTTTGCAGCCTAATTTCGAAGTGTTTGCGTCCTTTAATTACAAAGATATGCTTATGTAACTTCATATCCCCATTTCAACTCATTTTAATTCTAAAGCTCGGTGTATGCAACTCAATTACAAAGTGTTTAAACGTTTAAATTACAAGGATGTGCTTAAGTGAGTTCATAACCCCGTTTTCAAATCTTTGGACTTCTAAAACATGGTGTTTTCAACATAATTGAAAAGTGTTTAAATGCTTCAGTTACACTGTGACGCCAAAGTAAGCTCGTAACTCATTTTCGAATCCTTGGATTTCCAAAAGTTGCATTTTTTCGTACAATTACAAAGTGTTTACGCGTTTAAATTACACTAAAATCGCAAAGTGTGTTGACAACCCATCTTCAAGTCGTTGTATTTCGAAAATCTTGGGTTTGCAATACAATTACAAAGTGTTTACGTGCATCAATTACCATCATATGGTTAGGCGAGTCCTTAACCCTATTTAAATATTTTGCTTTTTAAAGCTCGGGGTCCAACACAATTACAAAGAGTTTACGACCTTAAATGGCAGTCATGTGCTAAGTTGAGCTCCGCAACCGTTCTCAAATCATTAGAATTCCAAAACAGGGGATTTGCAATATAATTACAAAGTGTTAGCCTGTTTTAATTTGGACGACATGAGTTCGTAAGTTAGTATCCCTTTGCAAATCATAAGATTCCTGAATGTGGGGGTTTGCAGCCTAATTTCGAAATGTTTGCGTGCTTTAATTACAAGGATATGCTTATGTAACTTAATATCCCCATTTCAACTCATTTTAATTCTAAAACTCGGTGTATGCAACTCAATTACAAAGTGTTTAAATGTTTAAATTACAAGGATGTGCTTAAGTAAGTTCATAACCCCGTATTCAAATCTTTGGACTTCTAAAACATGGTGTTTTCAACATAATTGAAAAGTGTTTAATTGCTTCAGTTACAATGTGATGCCAAAGTAAGCTTGTAACTCATTTTCGAATCCTTGGATTTCCAAAAGTTGCATTTTTACCTACAATTACAAAGTGTTTACGCGTTTAAACTAAAGGGTGTTGACAACCCATCTTCAAGTCCTTGGATTTCGAAAATTTGGGGTTTGCAATACAATAACAAAGTGTTTACGTGCATCAATTACCATCATATCTTTAGGTGAGTCCTTAACCCTATTTAAATATTTTAGTTTTTAAAGCTCGGGGTGCAACACAATTACAAAGAGTTTACGACCTTAAATTGCAATCATATGTTAAGTTGAGCTCTTCAACCGTTCTCAAATCATTAGAATTCCAAAACAGGGGATTTGCAATACCATTACAAAGTGTTAGCCTGCTTTAATTGGAACGACATGTGTTCGTAAGTTAGTATCCCTTTGCAAATCATAAGGTTCCTGAATATGGGGGTTTACAGCCTAATTTCGAAGTTTTTGCGTCCTTTAATTACAAGGATATGCTTATGTAACTTAATATCCCCATTTCAACTCATTTTAATTCTAAAACTCGGTGTATGCAACTCAATTACAAAGTGTCTAAACGTTTATATTACAAGGATGTGCTTAAGTGAGTTCATAACCCCGTTTTCAAATCTTTGGACTTTCTAAAACATGGTGTTTTCAACGTAATTGAAAAGTGTTTAATTGTTTCATTTACAATGTGACGCCAAAGTAAGCTCGTAACTCATTTTCGAATCCTTGGATTTCCAAAAGTTGCATTTTTTCGTACAATTACAAAGTGTTTACGCGTTTAAACTACACTAAAATCGCAAAGTGTGTTGACAACCCATCTTCAAGTCCTTCGATTTCGAAAATCTGGGGTTTGCAATACAATTACAAAGTGTTTACGTGCATCAATTACCATCATATCGTTAGGTGAGTCCTTAACCCTATTTAAATATTTTGGTCTTTAAAGCTCGGGGTAAAACACAATTACAAAGAGTTTACGACCTTAAATGGCAGTCATATGCTAAGTTGAGCTCTTCAACCTTTCTCAAATCATTAGAATTCCAAAACAGGGGATTTGCAATACAATTACAAAGTGTTAGCCTGCTTTAATTGGAACGACATGAGTTGGTGAGTTAGTATCCCTTTGCAAATCATAAGATTCCTGAATATGGGGGTTTGCAGCCTAATTTCGAAGTGTTTGCGTCCTTTAATTACAAAGATATGCTTATGTAACTTCATATCCCCATTTCAACTCATTTTAATTCTAAAGCTCGGTGTATGCAACTCAATTACAAAGTGTTTAAAAGTTTAAATTACAAGGATGTGCTTAAGTGAATTCATAACCCCGTTCTCAAATCTTTGGACTTCTAAAACATGGTGTTTTCAACATAATTGAAAAGTGTTTAATTGCTTCAATTACACTGTGACGCCAAAGTAAGCTCGTAACTCATTTTCGAATCCTTGGATTTCCAAAAGTTGCATTTTTTCGTACAATTACAAAGTGTTTACGTGTTTAAACTACACTAAAATCGCAAAGTGTGTTGACAACCCATCTTCAAGTCCTTGGATTTCGAAAATCTGGGGTTTGCAATACAATTACAAAGTGTTTACGTGCATCAATTACCATCATATGGTTAGGCGAGTCCTTAACCCTATTTAAATATTTTGGTTTTTAAAGCTCGGGGTGCAACACAATTACAAAGAGTTTACGACCTTAAATGGCAGTCATATGCTAAGTTGAGCTCTGCAACCGTTCTCAAATCATTAGAATTCCAAAACAGGGGATTTGCAATACAATTACAAAGTGTTAGCCTGTTTTAATTTGGACGACATGAGTTCATAAGTTAGTATCCCTTTGCAAATCATAAGATTCCTGAATGTGGGGGTTTGCAGCCTAATTTCGAAGTGTTTGCGTGCTTTAATTACAAGGATATGCTTATGTAACTTAATATCCCCATTTTAATTCTAAAACTCGGTGTATGCAACTCAATTACAAAGTGTTTAAACGTTTAAATTACAAGGATGTGCTTAAGTGAGTTCATAACCCGTTTTCAAATCTTTGGACTTTCTAAAACATGGTGTTTTCAACATAATTGAAAAGTGTTTAATTGCTTCAGTTACAACGTGACGCCAAAGTAAGCTCGTAACTCATTTTCGAATCCTTGGATTTCCAAAAGTTGCATTTTTACGTACAATTACAAAGTGTTTACGCGTAACTAAAGGGTGTTGACAACCCATCTTCAAGTCCTTGGATTTCGAAAATTTGGGGTTTGCAATACAATTACAAAGTGTTTACGTGCATCAATTACCATCATATCGTTAGGTGAGTCCTTAACCCTATTTAAATATTTTAGTTTTTAAAGCTCGGGGTGCAACACAATTACAAAGAGTTTACGACCTTAAATTGCAATCATATGTTAAGTTGAGCTCTTCAACCGTTCTCAAATCATTAGAATTCCAAAACAGGGGATTTGCAATACAATTACAAACTGTTAGCCTGCTTTAATTGGAACGACATGTGTTCGTAAGTTAGTATCCCTTTGCAAATCATAAGGTTCCTGAATATGGGGGTTTGCAGCCTAATTTCGAAGTGTTTGCGTCCTTTAATTACAAGGATATGCTTATGTAACTTAATATCCCCATTTCAACTCATTTTAATTCTAAAACTCGGTGTATGCAACTCAATTACAAAGTGTTTAAACGTTTATATTACAAGGATGTGCTTAAGTGAGTTCATAACCCCGTTTTCAAATCTTTGGACTTCTAAAACATGGTGTTTTCAACATAATTGAAAAGTGTTAAATTGTTTCATTTACAATGTGACGCCAAAGTAAGCTCGTAACTCATTTTCGAATCCTTGGATTTCCAAAAGTTGCATTTTTTCGTACAATTACAAAGTGTTTACGCGTTTAAACTACACTAAAATCGCAAAGTTTGTTGACAACCCATCTTCAAGTCCTTCGATTTCGAAAATCTGGGGTTTGCAATACAATTACAAAGTGTTTACGTGCATCAATTACCATGATATCGTTAGGTGAGTCCTTAACCCTATTTAAATATTTTGGTCTTTAAAGCTCGGGGTAAAACACAATTACAATGAGTTTACGACCTTAAATTGCAATCATATGCAAAGTTGAGCTCTTCAACCGTTCTCAAATCATTAGAATTCCAAAACAGGGGATTTGCAATACAATTACAAAGTGTTAGCCTGTTTTAATTGGGACGACATGAGTTCATAAGTTAGTATCCCTTTGCAAATCATAAGATTCCTGAATGTGGGGGTTTGCAGCCTAATTTCGAAGTGTTTGCGTGCTTTAATTACGAGGATATGCTTATGTAACTTAATATCCCCATTTTAATTCTAAAACTCGGTGTATGCAACTCAATTACAAAGTGTTTAAACGTTTAAATTACAAGGATGTGCTTAAGTGAGTTCATAACCCCGTTTTCAAATCTTTGGACTTCTAAAACATGGTGTTTTCAACATAATTGAAAAGTGTTTAATTGCCTCAGTTACAATGTGACGCCAAAGTAAGCTTCAGTTAACACTTTGTAATTGAATAGTGTTTAATTGTTTAATTGCTTCAGTTACAATTCTTGGATTTCCAAAAGTTGCATTTTTTCGTACAATTACAAAGTGTTTACGCGTTTAAACTACACTAAAATCGCAAAGTGTGTTGACAACCCATCTTCAAGTCCTTGGATTTCGAAAATCTGGGGTTTGCAACACAATTACAAAGTGTTTACGTGCATCATTTACCATCATATCGTTAGGTGAGTCCTTAACCCTACTTAAATATTTTGGTTTTTAAAGCTCGGGATGCAATACAATTACAAAGAGTTTATGACCTTAAATGGCAGTCATATGCTAAGTTGAGCTCTTCAACCGTTCTCAAATCATTAGAATTCCAAAACAGGGGATTTGCAATACAATTACAAAGTGTTAGCCTGCTTTAATTGAAACGACATGAGTTCGTAAGTTAGTATCCCTTTGCAAATCATAAGATTCCTGAATATGGGGGTTTGTAGCCTAATTTCGAAGTGTTTGCGTCCTTTAATTACAAGGATATGCTTATGTAACTTAATATCCCCATTTCAACTCATTTTAATTCTAAAAGTCGGTGCATGCAACTCAATTACAAATTGTTTAAACGTTTAAATTACAACGATGTGCTTAAGTGAGTTCATAACCCCGTTTTCAAATCTTTGGACTTCTAAAACATGGTGTTTTCAACATAATTGAAAAGTGCTTAATTGCTTCATTTACAATGTGACGCCAAAGTAAGCTCGTAACTCATTTTCGAATCCTTGGATTTCCAAAAGTTGCATTTTTTCGTACAATTACAAAGTGTTTACGCGTTTAAACTACACTAAAATCGCAAAGTGTGTTGACAACCCATCTTCAAGTCCTTGGATTTCGAAAATCTGGGGTTTGCAATACAATTACAAAGTGTTTACGTGCATCAATTACCATCATATCGTTAGGTGAGTGCTTAACCCTATTTAAATATTTTGGTTTTTAAAGCTCGGGGTAAAACACAATTACAATGAGTTTATGACCTTAAATTGCAATAATATGCTAAGTTGAGCTCTTCAACCGTTCTCAAATTTTTAGAATTCCAAAACAGGGGATTTGCAATACAATTACAAAGTGTTAGCCTGCTTTAATTGGAACGACATGAGTTCGTAAGTTAGTATCCCTTTGCAAATCATAGGATTCCTGAATATGGGGGTTTGCAGCCTAATTTCGAAGTGTTTGCGTCCTTTAATTACAAGGATATGCTTATGTAACATAATATCCCCATATCAACTCATTTTAATTCTAAAACTCGGCGTATGCAACTCAATTACAAAGTGTTTAAACGTTTAAATTACAAGGATGTGCTTACGTTCATAACCCCGTTTTCAAATCTTTGGACTTCTAAAACATGGTGTTTTCAACATAATTGAAAAGTGTTTAATTGCTTCAGTTACAATGTGACGCCAAAGTAAGCCCGTAACTCATTTTCGATTCCTTGGATTTCCAAAAGTTGCATTTTTTCGTACAATTACAAAGTGTTTACGCGTTTAAACTACACTAAAATCGCAAAGTGTGTTGACAACCCATCTTCAAGTCCTTGGATTTCGAAAATCTGGGGTTTGCAACACAATTACAAAGTGTTTACGTGCATCATTTACCATCATATCGTTAGGTGAGTCCTTAACCCTACTTAAATATTTTGGTTTTTAAAGCTCGGGATGCAATACAATTACAAAGAGTTTATGACCTTAAATGGCAGTCATATGCTAAGTTGAGCTCTTCAACCGTTCTCAAATCATTAGAATTCCAAAACAGGGGATTTGCAATACAATTACAAAGTGTTAGCCTGCTTTAATTGAAACGACATGAGTTCGTAAGTTAGTATCCCTTTGCAAATCATAAGATTCCTGAATATGGGGGTTTGTAGCCTAATTTCGAAGTGTTTGCGTCCTTTAATTACAAGGATATGCTTATGTAACTTAATATCCCCATTTCAACTCATTTTAATTCTAAAAGTCGGTGCATGCAACTCAATTACAAATTGTTTAAACGTTTAAATTACAAGGATGTGCTTAAGTGAGTTCATAACCCCGTTTTCAAATCTTTGGACTTCTAAAACATGGTGTTTTCAACATAATTGAAAAGTGCTTAATTGCTTCATTTACAATGTGACGCCAAAGTAAGCTCGTAACTCATTTTCGAATCCTTGGATTTCCAAAAGTTGCATTTTTTCGTACAATTACAAAGTGTTTACGCGTTTAAACTACACTAAAATCGCAAAGTGTGTTGACAACCCATCTTCAAGTCCTTGGATTTCGAAAATCTGGGGTTTGCAATACAATTACAAAGTGTTTACGTGCATCAATTACCATCATATCGTTAGGTGAGTGCTTAACCCTATTTAAATATTTTGGTTTTTAAAGCTCGGGGTAAAACACAATTACAATGAGTTTATGACCTTAAATTGCAATAATATGCTAAGTTGAGCTCTTCAACCGTTCTCAAATTTTTAGAATTCCAAAACAGGGGATTTGCAATACAATTACAAAGTGTTAGCCTGCTTTAATTGGAACGACATGAGTTCGTAAGTTAGTATCCCTTTGCAAATCATAGGATTCCTGAATATGGGGGTTTGCAGCCTAATTTCGAAGTGTTTGCGTCCTTTAATTACAAGGATATGCTTATGTAACATAATATCCCCATATCAACTCATTTTAATTCTAAAACTCGGTGTATGCAACTCAATTACAAAGTGTTTAAACGTTTAAATTACAAGGATGTGCTTACGTTCATAACCCCGTTTTCAAATCTTTGGACTTCTAAAACATGGTGTTTTCAACATAATTGAAAAGTGTTTAATTGCTTCAGTTACAATGTGACGCCAAAGTAAGCCCGTAACTCATTTTCGATTCCTTGGATTTCCAAAAGTTGCATTTTTTCGTACAATTACAAAGTGTTTACGCGTTTAAACTACACTAAAATCGCAAAGTGTGTTGACAACCCATCTTCAAGTCCTTGGATTTCGAAAATCTGGGGTTTGCAATACAATTACAAAGTGTTTACGTGCATCAATTACCATCATATGGTTAGGTGATTCCTTAACCCTATTTAAATATTTGGATTTCTAAAGCTCGGGGTGCAACATAATTACAAAGAGTTTACGACCTTAAATTGCAATCGTATGCTAAGTTGTGCTCTTCAACCGTTCTCAAATCATTAGAATTCAAAAACAAGGGATTTGCAGTACAATTACAAGGTGTTTGCGTGCTTTAATTGGAACGACATAAGTACGTAAGTTAGTATCCCTTTTCAAATCATTAGATTCCTGAATGTCGGGGTTTGTAACCCAATTTCGAAGTATTTGCGTACTTCAATTACAAGGATATGCTTATGTAACTTCATACCCCCATTTCAACTTTTTGTATTTCTAAAAATCGGTGTTTGCAACTCAATTACAAAGTGTTTAAATGTTTAAATTACAAGGATATGCTTAAGTGAGTTCATAACCCCCTTTTCAAATCTTTGGACTTCTAAAAATGGTGTTTTCAGCATAATTGAATAGTCTTTACGTGCTTCTGTTACAATGTGAAGCCTAAGTAAGCTCGTAACTCATTATCGAATCCTTGGATTTCCAAAACTTGCAGTGTTTCGTACAATTACAAATGGTTTACGGGTTTAAACTACACTAAAATCGCAATGTGTGTTGACAACCCCTCTTCAAGTCCTTGGATTTTGAAAATCCTGGGTTTGCAATACAATTACAAAGTGTTTACGTGCATCAATTACCATCGTATTATTAGGTGACTCCTTAACCCTATTTAAATATTTGTGTTTTTAAAGCTCGGGGTGCAACACAATTACAAAGACTTTACGACCTTAAATTGCAATCATATGCTAAGTTGAGCTCATCAACCGTTCTCAAATCATTAGAATTCAAAAACAGGGGATTCGCAATACAAATACAAAGTGTTTGCGTGCTTTACGTGCATCATTTACCATCATATGATTAGGTGAGTACTTAAACCCATTTAAATATTTAGTTTTTAAAGCTCGGGGTGCAACACAATTACAAAGAGTTTACGACCTTAAATTGCAATCATATGTTAAGTGAGCTCTTCAACCGTTCTCAAATCATTAGAATTCCAAAACAGGGGATTTGCAATACAATTACAAACTGTTAGCCTGCTTTAATTGGAACGACATGTGTTCGTAAGTTAGTATCCCTTTGCAAATCATAAGGTTCCTGAATATGGGGGTTTGCAGCCTAATTTCGAAGTGTTTGCGTCCTTTAATTACAAGGATATGCTTAGGTAACTTAATATCCCCATTTCAACTCATTTTAATTCTAAAACTCGGTGTATGCAACTCAATTACAAAGTGTTTAAACGTTTATATTACAAGGATGTGCTTAAGTGAGTTCATAACCCCGTTTTCAAATCTTTGGACTTCTAAAACATGGTGTTTTCAACATAATTGAAAAGTGTTTAATTGTTTCATTTACAATGTGACGCCAAAGTAAGCTCGTAACTCATTTTCGAATCCTTGGATTTCCAAAAGTTGCATTTTTTCGTACAATTACAAAGTGTTTACGCGTTTAAACTACACTAAAATCGCAAAGTGTGTTGACAACCCATCTTCAAGTCCTTCGATTTCGAAAATCTGGGGTTTGCAATACAATTACAAAGTGTTTACGTGCATCAATTACCATCATATCGTTAGGTGAGTCCTTAACCCTATTTAAATATTTTGGTCTTTAAAGCTCGGGGTAAAACACAATTACAATGAGTTTACGACCTTAAATTGCAATCATATGCAAAGTTGAGCTCTTCAACCGTTCTCAAATCATTAGAATTCCAAAACAGGGGATTTGCAATACAATTACAAAGTGTTAGCCTGTTTTAATTGGGACGACATGAGTTCATAAGTTAGTATCCCTTTGCAAATCATAAGATTCCTGAATGTGGGGGTTTGCAGCCTAATTTCGAAGTGTTTGCGTGCTTTAATTACGAGGATATGCTTATGTAACTTAATATCCCCATTTTAATTCTAAAACTCGGTGTATGCAACTCAATTACAAAGTGTTTAAACGTTTAAATTACAAGGATGTGCTTAAGTGAGTTCATAACCCCGTTTTCAAATCTTTGGACTTCTAAAACATGGTGTTTTCAACATAATTGAAAAGTGTTTAATTGCCTCAGTTACAATGTGACGCCAAAGTAAGCTTCAGTTAACACTTTGTAATTGAATAGTGTTTAATTGTTTAATTGCTTCAGTTACAATTCTTGGATTTCCAAAAGTTGCATTTTTTCGTACAATTACAAAGTGTTTACGCGTTTAAACTACACTAAAATCGCAAAGTGTGTTGACAACCCATCTTCAAGTCCTTGGATTTCGAAAATCTGGGGTTTGCAACACAATTACAAAGTGTTTACGTGCATCATTTACCATCATATCGTTAGGTGAGTCCTTAACCCTACTTAAATATTTTGGTTTTTAAAGCTCGGGATGCAATACAATTACAAAGAGTTTATGACCTTAAATGGCAGTCATATGCTAAGTTGAGCTCTTCAACCGTTCTCAAATCATTAGAATTCCAAAACAGGGGATTTGCAATACAATTACAAAGTGTTAGCCTGCTTTAATTGAAACGACATGAGTTCGTAAGTTAGTATCCCTTTGCAAATCATAAGATTCCTGAATATGGGGGTTTGTAGCCTAATTTCGAAGTGTTTGCGTCCTTTAATTACAAGGATATGCTTATGTAACTTAATATCCCCATTTCAACTCATTTTAATTCTAAAAGTCGGTGCATGCAACTCAATTACAAATTGTTTAAACGTTTAAATTACAAGGATGTGCTTAAGTGAGTTCATAACCCCGTTTTCAAATCTTTGGACTTCTAAAACATGGTGTTTTCAACATAATTGAAAAGTGCTTAATTGCTTCATTTACAATGTGACGCCAAAGTAAGCTCGTAACTCATTTTCGAATCCTTGGATTTCCAAAAGTTGCATTTTTTCGTACAATTACAAAGTGTTTACGCGTTTAAACTACACTAAAATCGCAAAGTGTGTTGACAACCCATCTTCAAGTCCTTGGATTTCGAAAATCTGGGGTTTGCAATACAATTACAAAGTGTTTACGTGCATCAATTACCATCATATCGTTAGGTGAGTGCTTAACCCTATTTAAATATTTTGGTTTTTAAAGCTCGGGGTAAAACACAATTACAATGAGTTTATGACCTTAAATTGCAATAATATGCTAAGTTGAGCTCTTCAACCGTTCTCAAATTTTTAGAATTCCAAAACAGGGGATTTGCAATACAATTACAAAGTGTTAGCCTGCTTTAATTGGAACGACATGAGTTCGTAAGTTAGTATCCCTTTGCAAATCATAGGATTCCTGAATATGGGGGTTTGCAGCCTAATTTCGAAGTGTTTGCGTCCTTTAATTACAAGGATATGCTTATGTAACATAATATCCCCATATCAACTCATTTTAATTCTAAAACTCGGTGTATGCAACTCAATTACAAAGTGTTTAAACGTTTAAATTACAAGGATGTGCTTACGTTCATAACCCCGTTTTCAAATCTTTGGACTTCTAAAACATGGTGTTTTCAACATAATTGAAAAGTGTTTAATTGCTTCAGTTACAATGTGACGCCAAAGTAAGCCCGTAACTCATTTTCGATTCCTTGGATTTCCAAAAGTTGCATTTTTTCGTACAATTACAAAGTGTTTACGCGTTTAAACTACACTAAAATCGCAAAGTGTGTTGACAACCCATCTTCAAGTCCTTGGATTTCGAAAATCTGGGGTTTGCAATACAATTACAAAGTGTTTACGTGCATCAATTACCATCATATGGTTAGGTGATTCCTTAACCCTATTTAAATATTTGGATTTCTAAAGCTCGGGGTGCAACATAATTACAAAGAGTTTACGACCTTAAATTGCAATCGTATGCTAAGTTGTGCTCTTCAACCGTTCTCAAATCATTAGAATTCAAAAACAAGGGATTTGCAGTACAATTACAAGGTGTTTGCGTGCTTTAATTGGAACGACATAAGTACGTAAGTTAGTATCCCTTTTCAAATCATTAGATTCCTGAATGTCGGGGTTTGTAACCCAATTTCGAAGTATTTGCGTACTTCAATTACAAGGATATGCTTATGTAACTTCATACCCCCATTTCAACTTTTTGTATTTCTAAAAATCGGTGTTTGCAACTCAATTACAAAGTGTTTAAATGTTTAAATTACAAGGATATGCTTAAGTGAGTTCATAACCCCCTTTTCAAATCTTTGGACTTCTAAAAATGGTGTTTTCAGCATAATTGAATAGTCTTTACGTGCTTCTGTTACAATGTGATGCCTAAGTAAGCTCGTAACTCATTATCGAATCCTTGGATTTCCAAAACTTGCAGTGTTTCGTACAATTACAAATGGTTTACGGGTTTAAACTACACTAAAATCGCAATGTGTGTTGACAACCCCTCTTCAAGTCCTTGGATTTTGAAAATCCTGGGTTTGCAATACAATTACAAAGTGTTTACGTGCATCAATTACCATCGTATTATTAGGTTACTCCTTAACCCTATTTAAATATTTGTGTTTTTAAAGCTCGGGGTGCAACACAATTACAAAGACTTTACGACCTTAAATTGCAATCATATGCTAAGTTGAGCTCATCAACCGTTCTCAAATCATTAGAATTCAAAAACAGGGGATTCGCAATACAAATACAAAGTGTTTGCGTGCTTTACGTGCATCATTTACCATCATATGATTAGGTGAGTACTTAAACCCATTTAAATATTTTTAATTTTAAAGCTCGGGGTGCAACACAATTCCGAAGAGTTTACGACATTAAATTGCATTTATATTCTTTGGTGAGCTATTCGACCATTCTCAAATCATTAGAATTGAAAAATAGGGGGTTTGCGATACAATTACAAAGTGTTTGTGTGCTTTAATTGGAACGACATGAGTTCGTAAGTTAATATCCCTTTGCAAATCATAAGATTCCTGAATGTGGGGGTTGCAATCCAATTTCGAAGTATTTGCGTGCTTTAATTACAAGAATATGCTTATGACACTTCATATCCCCATTTCAACTCCTTTTAATATTAAAACTCGGTGTATGCAATTTAACTACAAAGTGTTTACGTAACCCCGTTTTAAATCTCTGGACTTCTAAAACATGGTGTTTTTCAGTGTAATTGAAAAGTCTTTACGTGCTTCAGTTACAATGTTATTCCTAAGTAAGCTCTTAACTCATTTTTGAATCCTTGGATTTCCAAAACTTGCGATTTTCCGTACGAGTTCAAAGGGTTTACACGTTTAAACTACACTAAAATGCCTAAGTGTGTTGACAACCCCTCTTCACGTCCTTGGATTTCGATAATCCGGGGTTTACAATACAATTACAAAGTGTTTATATGATTAGGTGAGCTATTCAACCGTTCTCAAATCATTAGAATTCATAAACCGGGGGTTCGCAATACAGTTACAAAGTGTTTGCGTGCTTTAATTTTAACGACATGAGTACGTAAGTTATTATCCCTTTTCAAATCATTAGATTCCTAAATGTCGGCATTTGCAAACCAATTTCAAAGTTATTGCGTGCTTCAGTTATAAGGATATCCTTATGTTTAGCTCATACACCCATTTCAAATCTTTGTATTTCTAAAACTCGGTGTTTTCAATTAAATTGAAAAGTGTTTACGTGCTTAAATTACAAGGATATGCTAAAGTGAGTTCATAACCCTGTTTTCAAATCTTTGGACTTCTAAAACGTGTTGTTTTCAGTATAATTGCAAAGTCTAACACTATACAAGCTCATAAAACTATCTTAGATGCCAAGATCCACTAAGGATAGTTGCTGATGATGAAGATCTAGTGGTTGATGGTTGTTTCTAGGGGTGTTGATCGGGTCAACCCGATCGGGTTTCGGGTTAATCGTGTCGGGTTAGGTGGGTTTTTCCTAAAAAAATATTAACCCGCAACCCGAGCCGAATAAAGTTCGGGTTAATCGGGTTCGGGTTAGTCGGGTCACGGGTTATTCAGGTCGGGCCAGTCGGGTTACTATTTATTTGTTATTATCTTGGCCTAATTTTGAATTGCCACAAATAATTCATTTTCCAAACATATAATTCAATGGAAAATGTGTTCAACTATGCATAATTTGATTAATAGTCATAGTTAATGTAGTTAACGTAATAAAATATTTCGAAAAAAGTTGAATATGTAATATATTTTATAATTAATATATATAAAAAATGATAATCATCCTTATTCGGGTTGTTCGGGTTAACCCGAAACCCGACTAATGTTTAAAAATATACCCAAAACCCGACCCTATTAACAATTCGGGTTAATCGGGTTGACCCGAACAACCCGACTAATATTTTTGACCCGAATAACCCGACCCTATTAAGATTATTCGGGTGCGGGTTGGGTTAATCGGGTTCGGGTATTTTCGACACTCCTAGTTGTTTCTAGCTCCATTGCTCCTCCTCCAAGCTTCAAGAACTCCAAAATCACCAAAGGATGAAGGAGATGGATTCAATGTTGATTCTAGAGAGTTTGGGTGTTGATTCCAGAGGGTTTTGGTTGATTTTGAGAGAAAAGCTTCGGTGGTGTGTTAACCGAAAAAAATGAATTAGGGATGTCTTTATAAAGTTTTGAGTTCTGGAACTCGTCGCCTACCGCCAAGGCTGATCATGCATCGCCTTGGCGTACCGCCAAGGATTTCGGGATTCAAATTCCCGCTCCTGCTTCGCGTACTGCCAAGATCTTCGCCGAGGAGTCTCGGCGTACCGCTAAGGCCTCATATTTCAGTTTTTCAATTTCGTTGATTCGATTTCATTCGTGCTCGATTCCTAACGTTTATCCTACACATCTAATACATGTTTAGCACATAATCATATAATAACACATAAGTTGTTTGATTAAAGTTTGATCACCAACGTTCGTGAGACTCGTGTGTGTGTTTCGATAATTCCTCGAATTATATTTGATAGCTTGTGTTCGTCGTCACGAACTGTTTGCATGCTTGGTTAAACATAATCAATATGTAATGCACAATCCAATAATTCCCCTAATTATTGTTTTGCGTTTGTGTTTGCCACACTTGGTTCCCAAAACCAATGTGCAATGTATGATTCGATAGTTTCTCAAACTATCTTTCGCAGTTGTTTGTGTTCAAGTCATATAATTAAACATAATTAAATGAAATGCAACAAGTATGAATGTGAAATGTAAAGGATATAAGAGTCGCAATTTACCTGAAATTGCCGGATGTCACAGTATATGATGCTATTTATTCCAGTGACATATTGACTATTATTTATCCGCTTTGTTATTGATGCATGAACTTAGGAGTTGTAGAAGTATAGATTGCTGTTGGTTTCGCGGTATGCCTGGCAATCAATTATTCTTGCGTTTTGCGTAACAGGTAGAATGTTCTAGATTTCTTCCTTCACATTATACACATGGCCACAACTTCACTGTGTCATCGCACTGGTTGCCGAGTTCATTGCTTATTCTCTTGACTAATCGTTTTACTTCATCCTATAAATTATAATCTACTAATTTCTTGTCGTGATAAGATTTTCCACTTATCTCTTTGTCATGAATACTCTTGGTGTACCTATTTTATTTATTCTACGTATTAAAGTTATGAAAAGGTGCATTAGGCTCGAATGTGATCTTCACTGGTTATCCTCAATATCTTACAAAGATTTTCATAGTTGTGCTCTTGAGGCAGACTTTTCGCAAATGATTTTAACTTTTTATGCTACCTCCTTGTAGCTTTTCTTCTTACAATTTAATACATCCTAACTTTCTTGAGGTTGATCCTTCTACTTTACTTCACTGCTGTCCTTCCATACTGCTTAATCCTGGTAACGAAACTATTTTCCTCCGGTGACAATCTAGATTAGTTGTCCTTCTTGCTAATTCAATTCATTATCTCTTGATGGTGTTTGCACGAGTGCTTTCCGATGTAGATCCACCCAATGGTCAAAATCTCCAAAGTGCCCAAACTCTTCAATTTCAGAAGATCTCTTCCTCCAGTATGGAGTGGTCAGTATTCAACTAGAGTCTTTAGTGTAATTACTCGTGACTTCGGCTTGTTTGAATTTATAATTTGTATAACATGAGAATTCTTTTAGTTGTTAAAATTTTGTTTAAATGTTTTAACTGTTCTACTACTTGTCATAATGCCTTTCACTAACACTATCCCAATATATCGAACATAGTTTATGTATAGGGCATACGTAGAGTCAGGCTACCTGCCTTATCAGCCGCCAGCCCACCATTTTTTCGATATATTACGATAGTGTCCTTACAAAACGTATTTGACTGTAAATATATTAATATATACTTAGCTATTGACTAAATAGTTTCCTATAACATACTACACATGTTCAAAAGGTTCACATTGATGCTATGATGCACATACCATTTCTTGCAGTTGGTCTTCAATGCTTCTCTAAACATTTATTGGCACTATAAAATTTTTTAATCAAAGATTAATTTCTTCACCATTTAATCTTTCACTTCTTCTTTTTCTAATAATCATCGATTCTAACAGTTTGATGATCATCATATCCTCTTGGTGTTAATTGCCTCCCTTCACTAGCTATAATTTGGTATCTGGTACTGATCGTCGTGTGTCCATGCATAGGGAAGTATCATTCGTCAATACAATGAAGTTCTTTAAATGATAATAGGATACCTCGCGCAATTCTGTCTATAGTCTTCGATATACCGTACACAAAATGACCTTCGCGTCTTCCCTTTTACCTTGCTATTAGAGAATATCTTGTTCACTCTTATGATCAATAGGAATACGTTCTTCTCATGACAACATAACTTCTCACTTTATGTTCTCGGCCTACCACCTTCATGTTCCATCTATTGTATTCACCAGGTGGAGCTCCTTTAGGGATTTCTAAATTGTTCTCATATGACGTCGTTATTTAGTTTAGAATTAGAGGTTCGGTCGATGGGTTTGATAGGAAAGATTTCCAAGGTTGGAACGGTTTGCTTAAGAAATAGCATTCTCGGAACTAAAATTTAAGTGGTAAAATAAAATAAACTTCATAATGAAGGTTCACATTCCCATTGTGTGAACTAAGGAATTACCTCTTAACAACATAAAATTCTAGTACTTCTACATTAGCTATCAAGAAATGGAAATGATTAAGTTAAAGGCGTGTACATTAGAGACGTGCATAGAATAAGTTGTTGACGAAAGTTTGTAAATCAAAGATGAACTATTAAGGATAGTAGAAACAACAATCACAGACAGCAGTGCTCGTTGGTAATTAAAGAATGACTAACTTTATATTTATAAAAGAAACTATGAAACAAAAACTTTATCAAGCTTATAAGTATGAGAGTTTGAGTCTGAATGTGGAGTGTGTCGCATAACTTTGATGAAAATGCATACCTTCTCCTCGGTCTTCAGGATTGTTCAAACACTCGTGTAACCTTGTAGTCAGTTGAGGAATACGCATATTTGATGGCCATAATCAAAACTTTTAGGGTTATAAGCAAGATTTTGATCAAGAAATACAAAGAAATTTTTGGAATTGTAGAATAAAAACAAAAGATTCTTTAACACCTTAAAATAAAAACAAAAGATTCTTTAACACCTTAAAAGGATTGGAAGTTGGCAACATACATACCTTGATAACAAAGAAGTTATGATTCCAAAAGTAATTCAGGTGGAAAAGAAGAGAATACAAAAATGGTGTTTCCACTATGATAGAATGAATGAAGAAAAGATGACGTACCATAAAATCATCGTTTACCTCTTGTGACTTAAATCATATGCTCAGCTCCCAATGTCAACTAACGTTTGTTCCAACAGTCATTAACATAACAAGTATTTATACGCATATGCATAAACATTATGTTCAAATTTTATTTTATGTGTGTCTTAGATTCAAATTGACCATTACGTGTGCACCCATAATCCTGAATTTAATTTACATGGTTGTTCTTGTTTAACTATTTGTGTGCTTCATATGCCTGAGAATTCATGGTCTTACTGGTATCATGCTTCTATTAGTTTAGGCCCCTAGAATACATTGGTTAAAGTCTAGGAACTTATCATAAGGTTCCTAGTTTGCTAAAACCTTTGGCTATGTTATCAACCTGTCACAACCCAACCAGGGGCTTGACTAACGATTGATTCAAAACACAAAGTAGCGGAAGACAAAATAGATATTTAACAAATCAACTAAAGGTTTAGTCTAAATATCTAATTTTTACAACAATCAATAAATAAGATTTAACTAGTGGTAGATTTGTCTAAAGATATTGGGTCCATCCAGGCATCAGCACACTTTATAAATATTTAAGCCATGTTCTTCAGTTTTACGTGTATTGTTCTTGTTCAAGCAACCAAGTATCCGAGCCATACCTGTGTCTAATTACCCGAAATACATGCTAAAATACGTCAACTATGAAGTTGGTGAGCTCACGTGTTTTAGTATATAGACACAGTAATAAATAGCATGTGATAATTCCAACCAATACAACCAACCATGTGCCATGCCCAAGCGTCTGCCTCCTACATTGTTAGCCCGTGACATGGTCACCCTAATATACTTCCCATTCTGAGACTGGTTCCTGTCCTCAGTTTAAATGTGTCATGATGAATATATGCCACAACGGTTGACATTAACCTCAGTGGGGTTTCAACCCTATTTTTAGAGGGCCACCCTTTCGGGCCACTGTGCGTGGGGGATTCCCCAAGCAGTACTACTCATATACCCACCGGCTCACCTCCGGAGTTAATGGTTGTATATGATGTTTCATGTTTAGGGGAAGCAATTAAATTTGAACGGACGTTCATTATCACATAAATATAAATTTTATAAACAGTTTTAGGAGCATGCTTTCAGTATCCCAAAACAGTAAAAAGAAAAGGGATCACATGAACTCACCTGGTTGCTTCCATGGTTTCATTTTCTTCCTGTACAAATATGTCATTGTGCCCCTATGCATGATTCCTATGTTCCAAGAGTTATCATCAAAGCAAGTTCTATTTGTAACAATTTGGTGCGCCCATCCCCTATGTCCTAATATATAATATAATAGATAACCCATGCAATTGTTAGAACCACAACGAACATGGTCCAATAGAACCCTAACACCGCAATCTCACGCGTTTCTGCGTGATATTGGGTGCTCTGTTCCTCATGGTCCCTAGTGTTTTGGTTCACTATGACGAGTCCATGTGTTAACTCTTGCATAAGGCTTATCAGGTCATGCATCTCTCCCTCGGTTCCCTCTAGTCTGGCCATCACTTGTGCCCTTTCCACTTCTTGCTGCACTTAGTAAGTACTCAGCTCTTGTTGGATCACCTCGTGGTCAACTACCTGTCTCGGCCTCGAGGGTTCTCCTACCTCAAAGCAGGATGGGGGTGGTGGCACAGCTATTCCAGGCGCAGGTGGGTTTGCAGCCCTTTGCTGACTGGACACCTCATCATCGGTATCCGGGTACTCGATTGGGATATAACTTCCCAAATCTGTTTGTTCTGTAGTGGTTAAATCCACATACAACTTTCCGTCATAGTTTTATTCTTTAACCATTTTCTGCATCACATACGTTAGAATGATCAAATATATGTAAACAAGGACATGATAGCAATTAGTTATTGTCTAGGTATATTATATGTATTCCCTAGTTCCCTATAACCATTGGCTCTGATACCAGTCTATCACACCCCCGCCGATGGCGGAATCACGGGCGGTGAGACGATGTGGAAATCAAGAGTCTTATGGTTTATAACAACGCTAAATCATCATTTCATCATTCCAAAATAACCACAACAAATATTTTAAAGTAAACTATCACAACACTTAGAGATTCTCAAAAGATTATGGCCTACATCTAGGCAATAATAATGAATCTCCGTGAGTAATATCCAAAAATATGCACCAACCTCAGGTTTTAAGATTTATGACCTGAAAAGCATAAGAAAAATAGTCAACAAAATGTTGGTAAGTCACACAAGTTTAGGACTCGATAAAATCAATACTTGGGTTCATCTCCCCAAGATTTATGCTATCTGTAAATCATATTATATGTTATTCACAAGTAAGTAAGGATGCAATTTACATAAGACAGCAACCAAATCTATGACTGATTGCCCTTGTGTTATAATCTCATGATCACCAAAGTCATCCTGAGTTCAAAGTATACAATAGAGTTAGACATATTCATCCACCGTATAGGCCTCATCTTTGGGTGACTGTATCTAGCAAGACCACCCGGTAGGTGAATGGGCTGTCAACCAAGATTGTACTATCCAATATATCCTCTGGCTCAAACCTCAATGTCTAGGCATAACTAAAAGGGACTTACAATAGAATAACAAACCTTATGAAATCTACATCCGAAAAACTCATGTTTTAACAATAACATACATTGCATAAAGTCATAAAAAGTTTAAGTATCACACTTTTCACCCCAAAGAATAAAATAGTGTAAAAGGGGTTGTGAAACTCACAGTCAATGTGCGGTGAGAGAAACTAAGATTCGGAGATGTTGTAAAACTTAACTACACAATCGCTACAATATTCCAAGTTCTATATCAACATTCATGGTTCCGTGAATTCTAGTTATCCCATGTGTTTGTATCTCATGTTTGTGTTCTTTGAGCATTTTTATCGTATCAAAAGATATTTATAAATTAATATATGCATTTCTATCATGACATTGGTATTATAGGTACAATCTCCCAAGCTTAAATCACCAAACGCCCCTGGATTGGGGCTAAGAATGTTAAATCATTCCTTGGCCTAGACTTGGTTTTCAAAGATTAATTCATCATATATTAATTTCTTATTACAACTTGTATGCTTTATTTAGCCTTTACAAACGTGTTCCTTTGATCTTTTAAGGTTTATTTTGATTCTTTAAATTAACACTAATCCCATAGATTCTTCACGTATAGTATTGGTTTTCATTGTATTCAAAAAGGGTGCTTAAACCTTAACATATAAAACTCATGCAAAATAATTGTGTACATATTATCTCTTCATGCCTATTATATTTGGTTTCTTCCCATATGATGTAAATCATCATATAGATCTTTTGTAAAGCATTCATAAGACTTGACATCCTTTAGTTTGTGTATCCCACCCCTTCCTTTTTCCTATCACCTTATAAGTAAGTATTTTAGGGAGTTGACATATAACTTATTTATAGTAGTTTAAGTAAAGTCCCTTTTTCTTAAATTAATCATACACGCATTTATGCATGGTTGTGGTTGTAATAATCTTATATTAACATACTTTTATTCAAATGATCTCAAGGCTTGTATCTTGTATGGTCCTTGTGTTTGGCCCTCCGCCCCCCCACTTTTTATCAGTACATATACATACATATGATTATGAGTTCCTGCTTGATTAAGTCCCCAAAAGCGTTAAGTAGGAGTCTTAACCTTTTACTAGCCCATGCATGCGCATCCTCACGCATGGCCGTAACTTGGCCATCGGGTCTTAATAACCATAGGTTGTGCTAGCTTGTTTGCTCAGATTAAATGTGTTTGAGTTGTTAGTTGGAAACTTTTTAAAGAACCGTTTATTGATTTCTTTCTTACCCTTGGTTTAGTAGTGGATGTCCTTAAGGACTTTAGTTGATTATTAGAGTAACCTTAAGTAAGTGAGGCTGGGAGGACAGCTTGTTAAGATGATGAGAAGGAAGCTGGAATGGCGATCGAGACTGGAACCGGTCTATTGCAGCGTCGAGAGAGGCTGGGAGCTGAGAGTTTGGTGGCCTAGGAACTGCTGGATGGTGCTCGGCTAAGGGCTGCTAGCTTTCTGCTTCTATTGAGACTGCTACGAGGGAGAGGCTGCCTCCTGGTTCAGCCCTTGGCTGTGGAGAGGCTTTCTAGCCGAGAACTTCAAGAGAAGAGTGGGTTAATTGAAAAAGAAGATGTTAGATGGTGTGGGTTGAAGGGCTTGCCATATGAGGGTATTTATAGGGCTCATGGGTCGGCTTTTGATGCTGAAATGGGGGGAAACCGATTGGGTTGGTTTTGAACTTCTCCTTGGAGCTTAGTTAGCCATGATGTGATGGTGAACAATCCCTAAAAGGCTGAAACTCAGATCTTCCTAGTACTTTACTAGGTTTTAGGTTGAGGGGATGTGACCTTGAAATCTTTGCTTAGTACTCCCATGATCCTACTCTATCTAATCCTAGGTTCTCCATGAGTGCTAAGGCTTAGTGTAGCTATCATTGATTCAGGTTTTAGGTTCCAAATCACTCTCCAAGGCCGATCCTTTGGCTGTTTGTGGCCACGTCTTCCAACAAGATAACAAAGTGTGGTATTCCATTTCTAGTATTATTAGAGGCCATCTTCTAATTTCTTGTAGTTTCCTTAAAAGTTTTTGATAATATTAATTCTCCTTGATCATTTGATGTTTGTTACTTACATATATATTCATACATATATATTCATACATATATAGTTTGTAGTGTTTGGTTGAAAAAAAGTGGTTTACACCGGGTATGGTTGCGGTTTCTTGGTTTGAAATGAACGTTCGAGGTTTGAATTCGAGGGTGAGCATGTATCACTATTTTGGTAATGGTTTTGTTTTAGATCACATAGGAATGTTTAGTTATATCTTTAATTGTGTGTATGTGTGTACTTAACGTATGCATGCAAGATTGCATGCATGTATTGTCAACATGTGTATATATATATGTTTTATATGTATGCTTAGATTATTTTATATAAAAAATATTGCCAAGGTTTTGTTTTAATGACCCTTGTTCTAAAGTAATTTAATTTCTGGGAAATAAGTACCTGTTTTATTCGTGGTTGTTACAGTCTCCCCCAGTTAATTGAATTTCGTCCCGAAATTCATTTGTCGTTGGATGGCGGACTCTTGTTGAATAAGTGAGGATACTTTTGTTTACTCTGATCCTCCCGTTCCCAAGTGAATTTTGGTCCACGCCTAGAATTCCAGCGTACTTTAACTATGGGAATGCGACTTTGTTTTAGTTTCTTGATCTCACGATCCATGATTTCAATAGGTTCCTCAATAAAATGGAGTTTATCATCCAAACAGACTTCTTCGAGGGGTATGTGTAATGATTCATCAGATAAACACTTCTTGAGATTAGAAACATGAAAAGTATCATGAACTCCATAGAGTTCTTGTGGTAGTTTCAATTTGTAAGCAACTGGACCTATTCTTTCAAGAATCTCGAAAGGCCCAACATATCGTGGTGCAAGCTTTCTCTTTTGGCCAGACCGTACCACCCCTTTCCAAGGTGATACTTTCAAGAAAACCTTGTCACCAACAGCAAATTCCAAAGGCTTTCACCTTCTATCAGCGTAACTTTTCTGACAATCTCCAACGGTTTTGATTCGTATCGAATTTTAAAGATCTTGTCAGTGGTCTCTTGAATTAGTTCTGGACCCGTGAGTTGTGATTCTCCGATTTCAGTCCAACAAACAGGCGATCGACACTTTCGTCCGTATAATGCCTCAAACGGTGCGCATTGTATGCTAGAGTGATAGTTGTTATTGTAAGAAAATTGGACCAAAGGTAAATGAGAATCCCAGCTACCATCAAAGTCTAACACACAGGCCCTCAGCATATCTTCTAGGTTTTAATGGTCCTTTCACTTTGACCATCTGTCTATGGATGATATGTTGTACTAAGGTCCAACCGAGTTCCCAAGGCTCTTTGCAGCATTTGCCAAAACCTTGAAGTAAAACTACTATCACAATCAGAGATGATAGATAAAGGAACTCCATGTCTAGAAACGACTTCCTTGATATAAACACTAGCAAGCTTCTCCATTTTGTAGTCTTCCCGTATTGGTAAGAAGTGAGCTGATTTAGTCAACTGGTCGACAATGTCCCATATGGTGTCATAACCTCCGACAGTTCGGGGAAGTTTAGTAATAAAATCCATGGAAATTTGCTCCCATTTCCACTGAGGGATTTCAGGCTGTTGTAATAACCTTGAAGGTTTTTGATGCTCGGTTTTAACTTTTGAACATGTCAAGCATTTCCCTACATATGTAGCAATGTCTTTCTTCATCCCGGGCCACTAGTAATATTCTTTCAGATCTTGGTACATTTTGTCGGCTCCTGGATGAATAGAGTATTTTGTCTTATGAGCTTCATTCAAAATAATCAATCTCAGGTCATCCAAGGTTGGCACCCAGATTCGGTTCATGAAGTAGCATACTTCGTCTACCTTAACCTCAATTTGTTTGTCCATTCCCTGTAATGCTTCCTCTTCATAGTGATCTTTCTGCAATGCCCGTTTTTGGGCATCGCGGATTTGGGGAATAAGACTCGATTGAATTGTCATACTGATAGCTCGTACACGAGTTGGCTTAACTCTTTCCTTACGGCTCAATGCATCAGCAACGACATTACCCTTTCCTGGGTGATAGCGAATTTCGCATTCGTAATCATTCACTAGGTCCACCCACCTTCGTTGCCGCATGTTCAGTTCCTTTTGGTTCAGGATGTGTTGAAGGCTCTTATGATCGGTGTAAATCACACACTTAGTGCCATAAAGATAATGCCTCCAGATTTTTAAAGCAAACACTACCGCTCCGAGCTCCAAGTCGTGCGTAGTGTAGTTCTTTTCGTGGATCTTGAGTTGACGAGATGCATATGCGATGACCTTGTCCTTCTGCATTAATACGCAACCCAATCCTTGATGTAATGCATCACAGAAGACCACAAAGTTATCGTTGCCTTTCGGAAGAGATAGGATGGGTGCTTTACACAACCTGTTTTTCAGTAATTGAAATGCTTCTTCTTGTTTATTGCCCCAGTCGAACTTTTTGTCTTTCTGAGTTAACATCGTCAATGGTTGTTCAATTCTTGAGAAATTCTCGATGAAACGTCGGTAATACCCTGCCAATCCTAGGAACTTACGGATTTCGGAAGGTGTCCTTGGCGCTTCCCATTTTTGTATCGCTTCAATCTTACTTGGGTCAACGTGTATGCATCGTTCATTGATTACGTGACCTAAGAAGTGAACTTCCCTTAGCCAGAACTCACACTTTGAAAATTTTGCATACAGCTTTTCTTTTGCGCTCAACTCCAAGATCAGCTTCAAGTGTTGCTCGTGGTCTTGTTTGGTTTGTGAGTAAATGAGTATGTCATCTATGAATACAATCACAAACTTATCCAAATAAGGTCTACACACCATATTCATCAAGTCCATGAATAGTGCGGGGGCATTAGTCAACCTAAACGGCATTACCAAGAATTCGTAATGTCCGTATCGAGTTCAAAAAGCAGTTTTCGGTATATCTTCTTGCACCCACAGTTGATGATATCCTGATCGTAGATCAATCTTTGAAAAATAGGTGGATTCTTGCAATTGATCAAACAGATCATCAATTCTTGGTAACGGATACCGATTCTTGACGGTCAGTTTATTCAATTCTCGATAATCAATACACATACGAAATGATCCATCTTTCTTTTTGACGAACAGGACTGGTGCTCCCCACGGAGAATAACTTGGTCTTATAAATACCTTGCCAAGCAGTTCCCGCAACTGACTTGACAACTCCTGCATTTCTGATGGAGCTAGACGATAGGGAGATTTAGCTACCAGAGAAGCTCCAGTTCCTAAATCGATTCTGAATTCAACTTGTCTTTCAGGTGGGAGTCCGGGTAGATCCTCTGGGAATACTTCCGGATGATCACGTACTACTGGGATGTCTTGCAGCTTCTTTTCTTTGCCCTTCTTTCCACTACATTAGCCAAGAAGGCACAGTAGTTCTTTCTTAAATACTTCTGATCTTTTAAGCAAGATATGATTCGTATCTTCTTCCTAGGGCTCTCACCTCGAATAGTTAACGTCTGTCCGTTGGGTAATGGTATTTGAACAAGATTCTCATGACAAACAATTTCTGCTTGGTTAGCAGACAACCAGTCCATACCAACTATAACATCAAAGCTTCCTAGCTCTATAGGAATCAAATCCAATTTGAGTATGTGTTCTCCTACTGTTAAGGTACATCCTTGAATTATATTTACTGCTTTTTTTTGTTTACCATTTGCAAGTTCTATGCTATAAGGATGGTCTAATCTTTTAGTTTTCTGACCTAGCATAGATTCAAATTCTTTTGACACAAACTCTTATCAGCACCCGTATCAAACAGCACAGATACATAATGATTGTTAAGAAGATACATACCCGTAACTACATTCGGGTCCACCCTTGCTTCATCAGCTCCTATCACAAATGCTCTACCTCGAGCAGGATTTTCGTTGTTTCCTTGAGTCAATTTTGGATAGCGGGACTTGATGTGATCTGTGCCCCAACACTCGTAGCACACCCTGGGTGCATGATTGACCGTATGTTACAGTATTCCACTGTATGACCCAGTCTCTTGTAGTTGCACCATTCCCTGCAAGGGGAAGTGGTAGCATGATGAAATTTACACTTGGCACATTGGGGCAGAGGCCCCCCATAAACCTTCTTCTCAGTTGTGAGAGCAGCATAGTTGCGTACTTGCTTGGAATCCCTTCAAGTCCCCGCATTAGCCTTTTTTGAGTCAAACCACTTTCTCTTCTGCTTCCTTACTAAGACCCCAGTCCTCACCATCTCATCAGTAAGGCTTCCTGCTAACAATATTGCTTTCTCCAAGGTACGTGATTCTGTAGCAGTTACCATCCCACGTATTTGAGGGCTGAGTCCCCAGATATACCTATCCACCTTCTTCTCTTCAGTTGAAACCATGTGGGGTAACAGACAACATAGTTCATGAAATCTGTTAGTGTAGGTTTGGTGACCTGCTCCATCCATACGGAGATTCCAGAATTCTTCTTCCATTTTCTGCATTTCGTTCTTTGGACAATACTCTCTGATGAGTAATGCCTTCAATTCAGCCCAAGTCATTGACTCGATGGTTTCTCGTCCTCTGGCCTGCACCAGGGTATTCCACCAGGTTAAGGCTTTGCTTTGGAACGAACAAGTGGCATATTTGACTTTTTGAGTGTTCAGACACTCGCTTATGCTTAGACCCATTTCCATCGTTTCAATCCACCTCAACACTCCAGTTGCTCCCTTAGTTCCATAAAAATCCTTTGGTTTACAAGAGGCAAACGTCTTGTATGAGCAACCCTTTTTGTTGGTTTCCACATTTGTACCATCATCAATGATAATGGTGCCATGGTGACTACCGCTTCCATTGGTCCCGTCTTGTTTGTGTGGAAATGTTGCTTTCAGCTGCTCAGAAACAATCCTTACAACAACATCGGTGCTTACTGGGGGATTAGTATGAGTCGTCCCTGTATTCTCCTCGGTTCCTCCCAGTGTTCTGCCCAGAGTTTCTGCATCCATATTGTTCACTTTAGGAGGATCAGACTTTGGTCGTCTTCTGTGACAACACGCGAATCAGGTTTATATTAAAACTTTAAATTACGATGCATTTTGTTAATATGTTTAGATAAACACACTTCTTAGAAACATTAAGTAGAGAAATTATGTCATTAGTTGAGAACAATAGAACACCCATGCCATAAAAATTTAAAAACAAGAATTCTTCTATGAAACATAATATATTCTTGTGACACAGTGAGTGAAAATAAAGTGGAACAATGATTTCACATATTCATATATGTATATATATAAGCATGTTTGAAAATATGATAATTATAATATCTAATGCTAAATTAATTCTAATAAATAATTATCATATTAAAAAGTTATATGTATGTCACGACATACACACACATAGTAATATAAAAATATATGTTCACATTTCGTTTATACATACATACATGCATAGGGGTATTAATTTTAAGGCTCAACAAATAAAAACACACATGCATGCATACGTGCGACATACCCATATATATATATATACATACTCGCATAGATTGTTTGATAAATTAAACACAACTCTTTATATTATCTACATATAACAACATGAAACATATATATATATATATTATTGTCTTTACATGCATGGGTATATCACGACTCACACACCTACATATATTCGGTATATATATATATACACGGTACATATATATACATATCAATATGTATGCATATATATATATACGTATGATACACATACACTTTTATATCTCTCTCTCTATTCTCGACATATACACATATATACACACGGCATATATACACTTATGTATAAACCAAACACTAAACAACAAACCTCTCTTACACCACCACCCTAAACTCACCAATCCACAATCTCCCTCTTTCCCACACCTCTTACCCACTCCTCTCTCCTTCTTTTCTTACACCATCACCGCCCAAACCCCCTCTCTCCTCTCCCCTTTATTCGGCCAAGCCCACACACATCTACACACTTCTCATTTGAAAATCACAAACACAAGAAAACATTCTCTCTACTCTCCTCTCTAAAGTTCTACTCGGTTCCAGCCCCTTTCCACAAAGACTCGACGATTAGAAGGCCAAGCAAAGGGAACATCACGAGTTCAAGGAGTTGGATCAACAACAAGAGTTACATTCGACACAAAGGTTCTAACCATCCTAAGAATCATCTCGAATCGTGGTTCACAAGTTCACAACACAAGGGTATGACCATACCTCTCTAAGGATTAATATATATATGCATGCATGTATGTAAAAATGAAAACTACAACTTTAAAATGCTTATATGTATGTCTCGAAATTTTGATCAGGTCTAGATATGATTTTATTGTTGGAAATATTTTATAAAAGATTGGGTTTTGATGATAGGAATGTTATATTGTTAATTTTGCCCCAAAAACCTAATTTCTAAGGCTTATAAGTATTTAAAATATCAAAAATTACGTTAACAGTTTTCTGGACAGAATGTATAACTAAAATGGACTCATAATAATGTTGGGATAACACTCAAAAAGTTTGAGTATTTATTGTTATGTCTAGAATAAGTTATGGATTTATTAAAATCCCTATAAAACTTGATAAAATCATCAAAAATATCTCCTGAGTGATAAAAATCCTAAGTATAATTTATTTCGGTATGAATATAGTTAGAAGACTTGGGAAAAATATTGAAACTAAAAATTTATAGTTTAAACTAATTATTTGCCATTTAAAATGTTTGTAAAGGATAAAAATACGAATTAAATTTTTTACTGTCCAAAATATGAAGTAATTATTTTTCCTAGTATTCAAATAATACTGGGAGGTCTCAGGTAAAATATGGTAATTTTTAGTGACTGTTAAGTATTTATGTGTTATTTAATATAATAAATAGTGCAAAAATCATTTTATATAGTAAATGACCTCCTAAAATTCTGAAATTCCTACAGTAACCTTAGAACGTAAATTCTTTACTGTATAAAAATTTTGGTAATTTTTACATATCGGGAAATATTTATTATAATATTAATGGGATTTAAAATGTTTAAAACTGTTTAAAATAGTAAACGAGCTTTAAAAATTCTGAAAATTTTACAGGAGTTAAATAACATCAGTATAAGACTATAGAAATATTTTCGGAATTTTTAGTGATCAGAATCATTATCTGGGAATTTTTGAGGTTTTTAAGCATATAAAAAAAAATTTGTAATATAAGTGGTTAATATAAAAATATTAGGGAATGAGTAAATAAAAATTTACCCAGACCCTTTGCTAATAAAAAGTATTGGGAAAAACTTATAAATATGTAAACTTATATTCTCATGTAATTTTGAATACTTGAAAATAAAGTTAAATGAGAAACAATATCACATCAATGTTTATGGCATGGATATTTACTGAAATCTAAACATACACTAGGCAAGTGAACCAATCAAGATTTACCATCAATCCCATCAATCGACAGATAACCAAACATCAGTAGCAGGTGAGTTCATGTGATCCCTTTTCTTTTACTGTTTTGGGATACTGAAAGCATGCTCCATAAACTGTTTATATAATTTTATTTATGTGATAATGAACGTCCGTTTCAATAAAATTGCTTCCCCTAGGCATTAAACATAATTTACAACCATTAACTCATAAGTAGAGCCGGTGAGTATATGGGTAGTACTACTTGGGGAATCCCCCACGCACAGTGGCCCGAAAGGGTGGCCTTGTAAAAGTAAGGTTGAAACCCCACTGAGGTTATTGTCAACCGTTGTGGCATATATTCTTTATGATACATGAATGACCGAGAGCAGGAACGGGTCTCGGAATTGGGAAGTAAATTGGAATTGACCATGTTGTGGGCTAACAGTGTATGAGGCAAACGCCCGAGCATGGGACAGGGTTGGTTGTATTGTTATTGAATTATCACATGTTATACTTATTGTTACTATTGTGTCATATTATTAAGCTCATGTTCTCACCAACTATTTAGTTGACGTATTTTAGCATGTCTTTCAGGTTGAATTGGTATGAGAAGGAGAACTGGAAGAGCTTCTAGAGGAATAGTGTGGCTTTAGAATGGATTTGATTTAAAAACAATTTATGTTATTGAATTATGTTTTATTGGGCCCTGCGTGGCAACTTAGACAATTGTGGTGTGTTTGATACTTGATTTGCTTTAGTATGCTTTGGGCTATGAATTATTTAAACTATGCTTCCGCAAAGTTAGTTAAATGATTTGAAATCAATCGTCATGCCCTAACCCCCTCGGGTATGGGTGTGACAGGTTGGTATCAGAGCCCAAGGTTATAGAGAATGAGGTGCCTTAGCATACCTAAGACTATAACCGAGAGATTGGGACAAATAGGTAAGAAAATAGGATACTTAGGAAATAGGAAATATTGCTTTAGGGAATCTAGGACAAATTACATTATCAAATATTCTAATAAATTATTGCAGGAAAATGGACGCGAAAGGTAAGGGAATCAGCAAGAGTGGACCATCGAGCCGACCAAGAGTCTTTGCGAGGAGAGACTTCCCTCCAGCTGTTCGTGAGGAATTGCATCGACAGTTCCCTCAACACTACAGCCCGATGCCAGAGGATGCCTACATTACGACTTCGGAGTCGGAACCTATGGAGCATGATGATGCCACGTCCTCCACACCTAGTCGATCCCGTACTAGGTCCATGTCACCATTACTACCTCGTAGGGAGCCGAACGACGCACCGGTGAGGAGGCCTACCCCGGTTATGGGGGCAAGGCCAGGAGCCTCTTCTTCATTCCGTATACCCAGGAGTGGGCCCCTTCATCCGGGTATGGGAGAGCCTCACGTGACCCAACCAGCGCGCCACATCATACACGCAGGACACTCGGCAAGATATGGTAGGGAGATAGCCGGACCGAGCAGGGAAAGAGCTTTGGAGATTAACCCACAACGAGAAGAAAATTTTATGTTGTGGTCAGCCATGTTTGAGCAAGAAAAGAAGGCAAGTCATCTGGCGGAGCAGTTCCAGAGGCACGTAGGAGCTGTAACACTACAACTGGAGATGACTCGTAAAGAACTTAAAGAATCCCGAGAAGCTAATCAAGCACTGAAGAAGAAGGGTTTCTTCTCATCCCTATGGGACTCCGTCCGTGGCAAGAAGAACTGAAGACCTTATCATTTATATTAGTTATGTTTGATTATGAAACATTCTATTTTGGGGCTGCGTACCCAGTATTTCTATTTATGAAACAATGTATTATTGGGATGTGTTTCCCTGGAAATGTATGGTTGGATTATGAATGCAATATGAAACATTGAATTATGATGCAAATGACGTGATTGTTTGGTTGATAGTATATGATACATAATGATGGGATTTGTTAAAATGATGTAATAAGCATGATACCAGGAATAGTGATTGAGCTTATAGTTGATAATAAATTATGTACAATGAAATGATTTATATTTAACTCTTGATTGGTTGATTAATTATGTATTACAGTGATACGTTTGTATACTCTGCTTAGTTTCTCAACAAAAATTAATGACAATAAACATTCTCTACGTGTGAAACTCATGATATAGAATGCCTCCCCGACGTAGCCAACGACTGAACCGTGGTCAACCCAATACGGGAGCAAATCCAAATCCGCGAGCTGGACGAAGAAGGAATCCACCACCACCTCCTCCGGAAAACTCCGTAAATCACGCTGAAAATGGGGAAAACCCCTTAGAGGGCAACCCAAACGCAGGAGGAAATGAAGGAGACCGGAATAGGGAAGACAGAATGACTGATCTTATCACTAGACATATCCAAAACGTGATACCGACCATCGCCGCGCAAATCAGGGCAGATATGAATATAGAAAATCAAAACGAAAATGCCCACGGAGCTGGAGGGCCAGAAATCGAACAAGTAGAAACAGAAGAACGTAAGGGGTGCTCATACAAGACCTTTATGGCCTGCAAGCCCAAAGATTTTGAAGGAAAGGATGGTGCTGTAGGAGCAATAAGGTGGTTGGAAGATATGGAGTCAGTGTTAGATATCAGTGATTGCAAGGAGGATAACAAGGTGAAATATGCAACTCACTCTCTTAAGGGATCTGCGTTAACTTGGTGGAACACCATTGTCAAGACTAGGGGACGAAACGCCATTAAGGCCATGAAGTGGAAAGATTTTAAGGATATTGTTACTGAAAAATTCTGCCCGATTAATGAACTGGAAAGAATCGAAGCGGAATTTCTAGCACATGAAATGGTTGGTTTGGACCACACCAAATATATCAATCGATTCAATGAGATGGCGTTACTTGTACCACACTTGGTTACCCCGGAGACTAAAAGGATTGGAAGGTACATCTGGGGTTTAGCACCACAAGTTAGGGGATATGTCAGGACAGCAAGGCCAGCTACTTTTCAGTCCGCAGTAGAGCTAGGAGGAACGCTTACTGATGAAATAGTGCGATATGGGAAGATAAACCAAGAAAAGGTGGGAGATAAGAGGAAGGGGCAGGATAACAGGAATTATAGGAAAGGAGATCACAAGTTTAGGAGATTTGAAGGAAAGAGAAATGACTTTGGCAAGGCAAAGGAATCAACTGTACCCAGACCAGGGAGAAAGCTATACCTAGGAACTAGTCCTTGGTGTGACAAATGCAAGATACATCACCAAGGAGAATGCAACCCAAAGTATTGCTACAAGTGCAAGAAAGCAGGACATCTCCTCAAGGATTGTAGAGCCAAGGATGTAGCTAGGTGTTATGAATGCGGAGACCCTGGGCATTTGAGGAATGTGTGCCCGAAACTGAAGAGAGATAAGCCGCAGAAAGCAACCGGAAGAGCATTCGTACTTACCGCAACCGAAGCACAGAAGGATCCGGAAATGATAACGGGTACGTTTCTTTTAAACAATCATGTTGCTAGTGTATTGATTGATACGGGTGCCACATTTAGTTTTATATCAACAAAATTTCGATCCTTACTCGATAAGCAACCTACTTGTTTGAAAGATATATGTGAAGTAGAGATAGCCACTGGAAAAGTGATAAGTATAAAAGAAATATTGAAAGATTGTGAATTAGTTATGGAAGGACAAAAGTTTAAGATTGATTTACTGCCTATTGAATTAGGAGGCTTTGATGTAGTTATTGGAATGGATTGGCTAACCATGAATAAGGTAGAACTTAACTGTGAACATAAGACTATGACAATTCCCTTAGTTAACAATAAGAAGGTAATCGTGATTGGACATAAGGTGAGAGAATTACCGCAAATCATTTCGTATGCAAAGACGGAGAGGTATTCAAGGAAGGGAAACATGATTTACTTGGCCTATGTAGTCATCAAGAAAGAAGAAACAGTACCCAAGGAAATACCAATTGTATCTGAATATATGGATGTATTCCCTGAAGAGTTGCCAGGAATGCCGGCACCAAGACAGGTGGAATTCCGAATTGATTTGATACCAGGAGCAGCACCAGTAGCTAAAGCACCTTATCGCTTAGCGCCCTCCGAAATGCAAGAAATGGTGATTCAAATACAAGAGCTGATGGATAAAGGTTTCATAAGACCGAGCTTTTCCCCATGGGGAGCCCCAGTACTATTTGTGAAAAAGAAGGACGGAACGTTGAGAATGTGCATCGACTACCGAGAGCTAAACAAAGTTACTATAAAGAATCGTTATCCACTCCCCAGAATCGATGATTTGTTTGATCAACTTCAAGGGGCAAGCTATTTTTCAAAGATAGACTTAAGATCGGGATATCATCAATTGAGAGTTAGGGATGAGGATGTTCCTAAAACCGCGTTCAGAACTCGTTACGGACATTATGAGTTTATGGTAATGCCCTTCGGGCTTACAAACGCACCTGCTGTGTTTATGGATCTCATGAACCGGGTGTCTAAACCATACCTGGATAAATTTGTGATAGTATTCATTGATGATATACTAATATACTCGAAGAATGCGAAGGATCATGAAGAGCACCTACGAAAGATGCTAGAACTCTTAAGGAAGGAAAAGTTGTTTGCTAAGCTGAGCAAATGTGAATTTTGGATGAGAGAGGTACAGTTCTTGGGGCATATTATATACGAAGAAGGAATACAAGTAGACCCTTCAAAGATAGAGGCAATTAAGGAATGGGAGACACCGAGAACTCCTACCGAAATAAGGCAATTTTTAGGATTGGCTGGTTATTACAGAAGATTTATTGAGAATTTCTCGAAGATAGCACTACCGTTAACTACGTTAACTCAGAAGAAAGTGACTTTTGAATGGGGAGAAAAACAACAAGAAGCATTTAACACACTTAAGCAAAAGTTATGTAGTGCACCCATATTATCCTTACCAGAAGGGAACGAAGATTTCGTAGTGTACTGTGATGCTTCTAGAATGGGATTAGGTTGTGTGTTAATGCAAAGGAAGAAAGTAATTGCATACGCATCACGACAGTTGAAAACACACGAGAAAAACTACACCACCCATGACTTAGAATTAGGTGCTGTAGTGTTTACTCTAAAAATATGGAGACACTACTTATATGGAACGAATTGTGTAATCTATACTGATCACAAGAGCTTACAACATATACTTGATCAGAAAATACTGAATATGAGGCAAAGGAGATGGGTGGAGTTGTTAAGTGATTATGACTGTGAAATCCGGTATCATCCGGGAAAGGCAAATGTGGTAGCAGACGCCTTGAGTCGAAAAGAAAGAATGATTCCACTAAGAGTAAAAGCCCTGAAGATGACAGTAGGGATTGATTTAAAGGAAAAGATACATAAAGTTCAACAGGAAGCCTTGTCCAAGGAAAACATAAGGGAAGAATCATTGACAAAAAGTGAGGAATAATTTGATAAAGAAGATCAAGGTAGATTAAAGGCATATAAAGGGAAGATATGGATACCTCTTCATGGGGGTATGAGGAAAGTAATTTTAGAAGAAGCCCATAAGTCTAGATACTCAGTGCATCCCGGTGGTGACAAGATGTACCATGAGTTAAAAGAAAAATTTTGGTGGCCTGGATTAAAAAGATCAATAGCAGAATATGTCAGCAAATGCTTGACTTGTGCAAGAGTAAAAGCAGAGCATCAAAAGCCATCTGGATTGTTACAACAACCAGAAATACCTGCATGGAAATGGGAACAAGTTACTATGGATTTTGTAACCAAGCTACCTCGGACCACCAGTGGTCATGACTCAATATGGGTAGTCGTTGATAGGTTAACAAAAACAGCACACTTTTTACCCATAAGGGAAGATTACAAAATGGATAAGTTAGCAAAGATTTATATGAATGAAATTGTGTCGAGACACGGAGTGCCAACATCGATAATTTCGGATAGAGATAGTCGCTTCACCTCAAGATTTTGGCAAACTCTTCAAGAAGCTCTGGGAACCAAATTAAAACTAAGTACGGCCTACCATCCTCAAACGGATGGGCAAAGTGAAAGAACTATTCAGACATTGGAAGACATGTTGAGAGCGTGTGTAATAGATTTTGGAGGAAGTTGGGACACCCACTTGCCATTAGTTGAATTCTCCTATAATAACAGCTACCATACTAGTATTCAAGCCGCGCCGTTCGAAGCATTATATGGGAGAAAGTGTAGATCACCACTGTGTTGGAATGAAATAGGTGAGAACAAATTAACAGGGCCTGAGATTGTGCAAGAAACTACTGATAAGATTCATAAAATCAAGGAAAGGATGAAGGCTGCTCAAGACCGACAGAAGAGTTATGCAGATAAGAGACGAAGGCCGTTGGAGTTCAATGTAGGAGATAAAGTCATGCTAAAGATATCACCATGGAAGGGTACGGTACGCTTTGGCAAACATGGGAAGTTGAACCCCCGGTATATTGGACCCTTTAAAATTGTAGCAAGAGTGGGACTTGTAGCTTATCAGCTAGAACTTCCATTGGAATTAGAAGGAATACATGACGTGTTTCATGTGTCAAACCTCAAGAAATGCTTAGTGGACGAAAGTTTGATCATACCTTACAAAGAAGCAAAGGTCAATAAACAATTGCAATTCATGGAGGAACCTGTAGAAATCATGGACAGACAGATCAAGAAGCTGAGGCGTAGTAAGATACCAATTGTAAAAGTACGTTGGGATTCCAAACGAGGGCCTGAGTTTACTTGGGAAAAAGAATCGGAAATACGTAAGAAGTGCCCTCAACTATTTCAAACTACAAGTTGACTATGACAAATCAAATTTCGAGGACGAAATTTCTACAAGTAGGGGAGACTGTGACAACACGCGAATCAGGTTTATATTAAAACTTTAAATTACGATGCATTTTGTTAATATGTTTAGATAAACACACTTCTTAGAAACATTAAGTAGAGAAATTATGTCATTAGTTGAGAACAATAGAACACCCATGCCATAAAAATTTAGAAACAAGAATTCTTCTATGAAACATAATATATTCTTGTGACACAGTGAGTGAAAATAAAGTGGAACAATGATTTCACATATTCATATATGTATATATATAAGCATGTTTGAAAATATGATAATTATAATATCTAATGCTAAATTAATTCTAATTAATAATTATCATATTAAAAAGTTATATGTATGTCACGACATACACACACATAGTAATATAAAAATATATGTTCACATTTCGTTTATACATACATACATGCATAGGGGTATTAATTTTAAGGCTCAACAAATAAAAACAAACATGCATGCATACGTGCGACATACCCATATATATATATATATATATATATATATATATATATATATATATATATATATATATATACATACTCGCATAGATTGTTTGATAAATTAAACACAACTCTTTATATTATCTACATATAACAACATGATACATATATATATATATATATATATAATATATATATATATATATATATATATATTATTGTCTTTACATGCATGGGTATATCACGACTCACACACCTACATATATTCGGTATATATATATATATATATACACGGTACATATATATACATATCAATATGTATGCATATATATATATACGTATGATACACATACACTTTTATATCTCTCTCTCTATTCTCGACATATACACATATATACACACGGCATATATACACTTATGTATAAACCAAACACTAAACAACAAACCTCTCTTACACCACCACCCTAAACTCACCAATCCACAATCTCCCTCTTTCCCACACCTCTTACCCACTCCTCTCTCCTTCTTTTCTTACACCATCACCGCCCAAACCCCCTCTCTCTCTCCCCTTTATTCGGCCAAGCCCACACACATCTACACACTTCTCATTTGAAAATCACAAACACAAGAAAACATTCTCTCTACTCTCCTCTCTAAAGTTCTACTCGGTTCCAGCCCCTTTCCACAAAGACTCGACGATTAGAAGGCCAAGCAAAGGGAACATCACGAGTTCAAGGAGTTGGATCAACAACAAGAGTTACATTCGACACAAAGGTTCTAACCATCCTAAGAATCATCTCGAATCGTGGTTCACAAGTTCACAACACAAGGGTATGACCATACCTCTCTAAGGATTAATATATATATGCATGCATGTATGTAAAATGAAAACTACAACTTTAAAATGCTTATATGTATGTCTCGAAATTTTGATCAGGTCTAGATATGATTTTATTGTTGGAAATATTTTATAAAAGATTGGGTTTTGATGATAGGAATGTTATATTGTTAATTTTGCCCCAAAAACCTAATTTCTAAGGCTTATAAGTATTTAAAATATCAAAAATTATGTTAACAGTTTTCTGGACAGAATGTATAACTAAAATGGACTCATAATAATGTTGGGATAACACTCAAAAAGTTTGAGTATTTATTGTTATGTCTAGAATAAGTTATGGATTTATTAAAATCCCTATAAAACTTGATAAAATCATCAAAAATAGCTCCTGAGTGATAAAAATCCTAAGTATAATTTATTTCGGTATGAATATAGTTAGAAGACTTGGGAAAAATATTGAAACTAAAAATTTATAGTTTAAACTAATTATTTGCCATTTAAAATGTTTGTAAAGTCTAAAAATACGAATTAAATTTGTTACTGTCCAAAATATGAAGTAATTATTTTTCCTAGTATTCTAATAATACTGGGAGGTCTCAGTTAAAATATGGTAATTTTTAGTGACTGTTAAGTATTTATGTGTTATTTAATATAATAAATAGTGCAAAAATCATTTTATATAGTAAATGACCTCCTAAAATTCTGAAATTCCTACAGTAACCTTAGAACGTAAATTATTTACTGTATAAAAAGTTTGGTAATTTTTTCATATCGGGAAATATTTATTATAATATTAATGAGATTTAAAATGTTTAAAACTGTTTAAAATAGTAAACGAGCTTTAAAAATTCTGAAAATTTTACAGGAGTTAAATAACATCAGTATGAGACTATATAAATATTTTCGGAATTTTTAATGATCAGAATAATTATCTGGGAATTTTTGAGGATTTTAAGCATATAAAAAAACAATTTGTAATATAAGTGGTTAATATAAAAATAATAGGGAATGAGTAAATAAAAATTTACCCAGACCCTTTGCTAATAAAAAGTAATGGGAAAAACTTATAAATATGTAAACTTATATTCTCATGTAATTTTGAATACTTGAAAATAAAGTTAAATGAGAAACAATATCACATCAATGTTTATGGCATGGATATTTACTGAAATCTAAACATACACTAGGCAAGTGAACCAATCAAGATTTATCATCAATCCCTTCAATCGACAGATAACCAAACATCAGTAGCAGGTGAGTTCATGTGATCCCTTTTCTTTTACTGTTTTGGGATACTGAAAGCATGCTCCATAAACTATTTATATAATTTTATTTATGTGATAATGAACGTCCGTTTCAATAAAATTGCTTCCCCTAGGCATTAAACATAATTTACAACCATTAACTCATAAGTAGAGCCGGTGAGTATATGGGTAGTACTACTTGGGGAATCCCCCACGCACAGTGGCCCGAAAGGGTGGCCTTGTAAAAGTAAGGTTGAAACCCCACTGAGGTTATTGTCAACCGTTGTGGCATATATTCTTTATGATACATGAATGACCGAGAGCAGGAACGGGTCTCGGAATTGGGAAGTAAATTGGAATTGACCATGTTGTGGGCTAACACTGTATGAGGCAAACGCCCGAGCATGGGACAGGGTTGGTTGTATTGTTATTGAATTATCACATGTTATACTTATTGTTACTATTGTGTCATATTATTAAACTTATGTTCTCACCAACTATTTAGTTGACGTATTTTAGCATGAGAGCAGGAACGGGTCTCGGAATTGGGAAGTAAATTGGAATTGACCATGTTGTGGGCTAACACTGTATGAGGCAAACGCCCGAGCATGGGACAGGGTTGGTTGTATTGTTATTGAATTATCACATGTTATACTTATTGTTACTATTGTGTCATATTATTAAACTCATGTTCTCACCAACTATTTAGTTGACGTATTTTAGCATGTCTTTCAGGTTGAATTGGTATGAGTAGGAGAACTGGAAGAGCTTCTAGAGGAATAGTGTGGCTTTAGAATGGATTTGATTTAAAAACAATTTATGTTATTGAATTATGTTTTATTGGGCCCTGCGTGGCAACTTAGACAATTGTTGTGTGTTTGATACTTTATTTGCTTTAGTATGCTTTGGGCTACGAATTATTTAAACTATGCTTCCGCAAAGTTAGTTAAATGATTTGAAATCAATCGTCATGCCCTAATCCCCTCGGGTATGGGTGTGACATCTTCCTCGTCTCTTTGGCGGCATTTTCTATAAGTTGTAAATACATTATTAATAGTTATCTTAATTCAAGCACAAGTAAGCAAACACCACCACCATATCATAAAACATAAAAATGTCTCACACAACATAGTAACATAATACATATTCGAGTTTTGAAAATTCCCCGGGAGCTCTCGCTCATAAACAACACCTAGATAAATCGTTCCTAATCTATTATGCCATCTGAAAATACATTGCCACCGCCATTATCACAATCACCAACCAGGTTATCACCATCACCATCACTGCCAGACGCCTGTTCTTTATGATCTCCTCCCTCATGAAAGCCACCCCTACATCGTTGGTGTGCACCTCCTCCACCAAATCATTCCACGCTCGTGGAATTCCTGCGTCTTCTTCGCCCAATGATCGAATTCTAACCTGAAGGTGTTACTCCAAGTGTGGAATTAGCCTCGTGGCACGAAATTGGCTTGGAGTTGGTGGCGCATAGCATCGTTTAGTCCGTGGCTTTGAGCAGCATTTGATGTTCCTTCCCTAGGCAGCAGGTGGCGTCTTGAAGGTAGCCCAGTGGTTTTGCGTGCAGTTACACGAATGCGCCCTCGTCCCTGAGGGTAGTCTTGTACTGCCGGCATCACCTATGGTTGTGGCATAGGCATTGATTGCTTGTGGCTATCCTCAGCTGAAGATTCTGAATGCTCGAAAGGGTCGGTATTGCTGTTAGACAGGATAACTAAAGTGATGCGATGGTTGATGAAATGATTGTCCCCAGACGACATTCTTACTACAACATATTTACACAAAATTTATATAAGAAATTAGATAATATTTCATTACAATCATCATCATACATCAAGATATAAAAGTTCAATGATAGTTCTTAAATATGGTTGTCACTACCATAGGACGTAGTGTAGTCACTTAACGTCCTATTAACAAAATTTTGTGCGCCCATCCCCAATGTCCTAATATATAATATGATAGATAACCCATGCAATCGTTAGAACCACAGTGAACATGGTTCAATAGAACCCTAACATGGCAATCTCACGCGTTTCTGCGTGATATTGGGTGCTCAGTTCCTAATTGTCCCTAGTGTTTTGGTCCACTATGACCAGTCCATGTGTTAACTCTTGCATAAGGCTTATCAGGTAGTCCATCTCTCCCTCGGTTGCCTCTAGTCTGGCCATCACTTGTGCCCTTTCCACTTCTTGCTACGCTCGGTAGGTACGCAGCTCTTGTTGCCTCGTGGTCAACTACCTGTCTCGGCTTCGAGGGTTCTCCTACCTCAAAGGGGGATGGGGGTGGTGGCACAGCTATTCCTGGCACAGGTGGGTTTGCAGCCCTTGGCTGTCCGGACACCTCATCATCGGTATCCAGGTACTCGATTGGGATATAACTTCCCAAATCTGTTTCTTCTGTAGTGGTTAAATCCACATACAACTTTCCATCATAGTTGTATTCTTTAACCATTTTATGCATCACATACGTTAGAATGATCAAATATATGTAAACAAGGACATGAGACCAGTTAGTTTTAGTCTAGGTATATTCTATGTATTCCCTAGTTCCCTATAACCATTGGCTCTGATACCAATTTGTCACACCCTAGCCGATGCCGGAATCATGGTCGGTTAGGCGATGTGGAAATCAAGAGACTTATGGTTTATAACAACGCTAAATCATCATTTCATCATTCCAAAATAACCAACCAACAACAAATGTTTTGAAGTAAACTATTACAACACTTAGAGATTCTCAAAAGATTATGGCCTATAACATCTAGGCAATAACAATGAATCTTCGTGAGTAATATCCAAAAATATGCACCAACCTCGGGTTTTGAATTAATGACCTGAAAAGCATGAGAAAAATAGTCAACAAAATGTTGATGAGTCACACAAGTTTAGGACTCGATAAAATCAATCCTTGGGTTCATCTCCCCACGAGTTACGCTATCTGTAAATCATTTTATATGTTATTCACAAGTAAGTAAGGATGCAATTTACATAAGACCACAACCAAACCTATGTCTGATTGCCCTTGTGTTATGATCTCATGATCACCAAAGTCATCCTGAGTTCAAAGTATACAATAGAGTTAGACATATCCATCCACTGTATAGGCCTCATCTTTGGGTGACTGTAGCTAGCAAGACCACCTGGTAGGTGAATGGGCTGTCAACCAAGATAGTACTATCCAACATATCCCCTGGCTCAAACCCCTGAGTTAATGGTTGTGTCTAGGCATAAATAAAAGAGGCCTATGATAGAATAACAAACCATATGAAATCTACATCCGACAAACTCATGTTTTAACAATAGCATACATTGCATAAAGTCATAAAAAGTTTAAGTATCATGCTTTTCACCTCAAAGAATAAAATAGTGTAAAAGGGGTTGTGAAACTCACAGTCAATGTGCGGTGAGAGAAACTGAGATTCAGAGATGTTGTAAAACTTAACTACACAATCCCTACAATATTCCAAGTTCTATATCAACATTCATGGTTTCGTGAATTCTAGTTATCCCATGTGTTTGTATCTCATGTTTGTGTTCTTTGAGCATTTTTATCGTATCAAAAGATATTTATAATTTAATATATGCATTTCTTTCATGACGTTGGTATTATAGGTACAATCTCCCAAGCTTTAATCACCAAACGCCTGTGGATTGGGGCTAAGAATGTTAAATCATTCCTTGGCCTAGACTTGGTCTTCAAAGATTAATTCATCATATTTTAATTTCTTATTACAACTTGTATGCTTTATTTAGCCTTTACAAACGTGTTCCTTTGATCTTTTATGGTTTATTTTGATTCTTTAAATTAACGCTAATCCCATATATTCTTGATGTATAGTATTGTTTTCATTGTATTCAAAAAGGGTGCTTAAACCTTAACATATGAAACTCGTGCAAAATAATTGTGTACATAATATCTCTTCATGCCTATTATATTTGGTTTCTTCCCCTATGATGTAAATCATCATATAGATCTTTTGTAAACCATTCATAAGACTTGACATCCTTTAGTTTGTGTATCGGACCCCTTCCCTGTTCCTATCACCTTATAAGTAAGTATTTTAGGTAGTTGACATATAACTTATTTATAGTAGTTTAAGTAAAGTCCCCTTTTCTTAAATTAATCATACATGCATTTATGCATGGTTGTAGTTGTAATAGTCTTATATGAACATACTTTTATTCAAATGATCTCAAGGCTTGTATCTTGTATGGTCCTTGTGTTCGGCCCTTCCCCCCACCTTTTATCAGTACATATACATACATATGATTATGAGTTCATGTTTGATTAAGTCCCCTCAAAAGTTAAGTAGGAGTTAAGACCTTTTACTAGCCCATGCATGTGCATCCTCATGCATGGCCGTAACTTGGCCATCGGGTCTTAATAACCATAGGTTGTGCTAGCTTGATTGCTCAGATTAAATGTGTTTGAGTTGTTAGTTGGAAGCTTTTTAAAGACCCGTTTATTGATTTCTTTCTTACCCTTGGTTTAGTAGTGGTTGTCCTTAAGGACTTTAGTTGATGATTAAACTAACTTAAGTAATCGAGACTGGGAGGACAACTTGTTAAGATGATGAGAAGGAAGCTGGAATGGCACTCAAGACTGGAACCGGTCTATTGCAGCGTCGAGAGAGGCTGGGAGCTGAGAGTTTGGTGGCCTCGGAACAGCTGGATGGTGCTCGACTAAGGGCTGCTGGCTTTCTGCTTCTATTGAGACTGCTACGAGGGAGAGGCTGCCTCCTGGTTCAGCCCTTGGCTGTGGAGAGGCTTTATAGCCTAGAACTTCAAGAGAAGAGTGGGTTAATTGAAAATGAAGATGTAAGATGGTGTGGGTTGAAGGGATGGCCATATGAGGGTATTTATAGGGCTCATGGGTCGGCTTTTGATGCTGAAATGGGGGGAAACCGATTGGGTTGGTTTTGAACTTCTCCTAGGAGCTTAGGTAGCCATGATATGGTGGTGAACAATCCCTAAAAGGCTGAAACTCAGATCTTCCTAGTACTTTACTAGGTTTTAGGTATTAGGGGATGTGACCTCGAAATCTTTTCCTTAGTACTCCCATGATCCTACTCTATCTAATCCTAGGTTCTCCTTGAGTACTAAGGCTTAGTGTAGCTATCATTGATGCAAGTTTTTGGCTCCAAATCACTCTCCAAGGCCGATCCTTTAGCTGTTTGTGGCCACATATGCCACCAAGATAACAAAATGGGGTATTTCATTTCTAATATTATTAGAGGCAATCTTCTAATTTCTTGTAGTTTCCTTAAAGGTTTTTGATAATATTAATTCTCCTTGATCATTTGATGTTTGTTACTTACATATATATTCATACATATATATTTATATATACACACATATAGTTTGTAGTGTTCGATTGAAAAAAGTGGTTTACACCGGGTATGGTTGCGGTTTCTTGGTTTGAAATGAACGTTCAAGGTTTGAATTCGAGGGTGAGCACGTGTCACTATTTTGGTAATGGTTTTGTTGTAGATCACATAGGAATGTTTAGTTATATCTTTAATTGTGTGTATGTGTGTACTTCACGTATGCATGCAAGATTGCATGCATGTATTGTCAACATGTGTATATATATACATACGTTTTATATGTATGCTTAGATTATTGTATATAAAAAAATATTGCCAAGGTTTTGTTTTAATGACCCTTGTTCTAAAGTAATTTAATTTCTGGGAAATAAGTACATGTTTTATTCGTGGTTATTACATCATGTATATGGTTTCTAAAATAATTGGATTGTATTGTGATTAACTGTGACAGCTAGTACCTGACCGGCCAGCAAGTCCGTACGGTATGTGTACTTTCAACAGTTACTATGTGTAAATACATGTGTGTGAACAGTACTTTTATTAACAGAATTCAAAATACAAGAAACAGTTGTACGTATTTATTGTGTAAACTTAAATGCTGTAAGTACAACACTCATTACAAACAATAGTTGTTAGTGTTTAGGTGAAAACCTAAGTACAGTTAACACAACTAATCAAGAGAAACAACAATGTTCAAACAACTATCAAGAACAAATCGGTTGCGATCTGATATCCATAGATTACAGGAATCAGATGGCCGACAAATCAGTGTGAAAATAATGTGATAACAGGGTGTTAGTTGAGTCCGACTTTGAGAAAATACAATTTAAAACGATATTGTAGTGTTGTTTCAGAATAACGAACTGATAGTGTGTTTGCGTGGGTGACGACTCACACAAACATATTTGTGAGTTTAACGTTCTGAAATAATAACTGAAAAGTAGAAAACAAAAGTCGGAAAGCAAAACCATCGACGTGTTCGTTCGAATGACGATTCGAACGAATACGCGCGATGGTGACACGATCTGACGAAACGAAAACGAATTCCGACACGATCGACCAAAATTTAATAAAATAAAATAAATAATATTTTACAATTTTGAAACTCATCAAAATAATTAAAAACTATTATTTTTATTTAAAACACGTAAATTGCGCGTTACGTTTCGGAAACACAACGAAAACGCGAACAGAGCAACCGAAACAAACCCGAATACCCCGGAGTATTTAAACACCAAATGAGGCATTTTCTTTCATTTTTCATCAGCCCTTTCTCTCTCTAGCCTCACATTCCCGAACTCACTCTCTCTCTAAAAGAATCACTCTTCAAATCGCGATAACTCGCTCGTTTCTTGACGGATTTGGGCGTTCTTGGTGCCCACGCGTAGCTCTTGATGTCCTCTACCAAAAGTACAAAGGATATGGAGATTTAGCCACTGAAAAACAAGGTATGGAGCTTAAAACTTACGAATAATAGGGTTTTCAAACCCTTTTATCGACCTAAACCCACAACCTGTTTAAAGCCATAGATGCCGGCCTCTAGGCTTTCATTCGAACATCATGGGGGATAGAACCAACCAGCAGAAGGGCGAGAATGAGTGGAGCAGTTAGTTCAATGAGAATGGGGGTGGTGACACAGGGTTCATGAGCTACGGCCGAACCTTGGGCCACCGAACCGCCGAACCAATACCCACCGAACCTTCGTGCACTAACCACCGAACCTTTCTGCATCACCGGCCGAACCTGCTACACCTCCATACCGAACCCTTTGGGGTCTCACGAACCTAACAGTAACGAAGCTGGCCGGCGAACCCATGCAACGAACCATCCCACACTCACGAACCACCCATGCCGGAACGAACCCTGCCCTGGCACCGAACCTCTGGCCAGTCACGAACCTTGTTTTGGTGAACCATCATCATCATACGAACTCTGCATGGACTCGACGAACCTTTTGACTACCGAACCTAGATCAAGATAACATGTTGTTCGCGAACGTTAGCCACCTTTAGCCGAACCTTTCAACCATCAGCTTAACCTCATGACACATCCACAAATGCCGAACCCTGGAGCCACAGGTTCGCTGACCTCGTTGGATACTCAGTGCATTGAGGCGGTTATTAGTACTACCACCCGACCAACAGCATATGTTATGCGAATTGTTATACTATCAGTTGGCCCACATCTACACAAGACCCAAATACCAATTATTCAGCCCACGTTGTGCGGCCCTTTATGGTGGTGCCAGCCTAAGTTAATTGGCCCAACAATCCTATGAAATCGGCCCTTGAACAAATGGGTCGAATCACATGGAAACATTCAGTTCATAATTGGCTCGGCCCAAGACCAATAATCGGCCCACATCTATAACATTTTGGCCACGGTTAAATCATGAGACTCGCAAGGATGACATTTGGCCCAATGGTTTTAAATGTAACCTGAGTCACGAATTAATGGTTACGAATGACAATTATGGGAAATGGAATGGATAATCATGTTTTACTACAAGGGTGATGGTTATGGTGTTAAGAGAATTAATGACATCTAGGTCATTAAATCATTATAAAAATCAAGTCTTTAGTCATAACTAACAATCACACACCAAATTCAAACCAAATTGTTTAAGTGAAAATAGATCCTACTTCAATTGGAATGGGCCAAATGAGGATCAACACCAAGGGGGGGACAACCAAGTTAAGACTAACACATACACGCGCACAAACCTATACGACTTATACTTATAAGTTAAATACAACGTGAAATCAATACAGGATCGTGAAAACAAAACAAGTGCAATCAAGAGCGCGTGTCTTCTTTGTTTTAAGCTAAGTCAACCACTTCAATCACAAGGGGAGTTCATATGCCCCTCTTCTTTAATCTTAACTGATTTTAAACTCATGGGGCTGAGAAACATGCTTACTTCTATTTCTTTAAAAGTTTTGCTTAACATATTGCTTATACTTTGATTTAGATAATATTAAATTGGTTATTATCGCTTATCATTGTATGCATGCTTGTATGATCATGATATGACAGGGATAATCAGATGAATATGATAATATAACTTCATAATTCATCAACACATTAGAATAACATAGTAGTAAGATTTGATCTTACAACAATTAGTTATTCTTACATGAGCAAACATTGGGGTAATTCGTACATAAACAAACACTGGAGACAATTACAGAGAAACATGATGACACAACAAAACACATGAATGAATAGAAGATAATACATCTTCTTAATACCATTCAACATTATAATTAACTAAGTGTGATAAGTCAAGTACTTATAACGCTTAGTTCACAACTTAAAACATACTATGCGATAGTATGGAGCATTTATCAATCCACCACCTGAGCGGATTAAGGGTGGCAAGACTAGTTCTTACCACGGCTTAATGGCAGCATTGTGAACATATGGATCATTTAGAATGATAATCATGATAACGTACCTTCATGATGACAATATCGTTCTCACATCGGCTGACATAAAGTAATGAGACAAGTTCTTATTCAACTTTGTTAACTACATTGAGAACACACGGCGGGATAGAGGTAAATCGGATGCATTGTAATCTGATTACGTGAGGATCACAATGGATTCCTTTTAGGCTCTATATGTTGCATTAGGAATACATTACAAATGATTAATTAACACTTTTATTAATTAAAAGTGTATTAATAGTTAACCTCACACGCAACAGAATAATACAAGGAACATATTAAATAAATCTAATATCCTTAATACATATAAGAGTTATCAATACTTCGGTTTGATGACAACAACTCTTTATTATATTATTCTATACATGATATCACAGGTGATGAACAAGTGGGAATTGAGATGGAAATCAACAGTTGTATTGCAAGTAGTGTGGAGTTCTAGTAGGGATGTGGTGGGATGTTGGCTAGGGCTTAGTTCCCTTACATATGCCCTATATATAAGCATCACTACTAGGATGATATATTACTTGCAAATATAACTATTGAGAAGCCATTTGGGGTGAACAGGTGAATCAAACAACATACAACCAACATGATTAACATTGTGATTGTGCATGTGAATGAATCAAGGTTTTCAATTAACATACTTATGAACTCAACAACCTAGTGTTGACTTTGTTTAAATGCATGTTTTCTCAGGTGACGAACAGGTCTAGTCGCCCATATTCAAGAACATAGCTAGTGAACTTTAGAGGACCTAGGTACATTTTGTGTGATCATACTTTTGGATGACAAAGACAATGAATCATCTTTTGTATATCTTGTACAGATACAAGATATAAACTCATTGATTATTTTCGATTAGATTTACTTAGTTAAATTATGAGGAAACAATATAATTTAACTTTGTAATTCTATTTCATGTCATATTAGCATTTCTCATTTATTTATCATGTGCTATGTAAGCAATCTGATCATTTCGATTATCACAACGATATCACGCCCCAGGAACCTTCCGCCCGGCGGGAAAGTCGATCTAGCCCGCCGGCTTGAGGTGTGACATTAATAGTCTTAAGTTTTAATGTTGACACACCCTTGAGACGATCTATATCTAAGTTGTTTAAGTAGATTACTAATCATGGTGCTTTACTAATAATATAAGTTGATGTAATGCATAAGGTATTATAAGACAATAAGATAGTTATTATAATGTATTCATCTAACTTTTTAGTATTAGACATAATTAATAGGAATTTCATACATTACAAAATAGTTGCAATTAACATTAGTATCCAAGATATTTTACATGTTGTAGTCATTGTTTATACTAACTATTGTAATTATTGTAAAGATTGAATAAAAGAGTGTTTAAAATATTCAAAATTAAATTTCTATGCTTATATATAAGTACACATTCTTAGATGACACTATAATCAAAGATAAACACAGTAGTCTTAATAATAATAATATTAACTTCACTCGCAATATTAAAGACATTTCTATTTGCAAAATATTATTCATTCATTTAATATATGAATAATATAGTATCATATGTTAGATTAATATTATTGTTTTTAATAATCTAAAATAAATATAATTAATTAATTAAAAGGAAAAATAGATGTAATTTATTTATGCTTAAAAGTGTTAGCTAATATTTAGGAAAATTCTAAGTAACCTTTATAAAAGAGTAGTAGATGACAATGTCGACGTAGATAGTAATAGTAATGCTTATAAGAATATATACAATTTTTAATATGTATTCCAATTGAATTCATTATTATATAAAAATATAACGGGATGATCGTACTCATATAGAATCATATTAGTACTAAACTAGTATTCATTATTAATCATCTTACTAGGTTTATATAAAACATACACAACTAGTTACTAAATCACCATATTTTATGATCATATACGTGTAAAGAATTTTTTATGCTTCTAAAACACTTTATATATATGTGTAGATACATGTGTATAATTACATATATATATATATATAGAAACACACCCACGTATACATATTTATTGTTAAGCGCAAAATATTCCCAATCAGGATATTTCAGGATCCGGGATATTTCGGGATCAAGGATATTTAAGGATATATGTCATTACTAACAATTATCTCTGTTGCCTAATATGTATTGCGAGATTTCAGGGATTGACAGGTTGGCATATGACTGGTCCTAATATCACGGAAGCATGCATCAACTAATCCAACTTGAACGTGGAATCTAAGAGAGATTTACGCAATCAGTTTGAATGAGTCTCCCACGTTTGGAAGGTGCCGAAATACTCGGAACTACCATATGAACGTTACTGACCGTTCTTTTGTATATTCTTAGTATAAATACCGAGGCAATTGATCGATATAGGACACAGAATACTTAGTAAACACACACGAAACTCACTGAAGCTCATTGGCAAATTTAGCATCGATCAACTTGTGCTCTTTCATTGTATTTTGTTCATTTGATTATTAATAAAACTAGGCAGAGTGACATTTTTCACCTCCCGAGGTTTTTATGCCGGCAATCCTAAGGGATTAAGGGCTTTTCCTCGTATAAATCTCGTGTGTCTTGCTATTTTTCTGTTTGATATATTGAAATGTCCCCAGGAATATTCGGGGATATCTTGAAAACAGATTTGATATATTAACACATTTGATTGTAAAACACAATACCCCATTTTTCTAATCCGGTTTTGCTAAGAATTAAGCATGTTAATTTTTACCCGAAAAAATTTGGCGCCCACTGTCGCACCCCGAGAAATCCCGTCCCTTCTGGGGCGCGAGCGGCGGCAGATCGTCAGGATCGCAGTCTCCGGTCACACAACGTGCGAGACCTATATGTCTGATTTCGTACGTACATCCAATAACTTGGATAAAATAGTTTAGTAATATCAGAGTTGCGGAAGTAAAATATAAGTTATCAAAAAAATTTAACATTCATAGGTAGCGGAAGCATTAACTTAAAACAGTTTTCAAAACAACACAAGTTTAATGTTTGTGGAAGCGATTAAGATGATTTGATAATACAAAAGTAACACGATCAATGTTTTAAATATTATCAAATGTCCTAAGACACTACAGTAGATGCATGGACTCCATCCTAGCATCCTAGTCCTTGTGCGCGTGCGCGTGCCTTAGTTACCTGAGAAAACATGTGAGTAAAGAGTCAACACAAAGGTTGGTGAGAGCACAGGTTTGTAATCAGCAGTAAACATCAAAATGTTTAAAGTAAGTGTAAGTAGGTCTACTTTTCAATACAATGCAATATCAATTGATAGCTAGTCAATATGTTTTATATCATATGCGGGTTCGCAACCGAAGCTAACATGCTGCCTCCCGCCATATCCATCCAAGATATGGCAAATGTTGTTTGGTCAATTATGCACTGTTCCGACCTCCAGTCGGGGTGGCCATACGGCTCGCAACAGTGGGGCTTGTCAGGCCCAAATAGTACTATTCAGAATTACCACGCTAAGCGCAACGCGCTATTAACGGTTCGAGGTGTGTTTAATGAGGACTTATCAGTTTTGTGGATGAATGCCACACATATGCATATACGATATTAGCATGTACAAAAGAAACCAAAAATGTGTAAGTTGTTCAAAAGTAGTTTGTATGCAATGTTTTCTCCCCCAAAGGTAGAAAAGATAAAAAGGGGCCGTGAACTCACCTGATAGTAGTTCTGGTATGTGTGAATGTTCGCGTCTGCGAGAGCTAGCACCTGCTAGTATGCACCTATAACCATATAGGTGTGAGTATGTGTTTTGTGATGTGTTGTAATCCATACAACTCCAAGTGTCGGTGTGCTCAACCGAGTGCATGTGTTAACTAGTGAGACTCTACGAATCGTTGGTGACACGATTGTTGTGGTTATATGCCTTGATGCACAATAGACACCAAAACGCATTCTATGACTCTAGTTACATAAGTTACCATTTTTAGAAAGTTTCCAATTTAGGAAAGTGTGGTTATGAAATCCCATTTCATAAAACCAATAACTTCCAATATGTTTACAAAACACGTTTAAACTCTTAAAACATGTCGTTTGCGCATAAATCACTATTTATGCCGTTTTGCTCAAATAAAGTTTCCTTATTTGGAAAGTATCTGTTTAAAACTAATTTTCACAAATCAAGGTTTCCAATATGCTTAGAAATCAATTCTAAACGTATGTCAAAAATCAAAGTTCATCAAAAGCCTTTAAAACATCAAAAGTCCTCTTTTGATTTTTAAAAGTTTCCATTTTTAGTAAGTTTCTATAAAACCATGATTTTGACAAAATCAAATGTCCCAATGTGTTTCTAAACACTCCAATATACTTTTAACAACATCTAGACATGTCTAACATGTCTAGATCATCACAATTCCAAGACTTGCAACATAAAAGTTTCCTTTTATGGCAAGTGCACTAAATCATTACCAAATCAAACCTAACTTAACCAAAACTCAATTCTAACATTACTAAACACTAAAATCAGTAAATCCATGACATCTAAACAACGAATCACCAACACATTCAAGCACAATAACTAAACGGAGTTGCATGTGGGTTTTTACCCATTGCATGTACGATCTAACCATAAGAAATCATAAGAAACTACCTTAGGAGCTCCTTGGTGATGAGATTTGATCTGGACAGAGGCTACGAGAGGCTGATGATGGAGTTTTCACTTGTGGATGGCTTCCAAAGCTTCCTCACCGTTCCTACGATCTTCGATCACCAAGAAATTGCCTTGCTAATGATTCTATGGAGTTTGAATACTGATCTCAGAGGATTTCGGTCGAGCATATGAGTAGAAAGTCGTAAGAAATGTGAAGAAGTTCGACTGAAATGAAATGGGTTGGTTTATATTGAAATTTTGATCTGCATGGCCTTCGCGTACCGTGAAGGCCGATCAAAAATGTTTATCGCGTACCGCGATGGGATTCGGGAGTCTCGACTCCCGGTTTGCGCCGCGTACCGCGAAGCCTATCTCCGAGGGACCGTCGCGTACCGCGATGGGTCCATTTCCTTGTTTTTCGATTTCGTTGATACGATTTCGCTCGTACTTGATTCCTACGTTTATCCTAAACATCTAATGCACGTTTAAGCACATAAATAGAAAGTAGCACATAAGTTTGATTGATCACCAACGTTCGTGAGACTCGTGTGTGTGTTTTAATAATTCATCGAATTATCTTCGATAGTTTGTGTTCGTGTGTAACGAAGTGTTTGCACGCTTGATTAATCCTAATCAACGTGTAATGCACAATTCAATAACTCCTCGAATTATTGTCTTGTGTTAGTGTTGTGTTTGCCACACTTGGTTTACAAAACCAATGTGCAATGTACGATTCGACAGTTCCTCAGACTATCGTTTCGTAGTTGTTTGTGTTCACTCATCTAATTAAACATAATTAAATGAAATGCAACAAGTATGATTGTGAAATGTAAAGAAAATAAGAGTTGCAATTTACCTGAAATTGCCGCACATCATCCCCTTGTTGGAAGAAATTTCGTCCCGAAATTTGGTTGTTGTTGGTGGTGTTCGAGAAGCAAGAGTGTTTGAGAAACAAAAATTTTCTGGTTGTCACATCATCCCCTTGTTGAAAGGAATTTCGTCCCGAAATTTATTTGTTGGTGTCGGCGTTCGACGTTGTTTGCTTGAAGAGATGGGGATATTTGCGCATCATCTGATCTTCACGCTCCCACGTGAATTCAGGTCCGCGTTTCGAGTTCCATCGAACTTTAACAATAGGAATCTTACTCTGTTTGAGTTGTTTGACCTCACGGTCCATAATATTTACCGGTTCTTCCACAAACCGTAGTTGCTCATCCACCTGGATCTCATCCAGTGGAACTATAAGTGTCTCATCTGATAAACACTTCTTCAGGTTCGAAACATGAAATACGTTGTGAACTCCGTCGAGTTCGGCTGGTAAGTTGAGTTGGTATGCAACTGGACCAATCCTTTTCAGGATCTCGAATGGTCCAATATACCGTGGGTTCAGTTTGCCTCGTTTACCGAAACGAATGACGCCTTTCCAGGGTGAAACTTTCAGAAGGACTTTATCTCTTACCTGAAATTCCAGAGGCTTTCGGCGTTTGTCGGCATAGCTCTTTTGATGATCGCGAGCTGCTGCCATGCGGTTTCTGATTTGCACGATTTTCTCGGTTGTTTCATGCACAAGTTCCGGGCCAGTAAGTTGGCTGTCGCCCACTTCCGCCCAACAAATCGGTGATCGGCATTTCCTGCCATAAAGTGCCTCAAAAGGCGCTGCTTTGATGCTTGTATGGTAACTGTTGTTGTAGGAGAACTCCACCAATGGTAAGTGGGTTTCCCAGCTGTTGCCGAAGTCCACTACGCACGCTCGTAGCATATCTTCAAGGGTTTGTATTGTGCGTTCACTCTGGCCATCAGTTTGTGGGTGGTATGCTGTACTCATATCCAACCGTGTGCCAAGCGACTTTTGCAATGATTTCCAGAAGTTAGAAGTGAATCTGGCGTCTCGATCTGAAATAATGGAGATTGGCACTCCATGTCGCGAGACTACTTCCTTGACATAGATTCTGGCTAGCTTTTCCATTTTGTCGTTTTCCTTTATCGCAAGGAAATGTGCTGACTTAGTCAGTCGGTCCACAATTACCCAGATAGTGTCACATCCACTAGGAGTACGGGGTAATTTGGTGATGAAATCCATGGATATCTGTTCCCATTTCCACATGGGGATCTCGGGTTGTGTGAGTAATCCAGAGGGTTTCTGGTACTCGATCTTGACTTTGGCACAGGTCAAGCATTTGCCTACGTAGGTGGCGATGTCGGCTTTCATGTGTGGCCACCAGTAAAGTTTTTCAGATCGTGATACATCTTATCAGATCCTGGGTGAATGGAATACCGGGATTTGTGAGCCTCATCCATCACAAGGTCTCGTAAGTTTCCGTGGTGTGGAACCCATACGCGTTCCATGAAATATTGTAAGCCATCGGCTTTTTCCGTAAGTTGTTGTTCCATTCCCCTTAGTGATTCAGCCGCTAAGTTTTCAGGTTTAAGTGCCTCCACCTGGGCATTACGTATCTGTTCAGGGAGATTGGGAAGGATTGTGAGCTGTAAAGCTCGTACCCTCTTAGGTTTCGATGTGTTTTTCCGGCTTAGGGCATCGGCCACAACGTTGGCCTTCCCCGGGTGATACTTGATAGCACACTCATAGTCGTTTAGGAGTTCAAGCCAGCGACGTTGTCGCATGTTCAGTTCCTTCTGCTCGAATATGTGTTGGAGGCTCTTATGATCAGTGTATATCGTACACTTTGTACCATACAGGTAGTGTCTCCAGATCTTGAGTGCAAATACCACGGCTCCCAGTTCCAAGTCGTGGGTGGTGTAGTTCTTCTCGTGGACTTTCAGTTGTCAAGAAGCATATGCGATCACCTTTTCTCGCTGCATTAGCACGCAGCCGAGCCCTTGTATTGAGGCATCACAGTATACTACGAAATCGTCCGTTCCATCAGGTAGTGATAGGATAGGTGCACTACAGAGCTTCTGCTTGAGAAGTTGGAAAGCAGCTTCTTGTTTTTCAGTCCAGAGATATTTCTTGTCCTTGTGGGTTAAGGATGTAAGGGGTTGTGCTATCTTTGAAAATCCTTCAATAAACCGTCGATAATAGCCTGCCAAGCCTAGGAATTGTCGCACCTCAGTTGGTGGGTTGGATCTGCATGGCCTTCGCGTACCGCGAAGGCCGATCAAAAATGTTTATCGCGTTCCGCGATGGGATTCGGGAGTCTCGACTCCCGGTTTGCGCCGCGTACCGCGAAGCCTTTCGCTCGTACTTGATTCCTACGTTTATCCTAAACATCTAATGCACGTTTAAGCACATAAATAGAAAGTAGCACATAAGTTTGATTGATCACCAACGTTCGTGAGACTCGTGTGTGTGTTTTGATAATTCATCGAATTATCTTCGATAGTTTGTGTTCGTGTGTAACGAAGTGTTTGCACGCTTGATTAATCCTAATCAACGTGTAATGCACAATTCAATAACTCCTCGAATTATTGTCTTGTGTTAGTGTTGTGTTTGCCACACTTGGTTTACAAAACCAATGTGCAATGTACGATGCGACAGTTCCTCAGACTATCGTTTCGTAGTTGTTTGTGTTCACTCATCTAATTAAACATAATTAAATGAAATGCAACAAGTATGAATGTGAAATGTAAAGAAAATAAGAGTTGCAATTTACCTGAAATTGCCGGGTGTCACACCCACCGTGGGTCAAACTAGTGTTTTTTATAATTAAAACCTTGTTTAAAGGCGTTTTTAGAAGAAATATATTGAAAAATGGCTTCACAACCGAGATCAACTTCTTCATTACCTATTGTTTCTGCTGCTACTACTAATATGCCTTTGCAGATTCCTGTTTTCACCAAGAAACCTGATAATTCTGGAAAAAAGACTACATTTGTGGCTGAAAGTGTTCCGTCGACGAGGATGACCACCACCGCTCCTATCCTCGTTTCTAATAATGATATCTTGAGTATGTTTCAACAGGTACAGCAAAAAATGATAGATTAACAATGGATGAATCAAAGACTTCTCAGGGAAATGGAAAACCTAAAGGCTGAGAAAAACAAGCAAATTGAAGTTACTACACCAATAGCTCCAAGGATCCTTGATTTTGGAACATCAGGGATATCCGGGAATCATTCCGGAGATTTTATCCATATGCAAACCAGCATCAGAACCTCGTCAGGATCCCAAGATCTGGGAATATCTCGTGATAATATCCTTATCCCTAGAACATCACTTCCCACACCCATTACTGGTAACACTTACAATTATTCCCCAATTGACACTACTAACTTTGGTTCCTCACAGGAAACATGAATATCTCCACAAGTGGCTAAAGAAATTCTGAAACTTCGGGATATGAGCGTTCCAGGAATCTTTAAGGAGCTATGTCAACAAATTTGGATGAGAATCCTTAGATATCCCTAACCTGGATATCACTACCGCCGTTCAAGCTTTTAAAATGGGATTACAGAAAAATTCACCCTTTTATGACGATTTGGTTATGAATCCTTGCAGGAATATGGATGAAGTCCGGAACTGTGCATTAAGGTTCATCAGATTGGAGGATGATAAAGAAATTCAAAAGAGGATTACAACAACACCTCCTAATGATCAGGGTAAAAGAAAGCTGGATTCACCCACCAACAAGTCATTCAAACCCAAGCCGTATTACAAATCAGACAACCATAAGATAAACTTTGTGGATGATGATGAAGATGATGAAGATTATCCAAGGATATCTGATTATTGTTTTTCTGTAGATATCCCTAAACTAATGTGCGCTATGCAGGATTTAGGTGAAAACGCTGAATGGCCTCCTAAGGATAAGAAGTTTGCTACGAAAGACAAATCCAAATGGTGTGCATACCATGAAGATTTTGGACATGTGACTGAGGACTGCATTGCCTTGAGAAAAGAGATAAGTTACCTGCTCAGCAAAGGACACCTCAAGGAACTGCATGGAAAAAGAAAAGAAAGAAGGCAAGATCCCGATGGATTCCTGAAAAGAGCTGCATATCCACCTAAGGATACCAAGGTAATAAATTTTATCTCCGGTGGATCTGACATAACCAAGGATAATGTGATATCCTTCGAAGAACAGGATCGAGAAAACATTATAGATCCTCATCACGATGGGTTAGTAATTACTTTATATGTTGCTAACCACTATGTGCGCATGATACTCATAGATGGGGGTAGTTCGGTGAACATCATCCAATTGGAGACGCTCAAGAGGATGAATATCCCTGAATCCGAGATAACCACCAAATCTTTGGTTCTGGTTGGATTCAGCGGAGAAGCCAAAGCTACCATTGGAGAAATTAAATTACCAGTATATATCGAGAGGGTAAATTCCATGAAACGCTTTTGTATTATAGATTCTTTATCTTGCTATAATATCATATTAGGCAGACCATGGATACACGATATGAAGGCGGTTCCCTCTACATATCATCAATGCGTTAAACTACCCTACACCATGGGGAGTCGTGAAGATCGACAGCGACCAGCAGAAAGCTAAGGAGTGTTATTCATCTTCGATGAAAGCAACAACGAAACCACCTTCAACATAAAAATCAAAAAGCAACCTTGGGGATAATCAGGAATCCCGGGAAAAAGAAGTAAACTAAGTACTACTTAATCCTGAGGATCCCGAGATAAAATACTCATAGGAATTGATATCCCTGAGGATATTGAGGAGAAACTGATTTCCTTCCTGAAATCAAGAATTTCTACCTTTTCTTGGAAGCACGAGGATATGACATGGATATCCTCAAACGTAATTACACATAAGCTAGGAATAGACAGAACCTATAAACCCATCCACCAAAAAAGAAGAAAATTTGCCTCTGAGAGGAATGCAATCATCCAAGAAGAAGTGGAAAAACTTCTCAAATCCAAGATGATTATGGAAATTAAATTTCCAAGGTGGCTGGCTAACGTAGTTGTGGTTCAAAAGAAGGATGGAAAGTGGAGAGCTTGTGTAGATTACACAGATCTAAACAAAGCTTGTCCAAAAGACCCCTTTCCATTACCACACATAGACTCAATGGTAGATGCAACAGCAGGCCATGAAATGTTAACTTTCATGGATGCATCAGCAGGATTCCAGCAAATCCAAATGGAGCCTTCGGATCAAGAAGATACTGCTTTCATCACACCAAAAGGCATATGTTGCTACACAGAAATGCCATTTGGACTAAAGAATGCTGGAGCTACTTTTCAAAGGCTTGTCAACATGATGTTTAAAGATAAGCTGGGGGACACTATGGAAGTATACATCGATGATATGGTAGTCAAATCAAAGATTACCAAGGATCATCTTCACGATCTTCAAGAATCATTCGATATCCTAGATCGATACAATATGAAACTTAACCCTTCTAAGTGTCATTTTGGAGTAAGATCAGGAAAGTTCTTGGGATATATGGTCACTAAGAGGGGAATAGAGGCCAGCCCAGAACAAATTCAAGCTATCCTGAACCTAAAATCTCCAACAAATGTGAAAGAAGTACAAAGATTAACAGGAAGGATAGCTGCATTAAACAGATTCATCTCAAGATCTTCTGAGAAAATCAAAGGATTCTATGATATCCTTAAAAAGAATAAGAAGTTTTAATGGGATGAAGAGCATGAGAAGGCACTTCAGGATTTGAAACAATACTTATCCTCAGCGCCATTGCTCATGAAACCAGAAGATGGTGAGCCACTATCACTATACTTAGCAGTATCCCGAACTACTACAAGTGTTGTGTAAGTTTAGGATTACCAAGGATCACAACATCCAGTATACTATGTGAGTAAAAGCCTACTAGATGCTAAGACTAGGTATTCCACCTAGAAAAATTAATCTTAGCTTTGATTATGGCATCAACAAAACTTAGGCACTACTTTGAGACACATAGGATACATACTAAAACAAATTACCAAATTAAATCTGTGTTAAGAAAACCTAAGTTATCAGGAAGAATGGCCAAATGGTCAGTAAAGCTTAGCACTTACGATTTAATCTACGAACCAAGAACAACAATTAAGTCTCAAGCACTAGCCGACTTTGTGCCAGATTTTAGTAGTGATATTCAACCAGAAGCAGACGCAGAAGTTAAACTTCTGGAGGAGGATACTGGTGAATGGACGTTACATACTGATGTAGCTTCGAATGTAAGAGGGACAGGTTTAGGGAGAATACTAAAATCACCACAGGGGGACATAATACCCCAATCGATCAGTTGTGAGTTCCAGGCAACTAATAACTAAGCTGAATACGAAGCCTTAATATCAGGACTCCAATTAGCCAGGGATATGAACATAAGAAATCTCCATGTATTTGTAGATTCCTTACTAATAGAAAACCAGTTTAATGGTTCCTATATGGTTAAAGGGGACAAATTGGAAAAATACTTAGAGATAGTTAAGGAAATAGTGGGATATTTCTACGCTTTTGATATCACGAAAGTTCCTAGAGAAGAGAATGATGAAGCAGATGCGTTAGCAAACCTCGCATCATCTCTCAAAATTTGTGATGATATCAATATCCATATCCTACATATCCTGAATCCAGCGATAGACATAGAAAATTCGAATCGAATTCTTAAACCAAAGAATATTGATACACGTGAGATATCCTGGATTATACCTATCAAAGAATATCTCCAAACAGGAAAAATACCTGATGGAGAAACAAACCATAGAGCTTTTAAAATTAAGGTATCCAGGTACATAATCATTCGGGATATCCTATACAGGAAGTCAATAGCCGGTCCATATCTAAAATGTTTAGAAAAACCAGAAAGTTTAGAAGTAATGAAGGATATACACAAAGGAGATTGTGGGACTGAGGGCAGAGCATTGCTTTCGAAAATCCTTAGAACAGGATATTTCTGCCCTACTATGAGAAAAGATGCAATGTTCTATTCCCAAAGATGTGACGCTTGCCAAAGACACAGCAATATCCTTCACCAACCAGGTGAACCATTATATCCAATTGTCTCATCATGGCCATTCATGAAATGGGGAATGGATATAGTATGGAAACTACCAAAAGCACCCGGATGAAAAGTGTTCATGCTTTCTATGACCGATTACTTTTCGAAATGGATTGAAGCTGAAGCTTTCGTACAGGTTAGAGAAAAGGAAGTAATATCCTTCATAAAAAGGAATATCCTGACTAGATTCGGGAAACCTGCTGAGTTAACCTGCGACAAAGGATCTCAATTCATTGGTAAAAGAACTACCAACTTTTGTGAAGCATGGGGGATAAAAATGATTACTTCCACACCAGTACATCCTCAAGCTAACGGCCAAGCGGAGTCAAGTAATAAAATTATTATAAAAAATCTCAAAAAAAAGTTGGGAGCCAAGAAAGAAAAGTGGGCTGAAGAACTCCCATTTGTCCTATGGGCAGATAGAACAACTACAAAAAATGCGGCCGGTCAGACACCATTTTCTTTAGTATTTGGTTCTGAAGTTGTACTCCCCACTGAGATGATTATCCCTACTGCAAGAACTAGTCTACAAATGGTAGAAACTAATAACGAAGTATTATCTCAGGATATAGATACTATTGATGAAGCTAGGATACCGCAAAGATTAGGATAGCTGCCTATCAACAAAAGATAGCCAAGTCCTACAATAAGAATATAAGGATTAGAAGATTCCAAGTTGGAGATTTGGTTTTAAGAAAAGCATTCCAGAATACCATTAACCCAATGGATGGAAAGCTTGCCCCAAAATGGGAAGGACCTTATAAAATTAATGCCGAAGCTAGAAAGGGGGCATACAAGTTAGTCACTATGGATGGTGAACCTCTTCCAAGGGTATGGAATGCCATTCATCTTAAGACTTACTATATTTAACATTTATGTTTAACCATACGATCATCTTTCAAATATGCTCATATCCTTAAAATATCTCTACATTTATATCCTGACATATTCCCAAAATATCTTGATACTAACTTAAGCATTGGAAAGGCTTAGGGATTCCTAATGCCTACCTTTGCAAAAATCCTTGTGTTTTTGCAGGAATAGCTGGAGAAGATACGAGGCTATATGTCTCAGCCCAAGTTTTGACCTGAAATCAAAACTTGATCAAGACCCAAGCAGAGATTTTATGTCTGGTTGCACAAGAAAAGTTTTGACCTGAAATCAAAACTCAAGAGACCTTTGTCTCTCATGAAGACTTCGCGTTCATACCCTTGCCAGTAGCGCACGTATATCCTGCTATAATCCAAGATAATGGAACCAGTACACGCATGAGTGGCTGACAATTTCATTATCAAAGATTATAACTATGGATCCTCCGTAATATCCCGGTATAGTCGGAGATTTTGGGACCAGTACAAGCATTAGTGGCTGACAATTTCATTTTCAAAGACTATAACCAGGGATCTACCGAATTCCGGCCGAGTCGCCAGTATCCCGGCCTTAGTCTCCAGCATTCTAGCCTAGTCGCCAGTATCTTTCGGCCTTGTCGGTAGCATTTTTGGCCTTAGTCGCCAGTATTCTGGCCATAGTCGCCAGAATTTTCAGCCTTGTCGCTAGTATTTCGGCCTTGTCGCCAATCTAACTGCCTTAGTCGCCAGCATATTGGGCTTATCCAACCTTTCTTGTTTCTTGAACATGTGCAGGAACTGACTTTCAAGTATATGGTGTTCACTCGGAACGTGTCTAAGGATATTGAGGAGCTGGATTCAACTTCCAAGGCTTTTTCAGGATATTGCATAAGTACATTCGTAATATGCCTAAGGATATAAAGGTATGTAATTTACACATTATCCTGACAGGGATAAGGAAAACTTCGAGAATGAGTCTATTCTTTCAAGGAGTTGGTATTTATTTCTTAACTCTATAATAACCTTTTTTCTAATTTGACTTTTATTTAGAAATATCTGATTCTAAAATAAAGCCTCATGCAAAAGTTTTCGAAGAAAAACCAAAAAACAAAAACTGTAGCAACATTCTTAATTTTCTTACGAACACTATCCTGATCAGTATAAGTCGGGACTCTTCTCAATTTTATCCTAGTTACAAAATATCTATTACCAGAAATATTCTGAAAAGCATTTTAAAGGAAATAATAAGGATATTTACAAAACATAAATGTTTAACATATTAAAACCAAATAATTCTGTTCGAAGTGTGAATAATATAAGTACTTATTAAATTGAAAATCCAACATATATTAAAAATATCCTAAAAATATTTCGCAACTACACAAAAACATGATAGTAAAAACATTCATTGAGATTACTAAGTCGAAAGATTAACCATAATAAGGTCAGTAAATTGGGCTTCGCCATGAAAACACATGGTCCCTCCACCCAATATATTGAAAATGTCAAAACAAGAAAACAAGGATATTTTGGTGTCACACCCCGAGCCGGTGGGTTGGATCGACTTTCCCGACGGGCGGAAGGTTTCCGGGGCGCGAAATCGGGAATGATAATCGTGATGATCAGATTGTTTACAATGCACATGATATATAATGAGAAACAGCTAAATGAAAATAGAATTACAAAGTTAAATTACATCAGTTTAGTGCATAATTTAACAATGTAAATATACTATCAACATCATAAATCTTCTATCTTGTATCAGCACAAGATATACAAAATAAATCTATAAAATGATGTTTCAAAAATATGCAGGTCCAAAAACACTACGTCCTCTATCTTGCATCCTAGTCCAAAAGTAATAACCTCTTAGTTGACGTGTTCGTCACCTAAGAAGTCATGCAAAAAGATCAAGTCAACACATGGTTGGTGAGTTCATGTAGTTTTATTAAAAAATGAATTTGAATAACCACTTGCATGACAACCTCAACCTCACCATTAACCACCTATACCATCCAATTCAATATGCTTACATATAGGGCATATGTAGGGTCGAACTTACCGCCCGCCCAGCCACCGTCCCACCACATACTAAACCACATGATATATTGTTCCTGTTGATAATTAAGCGTTTCATCCCAGATCATTGATTCCATAACATCTGATTCATAGCATTTTATTATCCTGAAAATGTTTACCTTGATCACCCGAAATGACAACCTTAACCTCATCAACAACCACCTATGCTATCCAATCAAGTATGCTTATATATAGGGCATATGTAAGGGACAATCCCCAGCCACCGTCCCACCACAAGCCGGACTGCTTAGCATATTGTTGTTAATGACAATTAAGCGTTTCATTCCATTCACCTTCATTTTATATTTTGAGTTCCACAAATTGAAATACCTCCGATTTCTTGAGTTCACCATGTACCCATGATTACCCCAAAGAACTTGTAGAAATATAATATTAAATGGTTAATTAAATAAATAATTAATCATTTAAATACAACTAAGACATGATGATTGGGCCTTATTTGACTCAATCAATTAGACTTAGTTGTTGGTGGTTGTCCAAGTTGTACCGTCTCACACGTGGTCCATATCAGGCATGACCCAAAATGAGTCTACCTGTATGCGTCGGGACTTTCACGTTTTGCCCAAATCAGCTTGACCCTCCGACCTACTGTACAAGCCGGGACTTTAGGATATCCTTTGATTTTGATCACCTTGATTCTCATGAATTCGTTTGATTGTTTGAGGTATGCCCATATAGCTTGACTACAAGAGTCTACTATTTATGACGGGACTTTCCGTGTGTTACACGCAGTCTTGATTTACATACAACTGACATCCACCTTAACATAGCATTAATGATTTCATTAAATCTTAATGATTTCATTATTTCAATGGTTCACACATGGTTATGATTCCCTTGATTCTATTGATTCTCAATGATTCAGGTCTTTAGAATTCCATGATTTCCACAATGATTATAGATTATTGGATAGGATCCTTAGTTTTACTGATCACACACTGGATTAGATTCCATTGAATTTGATATTTAGCTTCAATTCTTTTGATTTCACTTTGAGTTTAGATTCCTGAATTTGAACTTGATGGACTACGGGTTTGTTTAGAATTTTAGAATTAAGGTATTACTCATAAGCGTAATTAGTTAATTCATTAGTTAATTCAACATAGAAAATACCTAGACAGGAGTCTAGGAGTATAAGCAAGTATATATAAGCATACAATAAGTAAAAGCATTTACGTAAAACATATTTAAATAAAAAAAAAAGTTTACGCATGCTTCTCAGCCCTACATTTGAAAACAAAAATGTTTAGAAAATGGGCAATGAACTCACCTGTGTTCCTCTGTATTGAATGATCACAAAATGCGCGCTCGTTATTGGTAGACTATGTTTCTTTAGCACCTGAGTTGTGTTAAGAGGATTCGAATACTATAAGTAATTATAATAGTCGTAACTAGGGTTTTGGTCTCGGTGTGCAACTAAGTGTCCTATGTTACTAATGTGTTTCTAGAATTTCTCTAGTTATTCAAAGTAATGTACCCTCTATGAATCCTTATCCCTTATTCGTTAATCGCTAAACCTGACCTACATAAGCTTTATACCAGTAAAAGATACGACCTTTTAATACGTCATCATTTATAAAATATTATTTAAGTTATATAAGTTAAGTTCAAAATTCCTTTTTAATTACTCTAAAATGTTTTAGATAAAGCAAGTTATGATTATTTTTATAAAACTATGTTCACATGTTACAAATCCTTATATTTTAGTAAAACATAAGTTATTGTGATGAAAACTGTAAGTTAAACATATTAGAACTCAAGTTAATCTTACTAGATTAACAATAAATTCCTTAAGTGTTCTTTCTTGAGTTAATCTTTACCTTAGGTTATTCTATTTAAACAACTAGGTTGGTTACCCAAAGTGTGTGATTTACTAAGTATTGGGAATTGACATCTAAGATCAACACACTCATACTTAGTTGTTTCTTGAACCCTTTTGTCACCGTTATTTCTTAATTAAATAATAAAATGAATTGAAGTTAAATGAAGTCTTGGCCATAATTTGTTTCTCAACCGACACATCCTAATTAATGGGTTCTCGAGTAACTAAATTAAATTGGGAGAGATTCTCGAGTTATTAAGCTGAAATAAAAATTTATCCATCTCCAATTGGTTGTTCTCGAATGTATTCTCGAATTCACAAGGTTTCTCAAAACAAATGTGTTCTCGAATTGAACATAAATATGTTTCTCGAGTTCAAGAGGTTTCTCGGCTTGTAACACGTGGTTTTTGAATTTTTATGTGTGTCGAAATAAAAAGGTTCTCGAATACAGAGGTTTTTAAATAATTGGTTCTCGAGTTACTATTTAGTTTCTCGACTTTATTGTTTTAAAACACAAATGGTTCTCGAATTTCTTTATATATGTTCTCGAATTCTATCACCAATTGTGTTCTCGAGTTTAGCATTTATTATGTTCTCTCATTCATGGGTTTTAAAAAAAAGGTTCTCGAGTCTAACAAGGGGTTTCTCGAATTTAATGTTCTAAAACGTGAATGGTTCTCGAATTTCTTTATATATGTTCTCGAATTCTATCACCAATTGTGTTCTCGAGTTTAGCATTTATTATGTTCTCTCATTCACGGGTTTTAAATAAAAGGTTCTCGAATCTAACAAGGGGTTTCTCGAATTTAATGTTCTAAAACGTGAATGGTTCTCGAACTCATCCCCGTACCAGAACTTTTGGTATATTTGTAGGTTTCATTAAAATACCCTATTTTAAATCATCTTAAGCTCAATCCAACACAACCCAAGATTTCCTAACATGTTTTTGTGCATATCTTACTGATTTCAAGTGTTTAAATTGGTTTAGAGATTTACCTCTTTTGAATAGTAGAAAACCCTCAAAACAGGTTGTTTTATCTCATTTACACCCCGATTTTGATGATCCAAAGCTTGATTTCTTCCTCTTTTCAAGATCTACGCGTTTTTACGGTCGTTTTGACACCAAATTCACTCGTTTTGGTTAAGAATTGAGTGAGATATGAAGGTTTTCTAGAGAGAGAAAGAGGTAGAGAGAGAAAGTGACTAATTTAGAGAGAGAGAGTTGGTTGGTGGGGGTGAGTTATGGCATTTAATGCCTTATTAAATGTCTTTAATGCTCAGTCGCGTTTGGGCTCATTCAATTCTGTTCGGTTTCGCGATTAAACGTCGGTTCTCGGTCGTTTTCGTAACGAAACGTAACGATATTAAAAGTAGATTTTTTTAATTTAAATTAGGTTGCAATTCCTAATGAATTAACTACTTATCTTTTATGTATTTTTAAATTTCTAAAAACGTTTACATTTTATAGTTTAAATCGAATCGTTTAGCCGTCGCGCGTACTCGTTCGAATCGTCACCCGTGCGAATACGACGATAACTATACTTTTCAATATGGTTTTCTAATTATTGAACATCATTCAGAACGTTAAACTTTCAGATATATTCGTACAGATCGTCACCTATACGAATAATCCGTCAGTTTATCATTCAGATAACGACATCCGTTGTTGTTTGGTTCTATAAAGCCTCACATACGTTTATACATAATAGAATCCTAACTAACAATCACATGATGATTCTGTATCGTCAGATAATTATCTGACTGATGAATCACAGTTCTGAGTTTGTTTCTGAAATGATTCTGAATATGTTCTGTGATAACATGAAATGATAATGATATATGAACAACAACTGAAATGTGTACCTGATTTACTGTTCATGTTACTGTGCAGATCACTCTTCCGGTAACGTTTCCGGCACTGATGTTACAGTATCCCCTTGTTAGAGAAATTTCGTCCCGAAATTTAAGAATCATTATCAGGTAGGGCTTCCTCTATAAACAGTGGAGGATACTTGGACTTCATGTGATCTTCGCGTTCCCAAGTAAACTTTGGTCCACGCTTTGAATTCCAACGAACCTTGACGATTGGGATACGGCTTTGCCTTAGTTGCTTGACTTTGCGATCCATAATATCCAAAGGTTCCTCGATAAAATGTAACTGTTCGTCCACTTGAATTTATTCGATCGGTATGACGAGTGATTCGTCAGCAAGGCATTTCTTTAAGTTGGAGACGTGAAACATGTCATGCACACCATTGACTTCATCTGGTAATCTCAGTCTATACGCCACAGGACCAATACGTTTAATGATCTCGAACAGCCCTACGTATCGTGGTGCTAATTTGCCTTTTTTTCCAAAGCGGACTACGCCTTTCCATGGGGATACCATTAACATGAGACGGTCTCCCACTTAAAATTCCAACGGCTTGCGCCGTTTATCGGCATAGCTCTTTTGTCTGCTCCTTGTTGCTTGTAGTCTTTATTGAATCTGGGCAATCTTGTCAATAGTTTCCTGAATAAGCTCTGACCCAGTTATACGGTTATCTCCTACTTCGGTCCAACAGATCGGTGATCGACATTTTCGACCATACAAAGCCTCGAATGGTGCGCATCCGATGCTACTATGATAACTGTTGTTGTAGGAGACTTCAATCAGTGGCAAATGAGAATCCCAATTCCCACCGAAATCCAACACGCAGGTTCTTAACATGTCCTCCAGGGTCTGTATCGTACGTTCGCTTTGTCTGTCCGTTTGTGGATGGTAACTTGTACTCAGATTTAAGTGCGTCCCTAGAGATTTCTGTAGTGATTGCCAGAACCTTGATGTGAATCTGTTGTCTCTATCTGAAATGATAGACAATGGCACACCGTGACGCACCACTATCTCGTTGATGTATAATCTCGCCAGTTTATCCATCGTGAAGGTCTCACGCATTGGCAAGAAATGAGCAGATTTTGTCAAGCGATCAATGATAACCCATATCGTATCATTACCACTTGAAGTGAGGGGTAGCTTGGTAATGAAGTCCATAGCTATTTGTTCCCACTTCCAGAGCGGAATCTCAGGCTGTTCCAGTAAACCTGACGGCTTCTGGTGTTCCGCCTTTACTTTAGCACACGTAAGGCATCGACCGACATACTCAGCTATATCCTTCTTCATTCCCGGCCACCAATAAAATCCCTGTAAGTCTTGGTACATTTTATCAGCGCCTGGATGCATAGAGTATCTGGTCTTGTGTGCTTCATCAAAGATAAGTCTTCTCAATTCTTCTACCGTCGGAATCCATATACGATCATGGTAGTAGATAACTCCATCAGGCTTTGTTTCAAACTGCTTCTCTACTCCACAGTCAAGTTCTTTCTTCAGGTTTCCTCGGTCAACTGATTCTTGCTGTGCCTGAATAATCTTGTCTCGTAAACTTGTGTGCACAGTCATTCCCATTGCTCTAACGTGCAAGGGTTTGACCCGTTCCTTCCGGCTCAAGGCATCAGCTACAACATTCGCCTTGCCCGGATGGTACTTGATTACACGGTCGTAATCATTCAAAAGTTCAACCCAACGTCATTGCCTCATGTTGAGTTCCTTCTGATCGAAGATATGCTGCAGACTCTTATGATCAGTAAATATGGTACATTTAGTTCCATATAAGTAATGTCTCCAAATCTTTAATGCGAAGATTACAGCTCGTAGTTCTAGATCATGAGTAGTGTAGTTCTTCTTATGAATCTTTAACTGTCTTGATGCATAAGCGATAACTTTGTCTCGTTGCATTAACACGCAACTAAGTCCCTGGTGGGAGGCATCGCAATACACTACAAAGTCATCACATCCTTCTAGGAGAGATAAGATTGGAGCGTCACATAACTTTTGTTTCAATTTCTGGAAAGCATCTTCTTGTTTCTGCTCCCAAACAAACGGTTCACTTTTCTGAGTCAGCTTGGTGAGAGGCAAAGCTATCTTAGAAAAGTTTGAGATAAACCTTCTATAATAACCTGTCAATCCCAAAAAAAGACCGTATCTCCGTCGGTGTCTTCGGAGTATCCCAGGTCTTGATGGCTTCGATCTTGGCAGGATCTACATGTATTCCCTCACTGTTGACTACATGACCCAGAAATTGAACTTCTCTTAACCAAAATTCACACTTAGAGAATTTGGCATAAAGTTTCTCTTCTTTCAACAGCTCCAAAATCTTTCTGAGATGTTGCTCGTGATCTGCCTTGCTCTTGGAATAAATCAGTATGTCATCAATAAAGACAATGACGAACTGATCTAGGTATGGCTTGCACACTCGGTTCATGAGATCCATGAAAACCGCTGGTGCATTCGTTAATCCGAAAGGCATCACCATAATCTCATAATGCCCATATCTGGTTCGGAACGCCATTCGGTATATCTTCGTCTTGAACTCTGAGTTGATGATATCCGGACCGTAGATCAATCTTCGAGAAATATTGTGCTCCTTGTAGCTGGTCAAATAAATCATCAATCCTCGGTAATGGATACCGATTCTTGATAGTCAACTTATTCAGCTCTCGGTAGTCTATGCACATCCGAAATGATCCGTCTTTCTTCTTTACGAACAAAACCGGAGCTCCCCAAGGTGAGTAGCTCGGTCTGATGAAACCCTTATCAAGTAGCTCCTGTAGCTGGTTCTACAATTCCTGCATCTCAGAAGGTGCTAACATGTAAGGAGATTTAGCAACAGGAGTTGCTCCAGGAACTAAGTCAATACGAAACTCTACCGGTCGCGCAGGTGGCAAACCTGGTAGGTCTTCAGGAAATACTTCCGGATATTCTTTCACTACCGGCACGTCTTGAATCTTTTTCTTGTCTCTCTTTTTCCACCACATGAGCCAGAAAAGCTACGCACTGCTTCTGTAAACACTTACGCGCCTTTATGCAAGAGATAATTTTGACACTTTGTTTTTCTTGATCCCCTCTGACTTCCAATACGCGATCTTTCGTCACTGGAATTCGAAGCAGCTCTTCAGAACAGATGACTTCCACTCGGTTAAGAGATAGCCAATCCATTCCAACAATGATGTCGAAACTACGCAACTCCATCGGTATCAAATCGATGGTGAATGTATGACCATTAAGTGTCAATGGACATTTCCTGTATACTGTACTAACTATGATCTGTTTCCCATTAGATACTTCTATGATGTAAGGGGAATCTAGCTGTTCCTCTATAGAATCTAGTTGGCATGCAAAATCGGTAGAGATAAAACTCTGATCCGCACCAGTGTCAAACAGAATAGATGCATAAAAGTCTTGTAATAGAAATGTACCAGTGACCACGTTCAAGTCTTGGCGTGCAGCTGGAGCCCCTATAGCAAAGGCTCTTACGTGGGGTGCTGGAACTGCCGGTTGTGCCTTCTTCGGACAGTTCTTTGCAAAGTGGCCAAGTTCGCCACAGTTATAGCATCCACCGTTGTTCTGGTTGTTGGGTGGAGGAAGAGCTAAAGCAGTATTGTTGTCTGCTTGATTGGGATTCATCCTGCAATTTTGGACCCAATGTCCCTTTCTTCCACATCCCATGCAGTGACGGCAGGGATTGCTTGCAGCATGATGATACTGGCATTTAGTACACAGAGGGTGTGGACCAGTATATGGCTTCTTGTGCAGGTTCTGCGGTGCCATGGCTACTTGGTTGAGCGGAGTAGCCATTGTGTAGTTCTTCAGGGTCTTCTGCTTTCTTCTTTGGGTGTTTGTCATGATGGGGTTTCTTGGAAGACTCTTCCTTGTGCTTGCCAGTGTCAGCCTCTTTCTTCAAAGTTCCAGATGCAACCATCAAATCAGTGAGTTTCCCAGACAAACTCACAGCAGACTCCAAGGTAACCGGGTTTGCTACAACAACTAAACCCTGAATACAGGCGGGAAGTCCACCTACATATCTGTCTATCCTTTATTCCAGTGTTGGTACCATGTCTGGCACCAAGGCTACCAGCTCATGATAGCGGCTAGTGTACCCTAGATGATCAGCTCCCTTCATAACATGGTTAGACAGCTCAGTTTCCATCCTTTGAAGCTCATTCTTTGGACATAATTCGGTTCTTAGAAAGGCCTTGAAATCTTCCCATGTCATCGACATGGCTTCTTCTCTTCCTCTCGCTTGAATCTGAGAGTTCCACCAAGTCAAGGCTCGTTTGCTGAAGGTGCCAGCAGAGTAACGAACCTTTTGATGCAGAGGTCCAGAGTAGTCTCGATCTTCTCAATCAATTGGATTAATCGATCGGCTCCCTTAGTACCGCTAAAACTTGGCGGCTTACATCCCACAAAAGACTTGTAGGAGTAGTTTGAAGCCCTGCCAGTATTTCCACTGGCCTCTCCTGATGAATGCCCGGTGTTTTTGCTGTCATTCCGAATACGATTGAGCACATCCGGAATCACCTCCTTCAGCTGATTAGTCAACTGGCTGCTCAGTAATGTTGCCAAGGCGATGGCGGCAGGATCCAAATTCGCAGTTGTGTTCGGATCAACAGGTGGAGTGTGTGGAGGAGGAGGAGGTGGAGGAGGAGGTAGCGGTGGTGGTGGAGTCAATAGAGGAGGTGGTCTTCTCGGCGGCATTCTGATCACAACCAATAGAATATTAGTTAGCGCAATGATCAAATGCAGAAGACACAATGCAAGTAATTTCTTAAGTCCTGTGTTCTCCACATGAAGGGTCCCTAGGTTATAGTCTAGGCCAAACCGTTTAAATAATTGACCTATATTTCTCTATAACCATGGCTCTGATACCAATCTATCACTCCCCGAGCCGGCGGGTTGGATCGACTTTTTCGACGGGCGTAAGGTTCCCGGGGCGCGATATCGGGAATGATAATCGTGATGATCAGATTGTTTACAATGCACATGATATATAATGAGAAACAGCTAAATGAAAATAGAATTACAAAGTTAAATTACATCAGTTTAGTGCATAATTTAACAATGTAAATCTACTATCAACATCATAAATCTTCTATCTTGTATCAGCACAAGATATACAAAATAAATCTGTAAAATGATATTTTAAAAATATGCAGGTCCAAAAACACTACGTCCTCTATCTTGCATCCTAGTCCAAAAGTAATAACCTCTTAGTTGACGTGTTCGTCACCGAAGAAGTCATGCAAAAAGATCAAGTCAACACATGGTTGGTGAGTTCATGTAGTTTTATTTAAAAATGAATTTGAATAACCACTTGGATGACAACCTCAACCTCACCATTAACCACCTATACCATCCAATTCAATATGCTTATATATAGGGCATATGTAGGGTCGAACTTACCGCCCGCCCAGCCTTAACCTCATCAACAACCACCTATGCTATCCAATCAAGTATGCTTATATATAGGGCATATGTAAGGGACAAGCCCCAGCCACCGTCCCACCACAAGCCGGACTGCTTAGCATATTGTTGTTAATGACAATTAAGCGTTTCATTCCATTCACCTTCATTTTAGATTTTGAGTTCCACAAATTGAAATACCTCCGATTTCTTGAGTTCACCATGTACCCATGATTACCCCAAAGAACTTGTAGAAATATAATATTAAATGGTTAATTAAATAAATAATTAATCATTTAAATACAACTAAGACATGATGATTGGGCCTAATTTGACTCAATCAATTAGACTTAGTTGTTGGTGGTTGTCCAAGTTGTGCCGTCTCACACGTGGCCCATACCAGGCATGACCCAAAATGAGTCTACCTGTATGCGTTGGGACTTTCATGTTTTGCCCATATCAGCTTGACCCTCCGGCCTACTGTACATGTCGGGACTTTAGTATATCCTTTGATTTTGATCACCTTGATTCTCTTGAATTCGTTTGATTGTTTGAGTTATGCGCATATAGCTTGACTACAAGAGTCTACTATTTATGACGGGACTTTCCGTGTGTTACACGCGGTCTTGATTTACATACAACTGGTATCCACCTTAACATAGCATTAATGATTTCATTAAATCTTAATGATTTCATTATTTCATTGGTTCACACACGGTTATGATTCCCTTGATTCTCTTGATTCTCATGATTCAGGTCTTTATAATTCCATGATTTCCACAATGATTATAGATTCTTGGATTGGATCCTTAGTTTTACTGATCACACACTGGATTAGATTCCATTGAATTTGATCTTTTGCTTTAGTTCTTATGATTTCACTTTGAGTTTAGATCCCTGAATTTGAACTTGATGGACTAAGGGTTTGTTTAGAATTTTAGAATTAAGGTATTACTCATAAGAGTAATTAGTTAATTCATTAGTTAATTCTACATAACAAATACCTAGACAGGAGTCTAGGAGTATAAGCAAGTATATATAAGCATACAGTAAGTAAAAGCATTTACATAAAACATATTTAAATAAAAAAAAGTTTACGCATGCTACTCAGCCCCGCGTTTGAAAACAAAAATGTTTAGAAAAGGGGCAATGAACCCATCTGTGTTGCTCTGTATTGAATTATCACAAAATGCGCGCTCGTTATTGGTAGACTATGTTTCTTCAGCACCTAATTTGTTTTAAGAGGATTCGAACACTATAAGTAATTATAATAGTCGTAACTAGGGTTTTGGTCTCGGTGTGCAACTAAGTGTCCTATTTTACTAATGTCTTTCTAGAATTACTCTAGTTATTCAAAGTAATGTACCCTCTATGAATCCTTATCCCTTATTCGTTAATCGCTAAACCTGATCTACATAAGGTTTATACTAGTAAAAGATACGACCTTTTAATAGGTCATCATTTATAAAATATTATTTAAGTTATATAAGTTAAGTTCAAAAATCCTTTTTAATTACTTTAAAATGTTTTAGATAAAGCAAGTTATGATGATTTTTATAACACCATGTTCACATGTTACAAATCCTTATATTTTAGTAAAACATAAGTTATTGTGATGAAAAATGTAAGTTAAACATATTAAAACTCAAGTTAATCTTACTAGATTAAATAGAAATTCCTTAATAGTTCTTTGTTACAATTTTGTTCGTGTTCTTTCTTGAGTTAATCATTACCTTAGGTTATTCTATTTAAACAACTAGGTTGGTTACCCAAAGTGTGTGATTTACTAAGTGTTGGGAATTGACATCTAAGATCAACACACCCATACTTAGTTGTTTCTTGAACCCTTTTGTCACCGTTATTTCTTAATTAAATAATAAAATGAATTGAAGTTAAATGAAGTCTTGGCCTTAATTTGTTTCTCAACCGACACATCCTAATTAATGGGTTCTCGAGTAACTCAATTAAATTGGGAGAGATTCTCGAGTTATTAAGCTGAAATAAAAATTTATCCATCTCCAATTGGGTGTTCTCGAATGTATTCTCGAATTCACAAGGTTTCTCAAAACAAATGTGTTCTCGAATTGAACATAAATATGTTTCTCGAGTTCAAGAGGTTTCTCGGCTTGTAACACGTGGTTTTTGAATTTTTATATCTGTCGAAATAAAAAGGTTCTCGAATACAGAGGTTTTTAAATAATTGGTTCTCGAGTTGCTATTTGGTTTCTCGACTTTATTGTTTTAAAACAGAAATGGTTCTCGGATTTCTTTATATATGTTCTCGAATTCTATCACCAATTGTGTTCTCGAGTTTAGCATTTATTATGTTCTCTCATTCATGGGTTTTAAAAAAAAGGTTCTCGAGTCTAACAAGGGGTTTCTCGACTTTATTGTTTTAAAACACAAATGGTTCTCGAATTTCTTTATATATGTTCTCGAATTCTATCACCAATTGTGTTCTTGAGTTTAGCATTTATTATGTTCTCTCATTCATGGGTTTTAAAAAAAAGGTTCTCGAGTCTAACAAGGGGTTTCTCGAATTTAATGTTCTAAAACGTGAATGGTTCTCGAATTTCTTTATATATGTTCTCGACTTCTATCACCAATTGTGTTCTCGAGTTTAGCATTTATTATGTTCTCTCATTCACGGGTTTTAAATAAAAGGTTCTCGAGTCTAACAAGGGGTTTCTCGAATTTAATGTTCTAAAACGTGAATGGTTCTCGAACTCATCCCTGTACCAGAACTTTAGGTATATTTGTAGGTTTCATTAAAATACCCTATTTTAAATCATCTTAAGCTCAATCCAACACAACCCAAGATTTCCTAACCTGTTTTTGTGCATACCTTACTGATTTCAAGTGTTTAAATTGGTTTAGAGATTTACCTCTTTTGAATAGTAGAAAACCCTCAAAACAGGTTGTTTAATCTCGTTTACACCCCGATTTTGATGATCCAAAGCTTGATTTCTTCCTCTTTTCAAGATCTACGCGTTTTTACGGTCGTTTTGACACCAAATTCACTCGTTTTGGTTAAGAATTAAGTGAGATATGAAGGTTTTCTAGACAGAGAAAGAGGTAGAGAGAGAAAGTGACTAATTTAGAGAGAGAGAGAGTTGGTTGGTGGGGGTGAGTTATGGCATTTAATGCCTTATTAAATGTTTTTCATGCTCGGTCGCGTTCGGGCTCATTCGGTTCTGTTCGGTTTCGCGATTAAACGTCGGTTCTCGGTCGTTTTTGTAACGAAACGTTACGATATTAAAAGTACATTTTATTAATTTAAATTAGGTTGCAATTCCTAGTAAATTAACTACTTATCTTTTATTTATTTTTAAATTTCTAAAAACGTTTACATTTTATAGTTTAAATCGAATCGTTTAGCCGTCGCGCGTACTCGTTCGAATCGTCACCCGTGCGAATACGACGATAACTATACTTTTCAGTATGGTTTTCTAATTATTGGACATCATTCAGAACGTTAAACTTTCAGATATATTCGTATAAATCGTCACCTATACGAATAATCCATAAGTTTATCATTCACATAACGACATCCGTTGTTGTTTTCTTCTGTAAAGCCTCACATACGTTTATACATAATAGAATCCTAACTAACAATCACATGATGATTCTGTATCGTCAGATAATTTGCTGACTGATGAATCATAGTTCTGAGTTTGTTTCTGAAATGATTCTGAATCTGTTCTATGATAACATGAAATGATAATGATATATGAACAACAACTGAAATGTGTACCTGATTTACTGTTCATGTTACTGTGCAGATCACTGTTCCGGTAACGTTTCCGGTACTGATGTTACATTTAGGCTTCGCCATGTAAACATATGGTCCCTCCACCTAAAAATCCATAAATTGTTTGCCCATTTATGGACTTAACATCAGAATATTGTTTAACTTCAAGATATTATAAAAAGAACCACAAACACGATGGGCTCAGACCTTATCAATTATGTCCTCATCGCCCATCACCATATCACCTCCACCTACACCTGCACCAATATCCTCACCCTCCGCCACTTTGCTGGTCTCCACTACGCTCGCCGTCTTTGCAACCGCATTAGAAGTCTGCCATATCCCCATTCAGCTTAGCCAAAACCTTGACCCAGTCAGCAAGATCCTTGTCCCACATGTCCGAGCCCTCCTGCTTTGACTATTCTGCCATCTGGATCTTTGCCTTAAGGATAGCTGCGGCAACGGACTTTTTGGTCCCCTCAATGATCTCCTTTATTTTCAGCTTATGGGCAGCATCATTATCCTTGGCCAACTTCTTAAACTTCTGGGCCTCCTTCTCGTAGTGTCCAGCCTTGGCAAGAGCGATCTTCTTCTGATCTTCAATATCCTCGATTTTCTTTTCAAAGGCTTCCTTATCACCAACAATTTTGAGGATAGCCTGCGAAACAGAAATATTTTAAGATATAGCTACACCAGAATAAATAAGCTACAGAAACAAAAATAACCTTTTGAAGAAGATCAACGGTAGGGAGGTCAGGAGCATCATCCACGTTAACCACGTCGGTACCCTTACGCTTCTTTAATGTCTTGGTTGAGCGGGTGTGCATGATTCTCTCCTTGGGAGCGACCGGACTGACCTTTTCTTTTTTAATAGTCAAAAAATCGGTAAGGTCCTCGAGATCGAAGGCAAATTCTAAGAAAATAAGAAACAAAACATAAAAACTCTGAAGTCAATTAAATCCAAAAACCAATTTCACGAGAGAAAAATACCTGATGTCATCTGGGCGTGGGACTGTTGTGAGGATGCGCTGTGAGATGAGGATGAAACAGGGATATCTTCCTTGGAAGTCGCAACACACTTCCGCTCTCTTTCTCCTATCAACAACAGAGATTGTACCCTCTGTTCTGTATCTTGATTTTCACTTACCAACGACTCGAATTTTGGTGCTGAAAAACAAATACAAACAAAATTAATAAAAATCCAAGATATGATAATAACAAACAAAGTATCCTACCCTTCAACAACCGACTAACAGGAAGTGACATTCCCCAGAAATGGAACTTCGCTTAACAAAGAAAAACTTATCCCTCCACTCATCTTCATTCATGGTAACCCCGTGAACCAAAACAGGGGCACCAGTTCGTCTCTGAAGCAAGAAACGAGAATATCCATGGGTACGAAGCTGGTAAACAAAAGAAATTTCAGGAATACCGATCTTAAGACCATACTTATGGTTCAATCTATGAAGGGTGACAAGTAACCGCCAACCCATGGGCATCAATTGAGGATAGCAGAGACGGGTGATTCGAAAAAATTCAGAAATCAGAGTAGGAACGGGGAAGGATAGACCCAAGGAAAATGGTTATTCAGGAAAACAAACCCACTTAGTAGAATTATGATCAGCTTTCAAAGCAGGATCATATCGACGAAACACGGTCTCCTCGGGAAATGCCTGGGAGAGCTGCATGGCCTCAATATGATCATCCTCGAAGACGCAGGCATTCTGATCAGTATAAGGAAGGATGTTCTAAGCGAAGAAATTGCTAGCCTCGGATGAAGAAGTGGAATTCGACAATTTTACTTAATTAAAAAGCAGAAAAACAAAGGATTCAAAATAGAAAACTTACCGAAAGGGATGCTCAAAGAAGATAAGTGATTTGAAAGAAGAGAAGCGTGATCATTATATGCGCAGTATTCTGACACGAAACAGTAACCGTTATCCCCATCTTAACAGTTCATTTAATCACGAAACTGTCAATTCAAATTTTAAATTTTAAAATTTTAAATTTTACAGTTGTATACACTAACTGTAAAATTGGGGGCACTTGTTAGGCGCAAAATATTCTCACTCAGGATATTTCAGGATCCGGGATATTTTGGGATGAAAGATATTTAAGGATATATGTCATTACTAACAATTATCTCTGTTGCCTAATATGTATTGCGAGATTTCAAGGATTGACAGGTTGGCATATTGCCGGTCCTAATATCACGGAAGCATGCATCAACTAATCCAACCTGAACGCGGAATCTAAGAGAGATTTACGCAATCAGTTTGAATGAGTCTCCCATGTTTGGAAGGTGCCAAAATACTCGGAACTACCATATGAACGTTATTGACCGTTCTTTTGTATATTCTTAGTATAAATACCGAGGCAACTGATCGATATAGGACACGAAATCCTTAGTAAACACACACAAAACTCACTGAAGCTCATTGGCAAATTTAGCATCGATCAACTTGTGCTCTTTCATTGTATTTTGTTCATTTGATTATTAATAAAACTAGGCAGAGTGACATTTGTCACCTCTCGAGGTTTTTATGCTGGCAATCCTAAGGGATTAAGGGTTTTTCCTCGTATAAATCTCGTGTGTCAAGCTATTTTTCTGTTTAATATATTGAAATATCCCCAGGAATATTCGGGGATATCCTGAAAACAGATTTGATATACTTACCACATTTGATTGTAAAACACAATACCCCATTTTTCTAATTCGGTTTTGCTAAGAATTAAGCTTGTTAATTTTTACCCAAAACATTTATAATGACTTAATTTCTAAAGGACATCGAATTATGTGTATCTAATACCTTTGTTGAGTTTTAAATTTATAAATTCTAATTAATCAATTTTCTAAGTAAATTCGTATACTTATATGTAACAAATTTAAAATAAATATCAATGAGTGTCCATATTACATATCTAAAACTTGTAATATCCCATTTAAACACTTATTACCACATATACACATTGTACAAATAGTTGTTTTTATTTACAAATGTCACTCCGAATGTCTAATATAAATCACACATGTTTTATGGTTTGTACCCATCATTTTTAAACGTATAAATTATGTATATTTTACCTAATTTAACCACGAGCTCAACCAAGTTTACAATGTATTTAAATTATATAAAATGAGTTCACGGCGTGCGATTTTACCTCCCAATTTGTTCGGTTTGCGTGTATATTATCGTTTATGTTATCCGATTGTTTGTTTTACAAAAAAAACATGTTTCTAAAATCATTTTTAAATAACGAATATAATCGATTGCTCGGTTTTTGCTCTTGACCATGGCTGACCGAGTTTGACCGGTCCAACTCGTGTTGACTTTTGTTGACCGAGGCTTTAATCGACTCCAAAACCCTAATCTTTCAATACTCGCCTATGACCACCATCGCCGGGCATGGCAACAGCCCCGCCATCGCTGTTGGCCGACTACCTAAGGCTAAACTTAGCCAAAATCACCAAAAATGCATTTCAGAACATATACCATTCAAGTAAACAACATGCATGCTTCAATAGGGTCTTGTAGGGTCAATTCTTACCCGATTCGTGTTGTAGTCCATACACCTAAACTTAGCAGCCACCACAATAGTTGCTGTAGGCTCGCCAGTGGGTTGAGACCACCACCATCGTGCAACCTACAAGTCCCTAGCCACTGTGAACCATAATCCATCCGTTCCGACCACCACCTTCACAAGAATCTTCCAAAATGCACTTATAACAACGAGAACCCTCAATATATTGTCATGCATGTGTAAATCAGAGGATTATAGATTTGTTCTTACCATTTTTTTCAGGTGAAGAACCGTCGGAACAACCTTGGCCAAATGCTAGAACCACCACCGCAGGGCTGTTGGGATGAACCCTAGCAACTACCGACGTTGCATGCGGCCTATCCGGTGCACATTCCTGCACCTGACACCCCCGGCAACCAACACAGCCCGACCTCAGACTGGAGGGTGAAGAACCGCCGAAACAACCTTGTCCCGGTGCTAGAACCACCGCCGTAGGGCTGTTGGGATGAACCATAGCCACTACCGCCGTTGCATGCGGCCTTTCCGATGCACATTCCTCCACCTGACACCCCCGGCAACCAGCTTGTACCCGACCTCAGCCTGTAGCCACCGTTGGTGTGAGGCAAAACCCTAGCCATCACTAATCTTCGCACACCATTTTGACCACTCTAAGGTCGACATCTTGCTAAACTGAAGAAGGATAGGTTGCAGAGCACGGGGAGAGGAGTTCGGTGATGTTGTCCTTTTGTCCCTCCGCCGTGGTGCCACCGTAGCTCCGCCGTGGGCCGTCGTTGCTCCTCTCTCTTTCTCTCGGGTGTTTTAAACGGCTACACACATATTTTGAGTGTTACGGCTGAAATAAAGTGGGGAAAAGAGAGGTAAACTCATTTTATAGCTAGGGTTTAAAGCGCGCACTAATCTCGTCTGGTGCTCGTATTTTCGTTTTCATTTATTATTCATGGGACTTAAATTCTTCTAAGATTATTAGTACTAACTTAAAATATTGTTAAATTGTTAATCTTAGTTGTCCAAATTTAAATCGTGAAAGAATTAACTCTAAAGGAGTTAATATCGCGTATATGACGCGCTTTTGTGATTTAAGCATTTAGGTGTTAAAAACGTGATTCTGGCTCTTCCATTATTATCAGTATTCATAATTAATTGTTTACAGACAAATTTTGTCTCAACTCAGACATCAGTTTGTTTAATCCGTTAATTTCGTTAAACACGCGTTAGTCACAACTTTATAGATTAGATTGCGCTGTTCGTGTTAAATCTATCAGATTATATTTATAATGTTTATATTTAGAAATCATTTTTTATTATTATTTTGGTATAATCATTCATTTTGTTTGTCAGTTATTTCTATACATATACTGGTAACGAACGTTTGTTTATCTGGGATTGTTATCTCCACCAATATATTAAATTAGGTTCATTAACTGTATTCCAATTTAAGAATAGGTATATTTGACGAAATTCATAGTCGGCCTAATTGGGCCTAAGTTTCCTTATTAGGCTTTAATGGGCCTGAGTATTTAATTTATAATTAGATGTTTAAGTTTAGGGGATTTTTCACAGTTGACAGTCTCCCCAACTTAAAAGAATTTCGTCCTCGAAATTTGCTTCTGCTATGGTTAAGTATGTTATAATATGTCACACCCCCAAATTTCAACGAACGGAATCATACCGTTTGGGACGTGACAGACCAGGATCTCAGATCATTAGACATAGCGAAGACCTCTATATGCTTTTCGAACATAAACTTTGGTCTTAGTTGTAAAATTTCAGAGTTTTAACGTTGCAGAAGCGTTTGTAAAAGTAAACCAATATCATGTTTACCACAAATGTAAATTACAATGTCAATGTTTAAATAACCAAATTCAAAACAACTGAAATGTAATTGATGCATGAGACTCGATCTCCTAGTCCCTGCCTGCTGAATCTCGTACCTTAGCATCCTGAGAAAACATGCAAGTATAGTCAACACAAAGGTTGGTGCACACACAGGTTTATCAAAGTAAATATAACTGTTTGAAACAACTGTTTGAAATCACATGTTTGTTGATCACATAACACACATTGCATAGTCATGATAGCTAGTCATTGTACTATTTACATAAGCGGTCGACATCGAAGCTGACTGTTTTAATGTTGGTTGCCTTTCCACTATTGTCTAGCACAAACAATAGTAATGTGGATTGGCTAGTCAAACACTTGCGTAGATCCCATCAACCAAGTGAGGTTTGTCAAACCCAATAGATCTATCTTCAACTACCACGCTTTGCACTACGGCAAACTAAACGGTTCGATAATGTTAGGCTTTGTAATGCTATGTTCACACTTATAGTAAACAGCTAACTCATGCAAGTGATATGTGTCTAAAAGTATTTGTTTGTACATGTTTTCTCCCCCAAAACAGTAAAAGTAGAAAAGGGGCTGTGTGCGCACCTTTGATAGCAATAGAATGATCAAACACACAAGAAATCGCGTAAACTGTCTTCTACGAGAAATCTGTGTTTCAACAATAATCGTTGTGTTATTCAGGATGTCGTTTTGCGTTTGAAATCACATACGTGTCAACACACGTATGTTATATTGTTAGAAGCGTGCATACGTAAGTACGCGTGACTTTAAATTCGTTTGTTTAATTCGTATAAATATATACGATTTTTATTAAACACGCGAAATTATACGCGATTATGGTTTCGGGTGAAAAATCTAATCTTTATCATTTCGTTACGTTCGGAATTAAATTTTGGTTTCAACGCACTTCGAATGGATCAAAACGAACTTAGAACGAAGAAGTTATGGCCAAAATACTAACCACTTGTTAAAACCCAAAAACCGACTAAGGCCGGGTTCGAACCCGCGACCTCCCAGCCCACGCACACACACCTGAACCATCTCCTCTGTTTCAGATTTCTTGAATTGAATGGTTTTCAATTACTTTTAACTACAACCAATTCGGGTTCCTCTTTGTTATTCTTGACCGAAACCAATGAGTTCCAATTCAACTACGATTCGAGCCCGATTGAACCCAACACCATAGGGTTTTGTTTCCATAAGCCCAGACGAGTTCTTAGGTGGATTTAATTTCAAAAATAGACCTCGTTTAAATCAAAAGTCCCAATTTGTTCTTAACCGAAAGCCCTAATTATCGAATTCGTATAATTTGATATTAAGATCAAAAATTGACAGAGGGCTTTTATTTAGTGATAGATTTCGAACATGTCTGTGTAGTTTAATTGAATTTTAGAACTCATTTAGATAGAAAACCCCAAAACGTTTTACCTTTATAAACTTGAAATCGGTTTTCATAGGATTCAAGGTCTTTTATCAAAATTGATATAGGGTTTAGCTTAATCGAGGTCTTATGATACTGAATACACAATTTAATTTCATTTCTAAGCTTGTTTGCATCAAAACCCCCAAACCCGTTTAATATCAAGAACCCTAAACTCAAAATCCACCAATTCGTTATGATTTTCATAAATTGAATAAAGTTTATCCATGTACAGAGAGTCACGAAGCACTCTGTAAGGTTTAATTTAGATTTCGAATTCATTTAAACAGAAACCCCCAAAACGTTAAAGATGATGAACCCTAGTTATTGAACTCAATCGATTCGTTAATGCTTCATGAAATTGGCACATGGGTTAGCTTAGTCGGGGGTTTCTGAAACAAATGGTGATATTTAATTTGATTTTTGAATCCATCTCGATCGAAACCTCCAAAACCTTTGTTATCAAGAACCCTAGAATTCGAATGTAATTAATTCTTTAATGTTACACGAAATAAGGTTAGGGCTTAGCTTAATCGGCACATTTAGGTTGTGTATGAATGATTGTTTACCTGATTGGATGTTGTATTGATAGAAATCGACTTTAGACTTGAGTTCAGCTAACCCCTTGATCGAGCCTTCTCACCGTAGCTTCTAAGATTGAATTTTTGATTGTAATGGCTTCTAATAATGCCGATTGGGTGTTCTGTAAGTTTGATTATGGAGATATTGCTCTAATTGTATGAATTTTTCCTTTACAAATGACGGTTTCATCTTATGAGTTGATATTTCTTTTAATTCGACTAATTAATGCGTCCATAACGCCTGTAAGTTGTTACTAATCATCAAGTTGTTGATTACAACCGATTAATTTCTGTTATTACTTAGCTTTAATATCAAATTCGAATTCAATTGCTTATCAAGGCGGAATTTTGACTCATAAAGTCAAAATTGACAATTCTAATCCATTACAAGTTAAAACCTTTTAATTTAAGTGTTTTAGGCTTTATTTGTTTCGATTCCAATCCCTTAGATTTAATATTATTTGTTTTCGTATAATTTCTGTGAACTTTTCAGTTAATGGAGTTAATCCGAAAATATCGAATTGTCACATAATAGTTGTAGGTATTTCTTGTCTACCTTATCTTATAAGTTTAGTGTGGTTTATCATTTCTAAATATCACATGTCCTAGTCCATTCTAAGGAACTACCCTTAAACTAAACATGCATACACTTTTACTTATTATGGCATAAGATGTTAATACAGATTCTAATAATTATAAACAGTAAAGTCTAACAAGAGACGTCAGTCTACATATACTGCAGTTTATTTGTTCATAAATCTATCATAAATGAAAGTTCAGGTAAATAACATTTATTTGCATTATAAATGTTCCATAGGATACCAAGTTGCATTCTATTTTTCCCACATGTTTCATTACGCATCCAATGCATCAAAAGTTTCCAAAGCCCGATCACTTTGATCTTGTTTACAAACATAATGTTTCATCTTATACTGAATGTAACCAATAGGTGTCAAGGCTCATAGTTCCTTGATTATGTATCTGAATACAATGCTTCCTACAACATAAACATAGCAATCAAGCATACATGTTATTTATTTAATGACTCATCCAGGTTGTTTATATAATTATCTCACTTATACATGACATTTGGCACAGTATTGTACATAATGTAAATCAACTTGTATTATTGGTTACTTTCTTTTACACTATAGATTTATGATTTCTTATCTGAGTCTACAAAGTTATTAAATGATAAACATATCTTTGGTTTTTAAAACCAATAGAATGAAAGTAACCATTTCAAGTAAACAAAATCTATCATATAGATTATCAAGGACTAAGGTGTAGCCGATATACTTTAAGTAGTTCAGTTATGTAACAACTGAACTAAATCCCAAAAAAGTTAAACATTAAAAAGTAATTAAATGATAAAGCCCAAGAAGATGTTAAGGCACAAATAGGCCCATTAAGAATTCTACACATAAATCGAAGCTTAAATATTTAATCTTGAATTAGAATCAAAATAAATAAATCAAGTCTGATAAGTTTTAAACATAAATTGAACAATACTTTAATAAATTCCTTCGATAAATTAATTATTATGATTCTATCAATACTTGTGAGAAACAAATGAAAGAACCAGATTTAAACAAGTTTAATGTAAAAATATATCTTTATACAAATCGGAGGGTTTATTTTGAGAAACATAGGTAATGTATATTCTATAAACAGAAAACTAGTTAACAAATGTTTACAACATTACCATCTGAACCATAACCGATAAACGAAAATAAAAGCTAAAACAATGTGATGATAATATTATTGATAATAAATATAAAAAGATAACCTATCCATAATGAACTAAGGTGAGACATGTAAGTGAATGTTATAAAATAATACTTTACGTGTGAATACTGACATTAACTGATTTAAACATACCGACCCTTAAACTGAGACGAAAAACATTAATAAATACCTATCTACAAATATTAGGAATACTAAAAATATAAGAATGTTGTTCGGAGAGTGAAAATATTTAAACTAGTCAAATATGTTGAATACACAATATTAACGCGTTTCAACGTAATTAATTAAACAAATTAATTTTAATGAACAGAATAAACATTCTAATATTATTACAAGTTATTTTCACGTAAGTTAGGAAGAGTCGGGTCGAGAATGAGAAACAAAAACGGAATACACTCGCGAGACGGGTCGGATACGTGTTTAAAACCCTAAGATTTTACCCTTGCTATAAAAAGGGATGAAACCCTATTCTTTTCTTTACATACACCAGCTGCAACACACACACACTCTCTTGTGTGTGTGTTTAGTCGTTCAAAATAACTGAGAGAAGAGAGAGAGATGCGCGGCGGAGATAGGGAGGAGCTGCGGAGGAGCCACGGCGGCCGGTGGTGGCGCAACCAGTTTTCTACATCACTGGACTCCTCTCCTCGCATTCTGTAACTTTCCCTTCTTCCATTTTGTGAGACCACGACTCTAAGACCTGAAAAACGGTGCCAGAAGGACGGTGACGGCTAGGGTTTTCTTTGAAGCTTGCGATGGCTATATGTCAAGGAACCGTTTTGGCTAGGTTTTAGCCTTATACCGACGAAGACAAGAGGCTGAGGACTCGTACCAGCCGCATCTCAAGGGTAGAAAGAGGGTGGATACCGAAAATACCACATGCAGCGATGGTTGGTGGCTGTACAAGGTGGTTCCGGTGGTTTCTCACTTTCCAACCGAAAACAAAAGGGTAAGAACAATTTGATAACTCCGATCTACACATGCATGTCATTCCCATAAATGTTCTCTTTGTATTACATGTGTTTTTGGGATGTTTCTTGAGAAGGTGGTGGTCGGATGAGAAGAATGAGTGACTACCAAGTGGTGGACGATGGTCCACGATGGCCAAGGTTCGTTTGTGCATGATGGTGGTGGTCCAAACCCACTGGCGAGTCTACAGCAGGGATGGGGCTAGCTGCTAGGTTTAAGAGCATGGGTTAAAGCACGAATCAGGTAAGAATCGAAACTACAAGACCTGATCTAAACATCATGCTGATCCCTTGGATGGTTTATGTTCTGAAACGTATTTTTGGTGATTTTGGCTGGGTTTAGCCCTAGGTAATCGGCCAGTAGTGGTGGCGGGGCTGTTGCCTTGCCCGACTATGGTGGTCAATGGTGGAGATTGAAAGATTAAGAGATTTGGAGATGGTTTGAACCCTGGTCAACGAAAGTCAACAGAATAGGGCTGGTCAAACCCGGACAGCTGCGGTCAACAGCAAAAGCCGAGCGATCGAATTTATTCGTTATTTAAAAACGATTTTAGAAACATGTTCGAGTTATGCAAAAAACGTACGATTAATTTAATCGGTTGTGAATACGCGAAACGAACGAGTGGAAAGGTAAAATCGCGCGCCATTAACTTTTAATATATGGTTTATATGTTTAAACAAATATCCTAACTTGGTTGAGCTTTTTGGTTAACAAACACAAAATATGTCTAGTAAGAATTTATTTAATAATACAATGTATGTAGGAATCATAAAACGTGTCTGAATTATATTAGACACTCAGAGAGGCATTGGTAAACAAAAAAAACTATGAAACCCTAAAATTAGAACATATGAATTTGGATTTAAAACATAACAATTTGTACAATGTTTATACGTGGTAATAAGTGTTTAAAATGGTTTATTGCAAGGCTTGATATGTAATATGGATACTTATGGAAATTGTTACATTGAGTATAAAATAACTTAGAAACTTAAATTAAATAAAACTTTATAAATTGTGTACTCAATGAATGTGTAGGATACATATATAATTCTCATATAAACATTTAGTCTTTATATATATACACATACATATTATATGTACATCTATAGAATATTGTATACAATAATTAGTTAAGTATAATCACATGTTTATAAATATGTTTAATTTAACATGTTAACAATTGATTTTATAAACATATGGGTAAACAAAATATAAATTGGGTTGAAATTAATAAGATGAATGCGCATACATATGTTATAGGTAGTATGATAGTATTAAACAATTAGGAGCTTAACACAAGGTGTTTGACTCAATATTAATAAGATTTTATACAAAATATCAATCTTATACTAATTCTCTAATTAATCATGAATTTGTTAATTTTACTCTTAAAAGTGTTATTATTGTTATTATCAACACCATTTCTATTCTTTTAAGACTACTAAAGGTCTTACTAAATATTATTTAACATTTTAAGCATATACAAATCATAATCATTTTCTCATTTAATTTATTGTTTATAAATATTTAGACTTATTAAAAACATTAATATTAACCTAACATATGATACTATCATCCTATTCGTAGATTTTACGAATGATTAACATATTGGAAATAAATATTTTATTAATATTGCTAGTAAAATTAATATTGTTATTGTTATTATTATGTTTATTATTACCCTTAATAATAGTATCATCTAAGAATGTAACTTACATTTAAACATAGAAATTAAATTATGTATATTTTAAACATATTTTTTATTCAATACTTATAACAATTACAATAGTTAGTATAAACAATGATTCCAACATACCCATCATAAATAATAAATTATGAAAAAGCTTCTAACTTATATCACATCAACGCAAACTCTCATTGCGATACTTGCAATATTTCATAATCATAATAGTCAACTATTTAGACTTTAAAAATAGGTCACATTAAAGTTTAGCAGAACAAGAAACAAATCAAATGAAACAAAAATTATCAAAACTAAAAAATTACCCAAAAAAATTTCTAAAGTCCGTAGACATTTTGTGATCCTATATTACACATTAACAACTTATTAAATATATCTAAAAGTTGATTAAAAAGCATGTGGATGGCTGCAGGGAAAAGAGGCCTTTGTGCATCTAAATTCCAACGTACGAACTAAAAATAACTCTTATTCAAAAAGAACACAAGAACCTTGGAAGAGATGGGAAAGATCAGATGAAAAATACATCAGATTCATTTTTGATGGTTTTTAAATTCCTGGAAATTTCTTTGAATAAACATCATATTTAAATAAAGTTAGACTAAATAGATTGTTTCCGAATATAATCTGCAAGTAATGAATTCAAGATTCGGGAGTTTGATGATGGCTTACATCGAATGAATGAGATCTGAAATTACTATAGTAAAATTGAGACTAATTGCGAAGGAGGGATCAAGTGATGAAGAGATGCCGAAGGAGGGATAAACTGAAATGCATACATACATAGATACATATACAATTAATCTGCATAAACTTTTAACCGAAAAATTTGTAACAATTCTTCCAAACTAACCTTGTCATAACCTTTACCTTATTGGCCATAACCATAAGTTGAAGCATATGTAAAACCTAGTTCATCAGGTTGTTGGGTGTTCGTTCTGTTTACTTTGTTGCTTTTGTTGCTGACCATAGACCATATTAATAATAACCACAACCGCCTCCACTCTCGGCTTGCTAACCCGGTCCCGACCGGTGGCATATCCAGCTCCATATGGTTGCTAGGGATAAGTAGGCTGACCTGATATGATGTGCAACAAAATAGAACTTTCTTGAACATTTTATTGCAAGTATTCCCACAAAAATTGGGTTGAAAATTGAAAATATATCATGGTAGTTGGTGTAAAGTCCTTTGAATCTAAAATCAACTTTATAGACAATTCATAAACATGAAACTAAGATCCATCCATTTATTAATCAATAAAAAGGAAAAGTTCATATCCAAACCTTAATGAGTCGATTCTTATGATAAATATTATATCCTTGAACATCTATATGATCTTTTGCATCTTTCACAAATGCCAAGAATCACTTCAGTGCCCAACTTGAATACGGAGACCAACGAACAATTGTCTCCTTGTTTATTTTCTAGTCATAATGTGAAGATTTTACCATCATTTCCCAGTTTTCTTCTCTTTTCTCAAACTCAATCTGGTATCAATTAAATTAAGAAAACGTAAATAACACTACACACTTGTTTGTTGCTTGTTAGTTTATATGAAACAAAACGCATTTAAGTAATATCATAAAAAATTAAAATATGCATAGATAGAAAAACAAAGTTAGGTGTTGTACCATTGGAAAAACAATATCTTCCTTCCTGGTTTCCATTAGAAATGTGTATGATAGCATCCCTATACTTTCAGTTGCGCTAAGAAAAAAATAACAACAAAGATAATATTGTTATATGTTAGGAATGCACAATAATTAGCATGACATTAACATCAGGAACATATAATTTCGCCCGGGTGGTCTGGCAGCAGGGCCTTGCAGCCTGCAACTTGGCAAGGCTGACCTGTTTTTGTACTTGCTATGAGGTCCTTGTGGCTACATTCAACCAATTTGACACTACTTAAAAATACACACACATATATACATATTCAAAACATAAAAAATACACAAACAGATTAGTATAAAAATGAGACCAGAAGTCAACATACTAATCCCACTTGATTAATATCATTTTGTAAAAACTTTTAATAGAGGACTCGTTTATATTAGAACTTTTATATTGAATATGAACTATATGTGAACTTTAATATTGAACTGGCCAAGGCAAAACTTATAGTTCATATTATTTTACTTTGTGATTAATAATTTAAAACCTTTTCACTACCTTAAAACCTTAAAACCTTTAACAACATAATGATAAAGCTATGTAATAAAAACATAACCATAAAGCTATAAGTCAATATACAACTTACCAAATGATAAATTTTAGGGCTAAAGCAACCATCAATCACCTCACTTAACTCCCCAACACAAACCATATTTACATATTTAAAACATAAAAATTAGTAAACTACACAAACAACCACTTTGAGACTACACTCAACAACAGATAAAAGTATTGTTCACATGGACTACATATTAGTAAATTATACAAACAACCACTTTGAGTAAATGTACCTTAAAAATTGTTTAACATGGAGCTGCAAAACATAACCAGTAGATTGAAATCAAACAACCAACATCAATCACTCACTCAACCCCCAACAAAAACCAGATTTAAAACATACACACACACAGACAGATATAAATATATACATATATACATATATATACAAATTTAAAACATAAAAAAATACACACAGATTAGTATAAAAAATGACAACAGAAGTCGATTAGTTTCAGCAATCCCACTTGATTAGTATCATTTTTTAAAGTTCCAGCAATCCCGCTTGATTAACATCATTTTTTAAAAACTTTTAATAAAGCAGATTAGGTGTCATTTAATGTTTAATAAAATAGTTGTTTCGCAGGTTAATCTTTCAGAATAGTTGCAAAATAATACAGACTGGTACAATAAACTAACATTAAAGTTAATTTGGGTGTGAAAACCGGCATCCGAGCAACCATGAGTCGGAAATCCATGGGTGTACACAATCACAGTGTAAGACACAGGATTACGGGAGAGAAGTAAACTGTAATAAACGACAATAAAAATACACGGGTTTTCCTAAAACAGTTAGGAAAATCCACTTAATCATATGAACATGAAGCAGAAGAAAAGAAAACAACCTGTGAGGGAAAACAATGAACAAAATCACAATGGATAACATTTGGAGTATCGATCCAACGAGATGTCGACATGGGTGACGATCCATGTGGATATGTTGTTAGATTTGGATACCCTTAATGAAATCTTTACAGTATCGAACAATGTCAGCAGTTAAATACAACGCGGCGTGTGTATGGGTGACGACTCATACAGATGTCAGCGTGATTCTTTAACGTTGACATAACATAATAACAATTTTAAATAAAACCCGCCAAAACAATTTAATAAATAATCCAAATTTTAAAACACACAACCTTTCATACGAATGGACTCCCATTCATACGAACCGGTCTAATTCGTGAAGCTTTATAGCCACAGTTCGTTCGCAAAAATGGGAGCCATTCGTACGACGGCTGATTCGTGCGACAGCACAGCTATAAAAGCAACACTTGCGTTTTTCAAACCCATTTTTCACCCAACTGTCCCAAACGAACCCCCCTTTCGCCCCTCTCGATTTTCGACTATTTCCACACGAAATCGGACCATTCCACCGTCCAAATCGTGTGTATTTCAACCCCAACACCTCCATTTCAAGATTTCAACCCTTTTCATCTCATTTCGGTCAAATACGAGATCCACAGTAAGTATTAGCACCGATCCTTAGCACCAAAACGCTACAAAACGTTTTACCATCAATTTCGACCATAAAAACACCAAAAACAACCAACTATTTCAAAAATGGCGTTCTTGATAAACTTGCAGGCGAATGAGCCGTACGAAGGGCTCATTCGTGCGAACGATAAGCCTCGTTCGTGAAGAAGAGTCACACGAACGAGCTGCCAGACGAACGAGCCACCGCACGAACGACTTGGGTTCAATCGTGCGGGACAACCATACGAACGAAGGCCCATTCGCACGAACGGATGACAAGAAGGAGAACATGCATTCGCATCACTCCGTTCGTGTGAATGAGGGCCATTCGCACGAACTACCAGTTCGCACCAAGAACAGCCCAAAAACGGCTAAGGGTTGAAAGTTCTATCTTACACCGTTTGTATCAATAGAACCGAACCTTAGACTCGATTTTAAATCTAATCAAACTAAAACCAATGAAAACATATTTTCCAAAATCACATCAAGAAACAGAGCACATAATCACCTAACATCTAGCTAACTAATATTTAACACATGATTCAAACCGGGAGATCGTATCGAGTGAGTGCATCGACGACCCAAGACCTCAGATGAGTTCACAGACCCGTTGTTTTCAATTTTCTTGCTTCCAAATCATTTGGGGCTGAGAACATGAAACCTCTTACTCGAGTGATCAACGAATAATGTGACAATTGCATTTGAGAATTACGTCATCAAGACGTGAGCACATTTGGCCGTGCTTGAAATCCACGTTGAATTAGCCATTGAAATTATTACAGGTTGTTAGTATGCGAGAAATGATGAACATAGGCGAAAACTGTGCACGAAACGGAGTTACGAATTGTTCGGAATCGCGAAACGAAGAAAAATACAAAAATTTGAGAAAAAGTGTGTTAGGCGGTACACCTAGCGTGAGACCTTCATGCTAGGCGGTACGCCTGGAGTCCACAAAAAAACCTGGAACCCCCCCCCCCTCGTGCGCTATGCCCCGGGCCAAGCGGCCACGCGGGGCGGTGCGCCTGGCTTGTATTGAGGCGGCAGATCAGATTAAAACTCGGTTTTTCATGCTAAAGATATTCATTTTGTTCTTTCTCGCTTCTACTCGACTTCCAGACTCACAAAAACATGTTTTTAGCATCCAAACTTCATTTTGAAGGTTCCTAAACGTCCGGATCGCACCAAGGAACGTTTCTACAAGTCCTGATCGTTGTTTTACAATCAGAAATCCGTCTGATTAGGTAACGGTTCATATTAACCTTCTAGCTTGATAATGGTTGATTAGATCTTGATTATAAACGAAGAACTTGATGTTTTAACGGGTAAATCCTTGTTTTGATCCGTTGTAATGCCCGGTTTTCATGAAATCATAACTATGATTATAAGGGTTTAAACCATTTGATTGTGACAATGTAGAGGATTAGTTGGATTAATCTTTGAAATGCAAGGTTGAATCCAAGTGTTTCAAACTAATCACAATCATTAACATACTCACTAGAATGATTATCTGATGTTTTTGATAACATTCAGATTAGTATGTTAAACATGGTTATTAAACCTATTCTAATGTCACATTATGATGTTTCATGATATTTGGATATTCCATAACAATGATTGATCATTCCTAAGCCATAAATTCATCCAGAAACTGTTTCAGCACCATAATCAACAACATTAACTGGTTAATCTGAGATTATTCTGATTAATCAAACGTGTCATCAATTGTGTATTTGGAACCTAAATCAGTATAGGTTCCTACATTATCAAACATTGCTTGATATAACACTAAAATAAATAATTAAAAACCTAATATCGTTTTGATGACTTTCAAGGCAATGTCTTTGACATTGGACGTTCAGAAAGATCTAATGAGTAAGTTAAAACATAAATAACTAATTAAACATAAATTAATGCAGAATCATCTTATTATTACCAGTTTGTGTGATATTCTGCTACCAGTGATATATTAGGTGAGTTTCGTATAACCCCTTTTCTTTCTTAATGTTTTATAACCATCGGGGTATTACTGTGGAACTTTTCTTGAACATATGATATGTGTCACTGTTATCTATGTGATTTCATGTGATTTGTAGAGAACTTGTGGATTTCATGGGATTTTTCCTGTAGAACAGAACTTTATCACAAAACCTAAAAGTCCTCATTCCTTGAACTGTATCTAGTGAACCCATGTGCGGCCGAACAGAAAACAATGATAGTACTATCGGCTGACAACCCATTTGCAACTCCCCTTGGTGTAAATGTTTGTTATCTGTTTCTAGAACTTCTTAATATAGTGATAGACATTAAGACAATGAGGCACTTAGATATTTACCGACGGGTAGTATCTTTATAGAACGAGAACGGAGTAGTCCGAAAGGAACTAGATACGAGTCCCATGGTAATCTTTAACTGAACATTTTGAGAACTTACATATCATATCATATTGTTGAACTTGAACTTTACGATCTCACCAGCTTTGTGCTAATCTTTCAAACTTAGACATTTTGCAGGGAGACAGTGATCACGGTGAGGATGCACTCAGAGCACTTGTAATTAAATAAATCAGATTGTGTAATGAACTTAATTTGTAAACTGTAAGGTTGGTTGTAACGTCGATCCTTGTAATGAATTTATTTTAAGTTAATCTGTGTGTTGTGATACCAGATCAAGTAAGTCACACCTCATCTCTGAGACATCACCACTATGCTTCCACAATCTTCTCAGAACGACGAATGATATCATCTCAGGTGACGAGAGGTGGGGATGTGACAGGGTGGTATCAGAGCCACATGTTATAGAATTTAGGTGGACATAGAGACCTAGACTTTAACCATAGGCTCGTATAGTGACACAGAGAGCACCGAACGTAACTAATGAACAAAACTTGTTTTGAATTAAGCCAGTATACTCAGGTGGTACGAATTCCAGTTATGAGTGGCCAGCATAACTAAAATTCGCAACAAGTGTGCATTCTAGTTTAATTTAATCCAAGTAGAACAATAATAACTATAAGGACGAGTAGATGCTATGAGATAGGAAGAGATATCATATCATATTCATGTTGAATATTATTATTCAATATTTATTTCATGGTACTGATCTGGAAATTTTGTTTGTACAATGATGGTTAACCCGCGTGATCGTTATATCTACATGTAGATTCCATATGTGATTTTGGACGATACGCCTAGTCCTAGTTCAAGTTCTGACTCGGAACCGTCAGAAGCATCTTCTGCAGCATCCCTAGCAGTACCTCAGATTTCACACACACCACCATTAGTACCACAGACTCCATCCCATGTACCACGTACACCACCACCACGTCCCCAGGTATCTGATGATGATACATCTGCTAACCATCAGGCTAGAAGCCCATCACCTCAGAGAGTCCCGGTTTACACTGGGCTTAGGAGGATGCGGGGACAGGCCCACAAAACCACAGGGTTACCACCTAGACAACAGCTTTCCCCTAGAGATATTCCAAGCTCCACTCACGAGGTGGGTGAGTCTTCTCGACAGGCTGAGATGACAGCTCAGCTACAGCAGGTTACTTTGGACTTGTAGAGTACTCGCTTGGAGCTGAGACAGTCGTATGGTTCTCTGCAGGAGACCCGTACCTGTAAAATGAGACACGTGTGGCTCACCAGACTTTGGTAAAGCTGTTTGAGATTCTTGAGGCCGGCACTAGAGCATGGAGGACGATTATAGAGGATAGGATGAGACAGACCATGAAGCATGTGATGATGGTTGTATTCTGGCAGTATGTTAAAGTTGTGAGGATGAGAGCTGCGAGAGTGAGAGAAATGATAGAGGGTGTGAGGATGCTGAGCTTGGAGGCCAGGATTTAGGGTTGGCTATAGTACTGGCAACTATAGCCATCATGATATCATGTTTACCGAATTTTCTACGGTAAAGTATGATATGGGTGTGCATGTTTTGGGATTACCATCGTATATATCATTAGCAACAAACGAATAGGTTGAGGGTATGTGATGTGTGGGGAAGGTTTTGGATGTGAAATAAATCCCCGGTAGTAGTTGTGATGTTATGGTTTTCTGGCAGTTCTAGTATTAAAACTTTATGGCTGTACAAAACTTATTTCATAGTAATAAAACGATTGTCTGTGTGTGATGTGTGAACTAAGTATCAATATCAAACTTGTATGAAATGTATATTAATATCGAATTTGTATGAGCATTTCTGTGTAAGAACGAGAAAATTTTTGTGTGAGAATATATCTATTGCATGTATGGAAATGTATCGTATAACTATGATAACATTTCTATGCGAGAACATATCTATTGCCTGTCTAACAATGTATCGTAGAACTAAGAGAACATTTTTATGAGAGAACATATTTGTTGCCTGTATGGCAATGTATCGTAGAAATATGAGAACATTTTGTGTGAGCACTTATCTATTGCTTGTATGGAAATGTATCGTAGAACTATGAGAACATTTTGTGTGAGAACATATATGTTGCCTGTATGGCAATGTATCGAAGAACTATGAGAACATTTTGTGTGAGAACATATATGTTGCCTGTATGGCAATGTATCGTAGAACTATAAGAACATTTTTGTGTGAGAACATATCTATTGCCGATGTGGCAATGTATCGCAGAACTATGAGAACACTTTTTTGTGAGAACATATCTATTGCATGTATGGCAATGTATCGTAGAACCATGAGAACATTTTTGTGTGAGAACATATCTGTTGCCTGTATGGCAATGTATCGAAGAACTATGAGAACATTTTGTGTGAGAACTTATTAGTGTCCTGTATGATAATATATCAAAAACATGTATAACAACATATCGATATTACAATGTTGTGAGCTGTGTAATACTCTAACATGTTTTTGAAATAACAAGATTGAGTATAACTACAACATTTAATGACTATTATGTACTGAGAACATATCTGGATCTTTTCAATGTAGTTATACTATGTTTCTTATAATCACATTTCAACATAAATTTTTCAGTATGACTAAATATGGTTGAATTTATGTGATCAAACGGGTTATATCTTTAATGTTCTTGAACTGACCTGAGTTTGTCTGCATGTGAGCAGAACAATGGCTCCTAAAAGAGATCGACCAACTAAGAAAGCTACCAAGAACGTTACTAACCCTGAGCCGAATCAAGTCCCACCTGTGAATGTAGAACTTAATCCAGATCCACAGATCAATCCGGAAACAAATGTGGTTCCACTTGAAAATTTGGGAATAAATACCGTTCCACCTGTGAACCCTGAAGTGAACACGGTTCCACCTGCGAGTGCAAGTGGATCTGAACTGAACGAAGCAATGATAGCACGAATTGTGAGAGAACAGCTATCTCTTTGTGGTGTTTTAACACAACACCAACCACATGTCACTGCGGGTTCTGGTGGGGACCATGATCATATGGAACATAATGCTACTGGTGGCCATGTAGAAACTCATAATACCACCAGTGCAACAACCACAAAAACAACTGCTCCTGATCCACCATAGCAACGATGTACTTACAAGTACTTTGCTTCTTGCAACCCTCATGCTTTCACGGGAAAAGAAGGAGCGGCTGGATTCTTAAGGTGGATCTAGGAAATGGAAACCAAACTCAAGATCAGCCAGTGTTTGGTGGAGCATAAGGTGTCTTATGCTGCTTGTTCTTTGAAAGAATTAGCTCTAACCTGGTGGAATACCCAGGCTAAAACTTTGGGCTCAGCTACAGTTGATTTGATGGGCTGGAATGATTTCAAAAATCTGATTATGTCAGAGTACTGCCCAATCACTGAAATCCAAAAGCTCCAGGAGGAATTCTGGAATCACTCGATGATCGATGCTGATTGTTTAGCTTATACCGATCGGTTTCATGAACTTACTTGTTTACTTCCCAATATGTTTCCTATGAAAGCAGCTTTGATTGAGAAGTATATCAAGGGTCTGGTTCCCCAGATTCGGGGAATGATAACTGCAGCTGAACCTGCAACTCTTAAACGTACAATTCTGTTGACCACTAAGCTTACCGATGAGGCGATAAGGAGTGGTACTTTGATTGTAAAAACTCAGACGGCGGTGGGTCGTAGTGATGTCGGTACCTCGAATGTTTCAAAAGGTGCCAAACGAAAGTGGTTTGGTAAGAACTAAACGAAAGCTTCGGTTGAGATCAGTCAGAACAAACCAACAATGAAGAACTATGGTGCAGTTGTTTCTGAGAGGAAAGTTTACACTGGGCAGGCGCGCAAATGTGATAAGTGTCCATATCATCACACAGGACCATGTCCTGTTTATCTGAACTGTAATCAGGTAGGACACTACGCCAGATATTGTAACTTTCCTGCTCGTCAACCAAACCGAGAACCACGACAAACCACTCAAACAAACCGGTCATGCTTCAAGTGTGGAAATCCTGACCACTTCATGAGAAACTGACCGAATAATAACAACACCAATCCGGGAAATGAAGCTAGGGGAGAGCTTTTCAGATTGGTGCAACCGAGGCAAGGCATGATGCGAACATTCTCGCTTGTATATTTCTTCTAAAATAACATATGCGCATCAGATTTGTTTGATACAGGAGTAGATAAGATTTTTATCTCTCCTGAATTTGCATCATTACTCTCATTGCCAATGGTAGATCTAGAAACTCCTTATGTCATTAAACTTGCTAATGGCAAGTCAATCAAAACTAACAGTGCCATTCAAGGGTGTTCCTTGAATCTGAATGATCATCTTTTTAATATCAATTTACTTTCTATTGAGCTTGGGAGCTTTGATGTCGTTGTCGGTATGGACTGGCTTTCTGATAACCAAGCGGAAGTTGTATGTCAGAATAAGGTGAATAGTATTCCATTACCTGACAGTAATACACTGATAGTTCAAGGAGAATGAGCCGGTAGGAAACTTGGTATCATATCTTGTATGCAAACTCAGAAATGATTACGGAAAGGTTGTCAGGCCTTTCTAGCACATGTGATCGAGAACTGTTCTTTACAAAAACGTATCGAAGATATTCTAGTAGTCAAGGATTTTCCTGAAGTTTTTCCTGAGGATATATCAGGATTACCCCCAGTGAGACAAGTTGAATTTCGAATTGACATAATTTCAGGTGCAGCACATGTAGCTAAAGCTCCTTATCGTTTAGCACCCTCAGAGATGCAAGAGCTTTCAGGTCAACTGCAAGAACTTTTAGACAAAGGTTTTATTAGACCTAGTTTCTCACCCTGGGGAGCACCAATTCTTTTTGTGAAAAAGAAGGATGGTTCATTCAGGATGTGTATTGACTACAGAGAACTCAATAAACTGACAATCAAAAACCGTTATCCATTACCACGTATAGATGATCTGTTTGATCAACTACAAGGCGCTACCTATTTTTCAAAAATCGATTTAAGATCCTCATATCATCAGTTGCGAATTCATGATGATGATTGTCACACCCCTGCGCCGCGTGCGGAATCCACGGCGCGGTGACGTATGAATAGTTGAATCATGCACAAGTATTGAATAAGAACAACCACAATGGATTACTAAGTTTCAGAATGTTTAGACAATTGTTTAGTTACAGACAATCTATCTACCAAAAGAATGACAACTACAGACCCAAAATATAGTTTACAAAATAAGACTTCAAACAAGACAATTAAACATTCAGGATTTTAGTGTGTTTCTAAATCCATCCTATCATGTTTCTTCATCTTGTTCTATCTTAAACGGTCTCCTTAGTTGTCCTTAGAATGTCTTACACCTGATTACCTGAAACACGTGAAAAGTAACTACAAAAGTAGTTGGTGAGAACAATAGGTTTAACATTTGTAAACATGAATTTGCATTGTAAGGCATATGTTTAAAGCAATAAATAAATTACATGGATGAGCTACAACCCAAACTAACATCAAGTATGTCAAACGTGTGCAAACAGTCCAAAGACTATTTACTAATGAAACCAACATATAATCAAGTCCCAAACTACGTTTGGAGTTAGATAATGTATCAGCAGTTTTGATAAAACCATAATGAAATCAAACCTGCAGTTAGCTTATAAAACAAATTTAAAAGCTAACTCCATTTTGGTATGTCCCAAATGTGTCCGCTTTCCCTTGTTGTGATCACCCAGTACTAACGCTAATGAATATGAAACTTGATGTGTTTATAAGTTTGTTCACAACAGTGGACACCATGCTTTTGAACTTTGCTTTAAAACCAATGATTAAATGCCTTATTTGATAACATGATTTGAAAACCTTGTTTGAATACCATGAATTGAATCCTTCGTTTGAACACCATGAAATGAATCCTTTGTTTGAAGATCACCATGAAAACCATTGTTTGAATACCTTGTTTTGAAACCCTTGATTGAGTACATAGGATAGTGTCCTTGTATAGTAACAAGGTTTATAAAAGATTATTTTCGAAAACACGAGTTTATAGTAAAAGAGTTTATAAGTCACATTATTTAAAAGTGTTTGTCATTTATAAAACCATTAGAGTAAAACTGATATAAAACAGTTCAAGGAAACTTTATAAAACCTCTTTAATAGAAAGTGTTTTACAGTTGATAAAATCTTTGAAACAGTTGAATAATCTGATGAATTTGTACCAAGAACCTGTAATGTTTGAAGAATAGCATACATCTTGTATAATGAAATTCAATTGTACATAGTGTATTTGATCACGTGTTCCACCCTAAAACAGTTGAAAAACAGTAATAGAGGGGCTAATGTTCTCACCTGTCTGCAGTATACTCTGAACTATACAAATAGCAAGTAGCAAACAAGACTTCTAACTGGTTCCTATATCATTGTAATCATACATAAGATATAGAATTTATGATTGTATAGACTTTGATTCATTGATTGACTTGTGTTATCATGATTTGAGTCACTTGTTTGATAATTGATTCATGAAATGAATTGAAATATTCTTTCATGCACAACTCATATGCATAAGATAACAAGTGTTTGTGAACTTGATAACCATTGTCTAACATGTAAATTGAAAAGATGATCAAATTGTTTTAAGTCTTTGCGATTGTGACTTGTCCTCATACTTATGTTAAGTTATAAACTTAAACCGAATGAGATCAATTCACAACTTCCTTAAGTTGTGGGCCCAATAATGGGCCTTGAGCCCATGAAACCATGGTGGGCTTAAACAAAGGCCAGGGGCCCCTTAGGTTATACATGGACCAATGTGATTATTATTGGGCCGGTTAAGGATTTGTTGGGCCAATTGCTATGTACTGGGCCGAATTACCACAAAGGAACCGAACAAAGCTAATTGGGCCACCATAGTATGAATATTGGAGATGAGGAATGAAATTGGGCTGCCATTTGAATACATGGGCTCATATGTTTTAACCACAAGACCACTTGGTCAGCGAACCTTGTGGGTTAGAGGAGTAAAGGTTCGGCCATGGAACCTATGGGTTCGTCAATGACCAGCCCCAATTGATAGAAGGTTCGTGTAGGGATGGGCCGGCCAGCTTGATAAGGTTCGCTGGTCCATGGCTCAAGGTTCGCTCACCAATTGGCTCCGCTGGGGTTCGCTAATATGGAATAGGTTCATGGCTGATGCATAGGGTTCGACTGCATGAAGGTTCGTGGGGTTGATGATAGTTCGTTTGAGTTCGAAGGTTCGCCGCTAGGGTTCGTGAATTGAGCATGGTTCGGCTGATGATGTTGATGAAGGTTCATCGACATGCAAGGTTCGTGAGAACCCCTAGGGTTCGGTTGATGATCAACGAACCATGCAGGTTCGTTAAGGTTCGCCCATATACCGAGGGTTCGGCCATGCAACCCTAATAGGTTCGGCTCCATGCTGTTGGGGTCGAGTGTCTCACGAACCTGTCATCATCACCATCATTCAACTCTGGTTCTTTGATCCAACCGTTCCCATGCTTCGAACACCCATAGACTAGTACTCGAAGAGTTGTTAGTTCGACTGGAAGAGCTTAGAACCGGCTAGGACTTTGGTTTAGACAAACACACATAGAAACCCTATTTTCGTGACTCTTCATTCGATCATACCTCGTTTTTGGCCGGACAAATCTCCAGATCACTTGTACTTTTGTGTATGGAATGTCGAGAGCTTCGCGTGGACACCAAGAACACCCAAATCCGTGGAGAAACGAAGGAGTTATGAGCGTTTGAAGCTCGGTTTTCTAGAGAGAGAGAATGGACGGGAATTTTAGAGAGAGGAAAGGTTTGGCTGAATTTTATGAAAGAAATACCCTTCTTTAATGCTTTTATAGTCCGCGTGGTATTCGGGTTCGTTTCAGTCGCTCGGTTCGCGTTTCCGGAACGTAACGCGCATTTTACGCGTTTTAAATAAAAGAATTATTATTCTCATCATTTTGATGAGTTTCAAAATTGTAAAAATGTAAAATAATATATTTTAATTATTTTTACTCTTCGTGTGTTGACTGATCGTTAAACAGATACAATTACGTGTACACCCACAATCGCGTACGTTTTCCGATCGTATTAATTATTTAAAGCCGTTTAATCATAATTATAAGTTCAACATTCGTATCATTATGGATCGTCACCCATAACTATACTCAGTGTTGCTTACGTATTACGATTTTTGTTTAATTAATTGATTGTCATAATATTCATCTAAACACTACGCACTAACACTATCCCATTACACCGAACGCAGTATATGTATAGGGCATACCCCAGAGTCCAGCTACCTGCCTTATCTGACGCCGTCCCACCACTGTTTCGATATAATACAATACTGTTCTTGCATAGCGTAATCGACTGTAAATAAATAATACATACGTGTTCCTAAATAATCAAGATCCTAACACACAAGCACATTATGAACACATGAATCACATTGACTGATGGAATATAAATACACGTTGTTCTAACACTGTTTAAGACTACCATGACTAAATGTACAAATGTTACAATGATGTTCCTAAAAATGCTTTCAGAACTCGATACGGACAATACGAGTTTTTATTAATGTCGTTTGGATTAACAAATGCACTTGAAGTTTTCATAGATCTGATGAATCAAGTTTGTAGGCCTTATTTGGATAAGTTTGTGATTGTGTTTATTGATGACATTCTCATTTATTCTCGAAACCAACAGGAACATGCTCAACACTTGAAACTGATCCTAGAACTTTTGGCACTTGAAAAACTATATGCCAAATTTTCAAAGTGTGAGTTTTGGTTACGAGAAGTTCAATTTCTTGGGCACGTAGTGAATGAAAACGGTATTCAAGTGGATCCCAGTAAGATCGAAGCTGTGAAACAATGGGAGACACCACGAACCCCAACTGAAATACGTCAATTCTTAGGGATGGCAGGTTATTATCGTCGATTTATCAAGAACTTTTCAAAGATAGCCTTGCCACTGACCACATTGACACAGAAAAATCAACCGTTTATATGAGGTTCCCAACAGGAGGAGGCATTCCAACTGTTGAAACACAAACTCTGCAATGCACCTATCTTGGCATTACCGAAAGGTACGGATAATTTCACGGTGTACTATGCTGCTTCTCGTCAAGGTCAGAAGGATAAGGTAATTGCTTATGCTTCTCGACAACTGAAGGTACATGAGAAGAACTATACCACTCATGATCTAGAACTTGGTGCAGTGGTATTTGCACTCAAGATTTGGAGAAACTATCTATACGGAACGAAGTGTATTGTATACACTGATCACAAAAGTCTTCAATACATTCTAGATCAGAAAATGTTAAACATGCGACAAAGGCGACGGGTAGAACTTCTAAACGATTATGACCGTGAAATTCGTTATCATCCAGGTAAAGCAAATGTCGTAGCCGATGCCTTAAGTCGTAAGGAACGATTCCAACCTTTACGTGTGAAAGCGTTAGGGATGACTATTCGAACCAGTCTAATTCCTCATATCAGAGAAGCTCAGTATCAAGCTTTACAAGCAACGAACTATCCTGCTGAGGAACTAAGAGGATTAGACAAACAACTTGAAACCAAAGCTGACGGAGTGTTGTATTTCAAAATCCGAATTTGGATTTCTTTATTCGGTAACTCTAGAAAAATGATCTTGGATGAGGTGCACAAATCCAGGTATTCTATTCATCCAGGTACTGATAAAATGTATAAAGATCTTAAAGACTTTTATTGGTGGCCTGGAATGAAGAAACACATAGCTGAATACGTGGATCGATGTTTAACATGTCTCAAAGTTAAGGCTGAACATCAACGACCTTCTGGGTTATTGCAACAACCTGAGATTCCCATGTGGAAATGAGATCAGATCTCTATGGATTTCATCACTAAACTATTATGACTCTATATGGGTTATCGTTGATCTCCTTACTAAATCTGCGCATTTCTAACCCATTCGAGAAGATTATTCCATGGATCGACTCACTAAACTCTATGTTAATGAGATTATATCTCGACATGGAGTACCAATCTCTATCATTTCTAACAGAGATAGTCGATTTATGTCACGATTTTGGCAAACTCTTCAGAATGCTCTGGGCACCCAAATCAATATGAGCACAGCTTATCATCCACAAATGGACGTGCAGACTGAATGAATCAATCAAACTCATGAAGACATGCTCAGAAGCTGTGTGATTGATTTTGGAGGTAGCTGGGATATTCATCTTCCACTTGTTGACTTTTCATACAATAACAGCTACCATACTAGTATTTAATGCGCTCCATTCGAAGCACTTTATGGACGCAAGTGTAGATCACCTATCTGTTGGTCAGAGGTAGGGGAAAGTCAGATCATAGGCCCAAAATTCATTCAAGAAACAACTGATAAGATCTCACTTATCCAATAACGAATTAAAGCTGTTCGCGATCGTCAAAAGAGTTTGCAGATAATCGTCGTAGACCTCTAGAATTCCATATAGGTGATCAAGTAATGTTGAAAGTTTCACCTTGGAAGGGCATTTTCAAATTTGGGAAGAGAGGTAAGCTTTCACCAAGATTTGTAGGACCATTAAAAATTCTTGAACGAATTGGATCAGTAGCCTACAGACTTGAGCTACCTCTTGAACTCAATAACATTCATGATGTTTTCCATATATCAAACCTAAAGAAATGCCTAACTGATGAATCATTAATTGTACCTCTTGAGGATATCCAAATTGATGAAAAACTTCAGTTCAGTGAAGAACCAGTAGAAGTGATGGATCGAGAGGTTAAAGTACTGAAACGTAGTCGCATACCAATTGTTAAAGTACGATGGAACTCACAACGTGGACCCGACTATACGTGGGAACATGAAGATCGAATGAAATCAAAATACCCACATCTATTCTCATAAACGAATGTCATCAAGTAAGTCTTCACTAAATTTCAGGACGAAATTTCTTTAACAGGAGGAGACTGTGACAATTGCATTTGAGAATTACGTCATCAAGACGTGAGCACATTTGGTCGTGCCTGAAATCCACGTTGAATTAGCCATTGAAATTATTACAGGTTGTTAGTATGCGAGAAATGATGAACATAGGCGAAAACCGTGCATGAAACAGAGTTACGGATTGTCCAGAATCGCGAAACGAAGAAAAATACAAAAATTTGAGAAAAAGGGTGTTAGGCGGTATGCCTAGCGTGAGACCTTCATGCTAGGCGGTACGCTTGGAGTCCACAAAAAAATCTAGAACCCCCCCCCCCTCTCGCGCGCTACGCCCCGGGCCAAGCGGCCACGCGAGGCGATGCGCCTGGCTTGCATTGAGGCGGCAGATCGGATTAAAACTCGGTTTTTCATGCTAAAGATATTCATTTCGTTCTTTCTCGCTTCTGCTCGACTTACAGACTCACAAAAACAGGTTTTTAGCATCCAAACTTCATTTTGAAGATTCCTAAACGTCCGGATCGTACCAAGGAACGTTTCTACAATTCCTGATCGTTGTTTAACAATCAGAATTCCGTCTGATTAGTGAGCGGTTCATATTAACCTTTTAGCTTGATAATGGTTGATTAGATCTTAATTTTGAACGTAATGATATAGTTAGGGTTGTTGATTATTGCCTAGATGATGGCTAGGATTGATTATAAACGAAGAACTTGATGTTTTAATGGGTAAATCCTTGTTTTTATCCGTTGTAATTCCCGGTTTTCATGAAATCATAACTATGATTATAAGGGTTTAAACCATTTGGTTGTGACAATGTAGAGGATTAGTTGGATTAATCTTTGAAATGCAAGGTTGAATCCAAGTGTTTCAAACTAATCACAATCATTAACATACTCACTGGAATGATTATCTGATGTTTATGATAACAGTCAGATTAGTATGTTAAACATGGTTATTAAACCTATTCTAATGTCACATTATGATGTTTCATGATATTTGGATATTCAATAACAAGGATTGATCATTCCTAAGCCATAAATTCATCCAGAAACTGTTTCAGTACCATAATCAACAACATTAACTGGTTAATCTGAGATTATTCTGATTAATCAAACGTGTCATCAATTGTGTATTTGGAACCTAAATCAGTATGCGTTCCTACATTATCATACATTGTATGATATAACACTAAAATAAATAATTAAAAACCTAATATTGGTTTGATGACTTTCAAGGCAATGTCTTTGGCATTGGATGTTCAGAATGATCTAATCAGTAAGTTAAAACTTAAATAATTAATTAAACATAAATTAATGCAGAATCATCTTATTATTACCAGTTTGTGTGATATTCTGCTACCAGTGAGATATCAGGTGAGTTTCGTATAACCCCTTTTCTTTTTAATGTTTTAGAATCATCTGGGTATTACAGTGGAACTTTTCTTGAACATATGATATGTGTCACTGTTATCTACGTGATTTCATGTGATTTGTTGAGAACTTGTGGATTTCATGAGATTTTTCCTGTAGAACAGAACCTTATCACAAAACCTAAAAGTCCTCATTCCATGAACTATATCTAGTGAACCCATGTAGGGCCGAACAGAAAAAAATGATAGTACTATAGGCTGACAACCCATTTGCCGGGAGCTTGCAACTCCCCTTGGTGTAAATGTTTGTTATCTGTTTCCAGAACTTCTTAATGTAGTGATAGACATTAAGACAATGAGGCACTAAGATATTTACCGACGGGTAGTATCTTTATAGAACGAGAACGGAGTAGTACGAAAGGAACTAGATACGGGTCCCATGGTTATCTTTAACTAAATATTTTGAGAACTTACATATCATATCATATTGTTGAACTTGAACTTTACGATCTCACCAGCTTTGTGCTGATCTTTCAAACTTAAACATTTTGCAGGGAGACAATGATCACGGTGAGGATGCACTCTGAGCACTTGTAATTAAATAAATCAGATTGTGTAATGAACTTAATTTATAAAATGTAAGGTTGGCTGTAACGAAGATCCTTGTAATGTATTTATTTTAAGTTAATCTGTGTGTTGTGATACCGGATCAAGTAAGTCACACCTCATCTCTGAGAAAACACCACAATGCTTCCGCAATCTTCTCAGAATGACGAATGACATCATCTCAGGTGACGAGAGGTGAGGGTGTGACTAATAAGAATTATTTTCAATAATTTCAATAAAAGGATCAATGCTCAACCTATAAGAGTCTTTTCAATTACTTTTACTGAGCGTTCATCGCTCCGTTTAACTTTTCATCAAACAACGGCAACAAACCTGTTTCGAGGTTTCAAAACACAAATCACCGAGGAGATGTCCGTTGACCACAATAGTTCGCGGCTTTGTGCCCAACCAAGAGGTGAACGGACACGAATCGTGGAATTGTGTAGTGCACAATCAAATACAATCCTTTTCATGGGAATCCCCCATCAAACAAAAAATATTTTGTATGGTATCTGTCTAGGGTAATTTACTAGGACATGCGTCCACACAACATCACATCGAGAATCCATTGAGGGATTCTCGAACAAACACACATCAGAGTCATTTACAATTATAGTTGACGCGGGTCAACTAACGGTAACGTAGATGGTACCACAGGTTTAACAAACCTCTAGCGCTGAGGCTGGTACGTTACACGCAAGCACACATACAACAACAACTCAGATTAGTTCCAGGTGAACTAATCACACAATCATATTAGTTAGGGTTGGTAAATGATCACAAGGGTGATATTACGGACAGACCACTCAACAAAAACAAGAGTTTTCAAATCAAATAAATGTTCAAGACCTGGTCTTGAACAAGTTTCAAACGAGTACACAGTAAACAATGTTTTACTAGGTGAAAGCAGGATGACTTTAGAGAGAGAAAGATAGGATCCCTTAGAGGAACCTACAACTCCTGCATGTAATCTTTCCGGTTAGCCCGGATACAAGATTCAAGACTTGCACTTGTGCAAGCAACCTTTGAGGGACATCTGGTCCTCATTCCAGATGTCCAAGTCAAGTTGTAATAGAATTAAATTATGAATCAATTGTAATTTAATTTTATTCATTTATTGTATTTTAGTATTTCTCATAATATCATGTGCAATGTAACAATCTGATCACTCCGATTACAATCACGCCTTAGGACTATTCCGCCCGACGGGTCTCCGATCTGGCCCGCCGGCTCGGGGTGTGACATTGGGTCAGCAAAGTCCAACAACATAGACCACTCACTTTTCACAATAAGAAAGTGGATTTTATTCATGGGATATGCAAGTTGTTAATGTGTATACAACTCACTTGATAGGTTCCGTAAAACCATACAACTTTCTTTGCCTATAATTAGTATCTAATCATTTAGTTACTTCAACAATGGACTAAAAGAATCAAACTATAGAGAACTAAATATAAGCGACCTACATAATCTTTTGTGTCAAATTACCACCCAAAGTCAATTTACAACTTACTAAATGATCCATTTTAGGGCTAAACCCAGCATCAATCACCTCACTCAACTCCCCAACAAAAACCAGATTTAAATCTTAAAAATTGCACACACAGATTATCATAAAAAATGACACTAGGAGTTGATTAGTTCTAGCAATGCCACTTGATTAGTATCATTTTTTAAAGTTCCAGCAATCCCATTTGATTAGTATTATTTTTTGAAAACTTTTAATAAAGCACTCGTTTATATCCCCCATGTTCTTATTTGTAGTAACGTACACTCAATATATTTGTTCAGAATCAAACACATTGGCACACAACACATAAAAAGATTGTTTACAAAAAGATAAAAACTTCAATTTGATTAAATTTCCCTGAAAGGTTTCTAGCTTCTACAATTGCCTCTGGTCGAACATATTCGTCACCCAAAAACCAGTAAACTGAAATCAAAGAATCAGTAAACTTATAAATAAGAGAAACAAATAATAAATTAGGCTAAAAAATAGGTTTAAACCGTTGCATACCTTCCAAATAAGAAATTAGGTTAAAAATTTGTAAGGCACCGTAGGAGAGGTACGAATTGATGTATGAGGTTGAGGAGTAGTGGTGCTACGAATTGATGTCTGCAATTTCAAATGTGAGGGAGATTTTATTTAAAGAAGATATTGGCGATTTCAAATTTTGAAGATGCTGCCAAGAATTGATGAATACTGATACTGCATCTGTGATTCAGAAGCGAAGACTCCAAAAATTGATGCCTCCCTCTTTCGTATCCCTTGTGATCCTCCTCGTTCGGATGCAATGAATCCATCAAATTTGATACCGATAATGGAAACCAGGAGTTGATGTGAAAACTCTAGACAAAATGTGGAATAATTAGGAATATTCGCGTATATAAATTTCTATGATCTGATGACTTGAATAATAAATAATGAGTTTGTATTAATTATTGTTATTTATTAATTCAACATGTGATGCTAATTTTTTAGTTGAGTCAACAGGTAAACAGAAACAACTATTCCTATTTTGCCGGAGTATAGAGAAAAATGTGGACTACATGGGGAAGTCATCAACGGTTATGAGGACTCAGTTGGCGCATAACCTGTAGTTGGAGCGAATATTGTTGACCACAATTAAACTACCGTTGTATTATTTCATGTTATAAATTGAGGCGATTGTCGATCTAGGAACACACACCAACGACACTTTGCTTACTTCTGCTTATTTCTTGTTCACATTCGCAATATTCAGAGTCTTTTCTACACTTAATGATCGATCAATTGTGCTCTTGTTTTGTAAATTCATTTGATTATATTAATAAGAACAAGGCAGAGTGACAATTGTCACCTCCCGAGGTTTTTATGCCGGCAATCCTAAAGGATTAAGGGCTTTTCCTCTTACAAATCTTGTGTGTTTGGCTATTTTTCTGTTTCATATTCTTAAATATCCCTAGGGATCCTCAGGGATATTTTTATTGAATATTATTTTTAAATTGTTTTCTAGATTGTAAAACACAATTCCCCACTAAACTAATTCGGTTTTGCTAAAAATTATACTTGTTAATTTTTATCCGAAACAATTTGGCGCCCACCGTGGGGCAAACTTGTGTTTTTTATAACAAAAACCTTGTTTAAAGGCGTTTTCTGAAAAAATACAGTGAAAAATGGCTTCACAACCGACATCAACTTCTTCATTACCTATTGTTTCTGCTACTACTAGTAATGTGTCCTCGCAGATTCCTATCTTTTCCAAGAAGTCCGATAATCCTAGCAATTCTGGGAAGAAAACCACATTTGTAGCCAAGAGTGTTCCACCAACAAGGATGACCACTTATGCTCCTATACTTGTTTCTAACAATGATATTTTGAGTATGTTTTAGCAGGTTCAGCAGCAAATGGTGGATCAACAAAGAATGAATCAAAGGCTTCTTAGGGAAATGGAAACTTTGAGGGCTGAAAAGAATAAGCAGACCGAAACTTATACTCCGCTGGCCCCAAGGATTCTAAATTTTGGGACATCAGGGATGTCTGGAAATCATTCTGGAGACTTCATTCCCATGCAGACGAGTCTCAGGGATCCCTCGGGATCCCAAGCATTAAGCATATCTCGGGACAATACCAGTATCCCGGGAACTTCTTGTCTAGCTCCCATTACAAGCAATACTTTCAACTACTCTCCTATTGATACTGCTAAGTTTGGTTCTGTGCAGGAATCAGGGATGACTCCCCAATGGCTAAAGAGATACAGAAACTTAGAGATATGATCTCAAGTGTTCCCAGAGTGGAGAAACCTATTCCTGAGGTTCCTGTCACAACCCATAGGATCTCTAGATTTGCTCCACCAATATGTGATGCTGAGATCCCAATGAGATTCCAAACTCTAACCACGAAGTTGTATGATGGAACCACAGACCCTGAATAACATGTGGCACAGTATAGGGAAAGAATGCAGACTAACCCTATGTTTCGGGTAAAAATTAACAAGTATAATTTTTAGCAAAACCGAATTAGTTTAGTGGGGTATTGTATTTTAGAATCAAGAAAATAGTTTGCAAGCAAAATTCGATAAAGATATCCCTAAGGATCCCTAGGGATATTTGAGAATATAAAACAGAAAAACAGCCAAACACACGAGATTTATACGAGGAAAAGCCTTTAATCCCTTAAGATTGCCGGCATAAAACCCTCGGGAGGTGACAATCGTCACTCTGCCTAGTTTGTATTAAAATAATGAAATGGAATTACAATACAAGAGCATAATCAATCAATCACTGAGTTGTGTGTGTGTCCCTAGATCGATGTTGCCTCAATATATGTATACAAAAAATGATACAACGGTAGTCAAAGTTGGTTTCACAATATCCGGTCCAACTACAAATCATGCGCCAACTGATCCCTTATGAACGTTGCCAACTTCTCCATGTAGTCCACGATTTTCTCCATATTCCGGTTAAATAGGCATAATTGTTGCTTATAATCTGTTGACTCATTTCAAATGTTAGTAGCACATGCTGAATCACAAAATAACAATAATTAACTATAAACCATCATTATTTATTATTCAGGTAATCAGATCATATAAATTCATATTTGTAAATATTCCTAATTATTACAAATTATTTAGTATCCTGAATTATTTTGAATTATAAGGATAAATTTTTACAGGTACAACAATTGCCCCCGAATTCTTATTACCGTTTCAATTTGTAGTAAGAATTTGAAATTAACCGTTTGTTTTGGCTCTTTGTTCAAATTTGAATTTTAAATAATGATTTGGACGTTGACATGACAGTTACTAATTGTGGCGGTTTCCCACATATTCCAGCCATTTGTGCAGGATATAATGATCACATCGCCTTCATTAGATGTCATCATCTTCGATCGGATCTTGCTGTAAGTTTCTCTCAGTCTCTCTTTCAATTTTTAATTTATCTTTTCCAAAAATGTCGGGATCATCTTCTTCTTCCGATTTCAACTCAAATGACTTTACCGATTAGAACATTCTAACCCTGAATTGTCAAAACAGAAATGTTTTCAACGATGATAGAGTTGAATTGTTGCGTCTCTCAAAAACATTCCCTGATGAAACCATTTTTCATCATTTTTCTGAAAATCTCAAAGCTGATCACGTTTCACCCACTTGGATATGTTTTCCAGAATATCCCTTTACTTTGGGTTTAAAATTTCCTTTCCCCGATCTTATTTTTGATTTTTCTTAACCACCAAGCTCTGTTTTTCCCAACTTATGCCTATGGGATGGCGCCTTCTTTACACCCTTGACCAACTAAACCATCACTTTGGTTTAGAGATCGTATTCCTGAAATATCCCTGATGTACCAACTCAAAACCTACGGGTCATCCCGATTTGTTCTTCAAAGAAGAAGTGGGGCTCCTATTTTAGTTCCAGGAATCACTCTGAATGAGGATGAATGGATAAATAGGTTCTTTTTTGTGAAAAGAAGCTCTATTCCTCATGGGGAAGTTCTTCCTCTCAAATGGGTGGAAAAGGGTAGGATTCTTAGGATTTTTAATGTTAATTAAGATCTGTTTTAGTATAATTTAACTCATTATGTTTTTTGTTTTTTATAGCTCCCAAGTTTGAATCAATCGTAGCAGAAGAAGAAGAAAGCAGGAATAAAATTCGTTCTTTGTTGCAAATCGACGAACGATATAGGAAGTTCGGTGCTAATCTCGAAGCAGTTACTCCAATGGCCTCAGATATATTTAATAAAATATTTTAGTATTCTAAAATATTCTTATTTTTTTCTAAGTATTCTGATTTATTTTACAGAATCAACTTTCAACCTTGAAGACCTCGACACCTTCTTTGCTGTGAAAAAGGAAAAAACAAGTCCCATTGCCCCCAAATCACGTGCCATGACTACCCGTTCTTCCAAGACGTCAAAAAAACGCAAAGGGGTAGATACTGTTGACCTTTAAGAGCCATCTGACCTGTCTATTCCTGACCTTCTGAAGAAGGTATATTAATTACTTTGTCTTTTAGTATAATATCCCTACATATTCTGAAGGATTCCTATTTTGTAGGTCTCTGCCAAGTATGCCTGTGAGAAAGAACAATTTGATAAGCAGATGGAGGACCTTGAAGATCAGAAGAAGATCTTCACTGCCAAAGCCGGACATTATGAGAAGGAGCTCGCCAAGGCCAAGAAACAAATGAAAGAAATGGAGGCCACTTATAAGCTCCAGTTCAAAGAACACATTGAAGGGGCCAAAAAATCTGCCGCCATTGCTGTGTTGAAGGCCAAGATCCAGTTGGTGAATCAGGCTAAGACTGAAGGTGTGGAGTCAATGGCCAAGAATATGAAAAAATGAGGTAGGATACTGGCGAACCTGGCAGGTGACAAGGCGGAAGCTTCTGTGGAGGTGAACAAAGCTGGCGAGGTGGGGGAGACGAGTAAAGCTGGTGAAGGTGAGGCGACAAGTACAGAGGCTGGAGTCGGTGAACAGGAGGTGATGATGGGCGATGATGACAATGATACGAAGGTCTGAGCCCATCTTTTTAATGTTTGTGGTTCTTGATGATGTAACACTTTTAAACAATAGAATTTTAGGGAAGTCCCCAAGTTTAGGGGCAGACAATATAAAAAATCAAGGTGGAGGGACCATGATTTTCATGGCGAAGCCTTGGTTTTTTTCTTAACTTTTGTTAACATATCAAGTGGAGGGACCATGAGTTTCATGGCGAAGCTTGATATGTTAATATTTTAACTGTTTTTGGGTTGTTAATATTACTTTTAGTATCTTTGGTAGCATTTTTGCGTTTTATATAGTTACTTATCTCTAAATATCCTTAGATATCCTGAAGTATTTTGAATGTTGTTATTTTGTTACAGAAAAGCATTCAAGAATATCCCCAGACATTCTTAATTATACTAGATAACTTGTATTTAGGTAAAAATATCAATATTAATAAATACCAGTGTTTAATAACATTACATCAAATACTTAACTTTTCAAGTGATTTTTGCTTAGAATATTCATGTATATGTTTTCCCATGCATATTTAGGAATACTTGAGAATAATCTGGTATATTCTTAAAGTATTTTGAATTAGATTCAACCCGAATATTAAATATTGTATTCAATTTTGAAGATGTCATTTATCTCAAGGTTTTTAATTCCTTAAATATTATTTAATAATTTCTAAAGTATAAATATTTTCGAGGACATTTTGGATATTTAGTCATTTATCTGTTGAAATATCTTTATGTATTCCAAAATATTTTTGGTATTTATGTAAAGGATTGAAAAATACTATAAGGTTTGACTGTGTATGTATTGATAATATGTTGAATATTTATTAACTTAAGTGTTCTTATGAGTTTTCAAGTATCCTTTAGTATTTTCAATAATATTTTGATTATTTCGCAAGTTTTATCTATATAATTAACCCTTGTATAATTCTCATTAGGTTTCGAATATGTCTAAACTGATTGTACATGTCTTAATATGTTCAAACACTCTCAACATTTCTATTGAGGCATTTTTAGAATACTTCTTGTTAAGTTTAATGTATATCAGATATATTTAGGAATCATTAGGAATAATTCAAGCTAGACTTATCCTAATTCGACTAAGGTTTTAATTACTTGAATGCTTATATATACAACTTAGACATATGTCTAAATATTATTCTTAGCCATTAAGTAACTAATAATTTGGTTCAACATAGAAGTGTTCAACATATTCCTAAGTAAAATTAAGCACAATGCATATATAGAAAATAATTCAGGAATAAAGAATGGTTGAGAAACAAATACCAATTTCCAGGGATAACAGGTTTAATTCAAAGTCTTCTTTGTTCCTGTCAAAACATTAAAAGGATTCCATACCTGAATATCCCCAAGTATTTTGCGGTATTCCTAGGTATCCTTAAAATTCAGTCCTGCATAAATAGAAAAACAAGAAAACTTGGGACAAGCCCAAGATACTGGCGACAAGGCCGATTAAACTGGCGACTAAGGCCGAAAATACTGGCGACTATGGCCGGAATACTGGCGACTAAGGCCGGAATACTGGCGACAAGGCTGCAATATTGGCGACAAGGCCGAAAGATACTGGCGACTTAGGCCGAAAGATACTGGCGACTAAGGCCAGGATGCTGGTGACTAAGGCCTGGATACTGGCGACTAGGCCGGAATTCTGGCGATTAAGGCCCGGTTGTATAGCATATGAATGCTAAAATTCGGAGGATCCCTGGTAATACTCTTTGAAAATGAAATTGTCAGCCACTCATGCATGTACTGGTCCCAAAATCTCCAACTATACCGGGATATTTCGGAGGATCCTTAGTTATAGCCCTCGATAATGAAATTGTCAGCCACTCATGCATGTACTGGTCCCATTATCTCAAACTAAAACAGGAAAAACGTGCGCAACTGGCGAGGGTATGAACCCTAAGTCTTCATGAGAGACAAAAGTCTCTTGAGTTTTGATTTCAGGTCAAAACTTTGCAGCTAGACATAAAGTCAGTGTGGGGTCTTCTACAGTTTTGATTTCAGCTCCAAACTTTGCAGCTAGACATAAAGTCAGTGCGGGGTCTTCATCAAGTTCTGATTTCAAGTCAGAACTTGGGTTAAGACATAAAGTCTCATCTCTTCTCCTGCTATACCTACAAAACAATAAGATTTTTGCATAGCTAGGAATCAGGAATCCTGATGCCCCTCAGATGCTTGGGTTAGCAACAAGATAATTAAGAATATACAAGAATATATAAGAATATAACAGAATAATTAAAAATATGAGTACAGATTATAAGTTAATAGACCTTTTCAGTTTGATACAGTAAGTTTCATATAAAGTATAACTTAAGATGGATGGCATTCTAAGATCTTGGAAGAGGTTCTCCTTCCATGTTGGTCAACTTATATGTCCCTTTCCCAGCTTCGGATTCGATCTTGTAAGGTCCTTCCCATTTGGGAGCAAGTTTTCCATCAGATGGATTGGTGGTGTTTTGAAATGCCTTTCTTAAAACTAGATCTCCAACTTGGAATCTTCGTATCCTAACATTATTAATATAGGATTTGGCTATCTTTTGTTGATATGTTCCATCCTTATTCTTGCAATGTCCCTAAGTTCATCAATAGTATCTAGATCCTCGGACAGTATTTCCTTGTTGGATTCTAGATTTTGTAAACTTGACCTTGAAGTAGGGACAACCATTTAAGTTGGGAGAACAGCTTCATAACCATACACTAAAGAGAATGGTGTTTGACCAGTTGCATTCTTTGTGGTTGTTCTATCAGCCCATAGAACAAATGGAAGTTCTTCAGCCCACTTTCCTTTCTTGGATCCCAACTTTTTTTAAGGTTGTTGATGATGATCTTGTTGCTTGATTCTGCCTGGCCATTAGCTTGAGGATGAACAGGTGTAGAGGTTATCATCTTTATGCCCCAGCTTTCACAAAAGTTTGTAGTCCTTTTGCCTATGAACTGAGATCCATTGTCACAAGTGATTTCTGCGGGTATCCCAAATCTAGTCAGGATATTTCTCTTTATGAACGAGATTACTTCTTTTTCTATAACTTGCACAAAGGCTTCAGCCTCAATCCATTTTGAGAAGTAATCTGTCATAGCAAGCATAAATACCTTTCCTCTGGGTGCTTTGGGTAACTTTCCTACTATATTTATTCCCCATTTCATTTATGGCCATGATGAGACTATTGGATGTAGAGGTTCAGCTGGTTGATGAAGTATATTGTTGTGTCTTTGACAAGCATCACACTTCTGGGAATAAGACATTGCATCTCTTCTCATGGTTGGCTAAAAGTATCCGATTCTCAGGATCTTTGAGAATAATGCTCTACCCCTAGTGTGATTTCCACAATCTCCTTCGTGGATATCTTTCATTACTTCCAAACTTTCGATTTTCTCTAAACACCTTAAGTATGGGCCTGCTATTGACTTTCTATATAAGATATCTCGTATGATTATGTATCTAGACACTTTTGCTTTAAAAGCTCTAGGATTTGTTTCTTCATCAGGTATTTTTCATGTTTGAAGGTAGTTCTTAATAGGGATAGTCCAGGATAGTTCATGTGCCTCTGAGTGATGAACCTTTGTATTCTCGGCTTCACAATCCTGACATGTATCCTGCATATCTATCGCTGGTCTTAAAATATGAAGGATAGGGATATTAATATCCTCAGGGATCCTTAGGGATGATGCTAAGTTTTCCAGTGATATCAAAATTGTAAAAATATCCTGAAATATCCTTAACTATCTCTAAATATTTCGCCAATTTATCTCCCTTATTCGTGTAAGAACCGTTAAATTGATTGGCTATCAGTAGGGAATCAACAAAAACATGAAGGTTTCTAATGTTCATATCCCTAGCTAATTGAAGTCCTGCTACTAGGGCTTCGTATTCTGCTTCATTATTAGTTGCTTGAAATTCACAACTAATCGATTGGGGTATTATGTCCCCCTGTGGCGATTTTAGTATGATGCCTAGTCCTGTTCCTCTTATATTTGAAGATCCATCCGTGAACAAAGTCCACTCACCAGTATCTTCATCTAAGAGTTTGATTTCTAGATCCACTTCTGGTTATAGATCGTTACTAAAATTAGCCACAAAGTCTGCTAATTCTTGTGACTTAATTGTCGTCCTTGGTTCATAAATTAGATCATAAGTACTGAGTTTGACTGACCATTTTGCCATCCTTCCTGATAGCTCAGGTTTTCTCAATACATATTTAATTGGATAATTGGTTTTAATGTGTATTCTATGTGTCTCAAAGTAATGCCTAAGCTTGGTTGATGCCATGACCAAAGCTAGAATTAGCTTTTCTAAGTGAGAATATCTAGTCTCAGCATCTACTAGGCTCTTACTTACATAGTATACGGGATTTTGTGATCCTTGATGATCCTTAACTAACACAGCACTTACAGTAGTTCGGGATAATGCTAAGTACAATGATAGTGGTTCACCATCTTATGGTCTCATGAGCAACGGTGGTGAGGATAAGTATTCCTTTAGATCCTGAAGTGCCTTTTCATGCTCTTCATCCCACTGTAACTTCTTATTCTTTTTAAGAATATCGTAGAATCCTTTAAATTTTTCAGAAGATCTTGAGATGAATCTGTTAAGTGCAGCTATCCTTCCTGTTAGTCTTTACACTTCTTTTATGTTCTTTGAGGATTTGAGGTTTAGGATTACTTGAATTTGTTCCTGGCTGACCTCTATTCCTCTTTTAGTGACCATATATCCCAAGAAGTTTCCTGATCTCACCCCAAAATGACACTTAGATGGATTAAGTTTCATATTGTAGTGGTCCAAGATATTGAAGGATTCCTGAAGATCCCTAAGGTGATTCTCAGTTATCTTCGACTTGACCACCATATCAACAATATACACTTCCATAGTGTCCCCCAGTTTCTCTTTGAACATCATGTTGACAAGTCTCTGGTACGTGGCTCCAACATTCTTCAAGCCAAATGGCATTGATGTATAGCAATATATCCATGTTGGCGTCACGAAGGCTGTATTTTCTTGATCCGAAGGTTCCATTTGAATTTGTTGAAAGCCTGCTGATGCATCCATAAAAGTTAACATTTCATGTCCTGTTGTTGCATCTACCATGGATTCTATATGTGGTAATGGAAAGGGGTCTTTAGGGCAAGCCTTGTAGAGGTCTGTGTAATCCACACAAACTCTCCACTTTCCATTCTTCTTTTGAACCACGACTACATTGGCTAGCCACCTTGGAAATTTCACTTCTCTAATCATTTTTGCTTTGAGGAGTTTCTCTACTTCCTCTTGAATGATTAGATTTCTTTCGGGTGCAAACTTCCTTCTTTTCTGGTGGACAGGCTTAATATTCCTATCTATCCATAACTTATGTGTAATCACATCTGAGGATATCCTTGTCATATCCTCATGTTTCCATGTGAATGTGGAAACTCTTGATTTCAGAAAAGAAATCAGTTTCTCTTCAATATCCTCAGGGATATTTGTCCCTATAAGGACCTTGACCTCAGGATCATCAGGGTTTAGGGGTACTTCCTTTACTTCCTTCTCCTTATATTCCTGAGTATCCCCAAGGTCGCACTTTGATTACTATGCTGATGAAGGTCTAGTTGTTCCCTTCATCGAAGATTAATAGCACTCCTTGGCTTCTTTTTGATCATTGTTGATCTTCACTACTCCCCATGGTGTCGGCAGCTTGACACACTGATGATAGGTCAAAGGGACTGCTTTCATGTCATGTATCCAAGGTCTACCTAGTATAATATTATCACAAGATAGGGAATCTATAATACAAAAACGTTGCATAGAGTTTACCCCTCGATGTATACTGGTAGCTTGATTTCTCCAATAGTGGCTTTAGCTTCACCACTGAATCCAACCAGGATCAGAGATTTGGTAGTTATCTCTGATTCAGGGATTTTCATCCTCTTGAGTGTTTCCAATTGGATGATGTTGACTGAGCTTCCTCCATCTATGAGTATCCTGCGTACATAGTGGTTAGCAACATATAATGTAATGACTAACCCATCATGGTGAGGATCCAGGATATTCTCGCGGTCTTGTTCTTCAAAAGACACCACTGTTTCAGTGGTAAGTGTTGATGTCTTTGTTGGTCTCTCTCCATTCTCCATCTTGGCTTCTTTAGCATGTTTCCTAGATGCAGAATAAGAGGTACCACAAATGTCAGAACCACCAGAAATAAAGTTGATTACCTTTGCAACCTTTGGTGTGGATGCGGCTCTTTTTGGGGGATGCGGCTCTTTTTGGGAATCCGTTAGAATCATGTCTTCTTTCTTTCTTTTTCCTCAGTAGTTCTTTGAGATGACCTTTGCTTAGTAGGTAGCTTATTTCCTTCCTTAGTGCAATGCAATCATCGGTTATATGGCCAAGTCCTCGTGAAAGGCACACCACTTGGATTTGTCCCTTGTCGCAAACTTCTTTTCCTTTGGTGGCCATCTAGCTTCTTCACCTAAGTCCTACATAGCACACATTAATTCGGGGATATCAACCGAAAAACAATAATCAGATATCCTGGGATATTCTTCATCATCCTCATCTTCATCCACAGAATTGATCTTGTGGTTATCAGCCTTGTAGTATGGTTTAGATTTGAATGACTTGCTGGTAGGAGAATCCAATTTTCTTTTGCCTTGATTATTGGGAGGTGTTGTGGTGATCCTCTTCTGGATTTCTTTATCATCCTCCAATCTAATAAACCTCAATGCACGGTTTCGAACTTCGTCCATGTTCCTGCAAGGATTCTTAACCAAGTCATCATAAAATGGTGAGTCTCTTTGTAAACCCATCTTAAATTCTTGAACAGCCGTAGTGATGTCAAGGTTAGGGATATCCAAGGATTCTCTGCCAAACTTGTTGACATAACTCCTGAGGGATTCATCGGATCCCTGGGTTACCCTGTAGAGGTCACTAGTTAACCACTCGAACGTCCTGCTACAAGAAAATTGATTGTTAAATAGATTAATCAGAAGAGCAAATCAAGTTATTGAATAAGGAGGAACATTAAGCAGCCATTTCAGGGCTGCCCCTGTCAATGTTGAGCCGAATCCCTTGCATAAGCATGCTTCCTTCAAATGTGGGGGTATAGGGTTAGTCTCCATTCTTTCCCTATACTGTGCCACATGTTCTTCAGGGTCTGTGGTACCATCATACAACTTCATGGTTGGAGTTTGGAATCTCTTTGGGATCTCAGCATCAAATATTGGTGGAGCAAATCTAGAGATCCTATGGGTTGTGACAGGAACCTCAGGAATAGGCTTCACCACTCCGGGAACACTAAAGATCATATCCCTGACTTTTTAAATTTTCTTAGCCACTTGTGGAGTTAGCCCTTATTCCTGCATAGAACCCAAGTTAGTTGTATCAAAGGGAGAATAGTTAAAAGTATTGCTGGTAATAGGAGTTAGACAAGAAGTTCCCAGGATATTGGTATTATCCCGAGATATCCTTAACCCTTGGGATCCCGAAGGATCCCCGAGACTAGTTTGCATGGGGATGATGTCTCCGGAGGGATTCCCAGACATCCCTGATGTCCCAAAATCCAGGATCCTTGGAGCCAACGGAGTTGAAGTTTCAATCTGCTTATTCTTTTCAGCCCTCAAAGTTTCCATTTCCCTAAGAAGCCTTTGGTTCATTCTTTGTTGATCCAACATTTGCTGCTGAACCTGTTGAAACATACTTAAAATATCATTGTTAGAAACAAGTATGGGAGCAGAAATGGTCATCCTTGTCCATGGAACACTTTCGGCTACATATGTGGTCTTCTTCCCAGGATTGCTAAGATTATCGGACTTCTTGGAAAAAACAGGAATCTGCAAGGATACATTAGTAGTAGTAGCAGAAACAATAGGTAATGAAGAAGTTGATCTCGGTTGTGAAGCCAGTTTTCAATATGTTTCTACTGAAAATGCCTTTAAAGAAGGTTTTTGTTATAAAAAACACAAGTTTGCCCCACGGTGGGCGCCAAATTGTTTCGGGTAAAAATTAACAAGTATAATTTTTAGCAAAACCGAATTAGTATAGTGGGGTATTGTGTTTTACAATCAAGAAAATAGTTTGCAAGTAAAATTCGATAAAGATATCCCTAAGGATCCCTAGGGATATTTGAGAATATAAAACAGAAAAACAGCCAAACACACAAGATTTATACGAGGAAAAGCCCTTAATCCCTTAGGATTGCCGGCATAAAAACCTCGAGAGGTGACAATCGTCACTATGCCTAGTTTGTATTAGAATAATGAAATGGAATTACAATACAAGAGCACAATCAATCGATCATTAAGTGTTGAGCACTTTAAATCTCGCAATTATAATCTAGAAATAAGCAGTAGACGGCTAGGTGATTTGTGTGTGTGTCCCTAGATCGATGTTGCCTCAATATATATATACAAAAAATGATACAACGGTAGTCAAAGTTGGTTCCACAATATCCGGTCCAACTACAAATCATGCGCCAACTGATCCCTTATGAACGTTGCCAACTTCTCCATGTAGTCCACGATTTTCTCCATATCCTGGTTAAATAGGCATAATTCTTGCTTATAATCTGTTGACTCATTTCAAATGTTAGTAGCACGTGTTGAATAACAAAATAACAATAATTAACTATAAACCATCATTATTTATTATTCAAGTCATCATATAAATTCATATTCGTAAATATTCCTAATTATTCCAAATTATTTCGTATCCCGAATTATTCTGAATTATAAGGATAAATTTTTACAGGTACAACACCCTATACCCCCACATTTGAAGGAAGCATGCTTATGCAAGGGATTTGGTTCAACATTGATAGGGGCAGCCCTGAAATGGCTGCTTAATGTTCCTCCTTATTCAATTACTTCATTTGCTCATTTGATTAATCTATTTAACAATCAGTTTTCTCGTAGCAGAACATTTGAGAGGCTGACCAGTGATCTTTACAGGATAACCCAAGGATCCGACGAATCCTTCAGGAGATATGTCAACAAGTTTGGCAAAGAATCCCTGAATCCCTAACCTGGATATCACTACGGCTTTCCAAGCATTTAAGATGGGGTTACAAAGAAATTCACCATTTTACAATGACTTGGTTATGAATCATTGCAGGAACATGGATGAAATCCGGAACCATGCGTTGAGATTCATCAGGCTGGAAGATGATAAAGAAATCCAGAAAAGGATCACTACAACACTTCCCAATGATCATGGCAAAAGAAAATTGGATTCACCTACCAACAAGTCATTCAAATCCAAACCATACTACAAGTCTGATAACCACAAGATCAACTATATGGATGAAGATGAGGATGATGAAGAATACCCCAGGATAACTGACTATTTTATTTCTGTTGATATTCCTGAATTAATGTGTGCTATGCAGGACTTAGGTGAAAAAGCCAGGTGGCCACCAAAGGAAAAGAAGTTTGCAACAAGGGACAAATCCAAATGGTGTGCTTTTCATGAAGACTTCGGCCACATAACAGATGATTGCATTTCACTAAGGAAGGAAATAAGCTACCTACTAAGCAAAGGTCATCTCAAGAAGCTACTGGGGAAAAAGAAAGAAAGAAGACAGGATTCCAACGAATTCCCAAAAAGAGTCGCATCCCCACCAAAGGATGCAAAGGTAATAAATTTTATTTCTGGTGGTTATGACATATGCGTACCTCTTATTCTGCAGCTAGGAAACATGCTAAAGAAGCCAAGATGGAGAATGGAGAGAGACCCACAAAGACATCAACACTTACCACTTAGACAGTGGTATCTTTTGAAGAGCAAGATCGCGAGAATATCCTGGATCATCTTCAAGATGGGTTAGTCATTACATTATATGTTACTAACCACTATGTACGCAGGATACTTATAGATGGAGGAAGCTCAATCAACATCATCCAATTGGAAACACTCAAGAGGATGAATATCCCTGAATAAGAGATAACTACCAAATCTCTGATCCTGGTTGGATTCAGTGGTGAAGCTAAAGCCACTGTTGGAGAAATCAAGCTACCATTATACACAACGTTTTTGTATTATAGATTCCCTATCTTGTTATAATATTATACTAGGTAGACCTTGGATACATGATATGAAAGTTGTCCCCTCGACCTATCATCAGTGTGTCAAGCTGCCTACACCATGGGGAGTAGTGAAGATCAACAGTGATCAGCAGGAAGCCAAGGAGTGCTATTCATCTTCGATGAAGGGAACTACTAGACCTTCATCTGCATAGCAATCAAAGTACGACCTTGGAGATACTCAGGAATATAGGGAGAAGGAAGTAAAGGAAGTACCTCTAAACCCCGATGATCCCGAAGTCAAGGTCCTTATAGGGACAAATATCCCTGAAGATATTGAAGAGAAACTGATTTCTTTTCTGAAATCAAGAGTTTCCACATTCGCATGGAAACATGAGGATATGACAGGAATATCCTCAGATGTGATTACACATAGGTTAGGGATAGAGAGGAATATAAAGCCTGTCCACCAAAAAAGAAGGAAGTTTGCACCCGAAAGGAATCTAATCATTCAAGAGGAAGTAGAAAAACTCCTCAAAGCAAAAATGATTAGAGAAGTGAAATTCCCGAAGTGGCTAGCCAATGTAGTCGTGGTTCAAAAGAAGAATGGAAAGTGGAGAGTCTGTGTGGACTACACAGATCTCAACAAGGCTTGTCCTAAAGACCCCTTTCCATTACCACATATAGACTCCATAGTAGATGCAACAGCAGGACATGAAATGTTAACTTTCATGGATGCATCGGCAGGCTTTCAACAAATTCAAATGGAACCTTCGGACCAAGAAGATACAGCCTTCATGATGCCAACAGGGATATATTGCTATACAGCAATGGCATTTGGCTTGAAGAATGCTGGAGCCACATACTAGAGACTTGTCAACATGATGTTCAAAGAGAAACTGGGGGACACTATGGAAATGTATATTGATGATATGGTGGTCAAGTTGAAGATAACTGAGAATCACCTTAAGGATCTTCAGGAATCCTTCGATATCCTGGACCACTACAATATGAAGCTTAATCGATCTAAGTGTCATTTCAGGGTGAGATCAGGAAAGTTCTTAGGATATATGGTCACTAAAAGAGGTAAAACTCAGTACTTATGATTTAATCTATGAACCAAGGACAGCAATTATTAAGTCATAAGCATTGTCATACTTTGTGGCTGATTTTAGTAATGATCTACAACCAGAAGTGGATATGGAAATCAAACTCTTAGATGAAGATACTGGTGAGTGGACTTTGTTCACAGATGGATCTTCAAATGTGAGAGGAACAGGACTAGGCATCATACTAAAATCGCCACAGGGGGACACAATACCCCAATCGATTAGTTTTGAATTTCAAGCAACTAATAATGAAACGGAATATGAAGCCCTAATAGCAGGACTTCAATTTGCTAGGGACATGAACATTAGAAACCTTCATGTATTTGTCGATTCCCTACAGATAGCCAATCAATTTAATGGTTCTTACACAACTAAGTGAGATAAATTGGTGAAATACTTAGAGATAGTTAAGGATATTGTAGGATATTTTTACAACTTTGATATCACTCAAGTGCCAAGGGAAAAGAATGCTAAAGCAGATGCGCTAGCGAACTTAGCATCATCCATAAGGATCCCTGAGGATATTAATATTCATATCCTCCATATTTTAAGACCAGCGATAGATATGCAGGACGTAGCTCAGAATATTGAACCCGAGAATACTGAGGTTCATCATTCAGAAGCACATGAAATATCGTGGACTATCCCTATTAAGAATTACCTTCAGATAGGAAAAATACCTGATGAAGAAACAAATCCTAGAGCTTTTAAAGCAAAAGTATCTAGATACACAATCATACGGGATATCTTCTATAGAGAATCAGTAGCAGGCCCATACTTAAGGTGTTTGGAGAAACCCGAAAGTTCGGAGGTAATGAAATATATCCACGAAGGAGATTGTGGAAATCACACTGGGGGTAGAGCATTATTCTCAAAGATCTTGAGAACAGGATACTTCTGGCCAACCATGAGAAGAGATGCAATGTATTATTCCCAGAAATGTGATGCTTGTCAAAGACATAGCAATATTCTTCACCAACCAGTTGAACCTCTCTATCCAATAGTCTCATCATGGCCATTCATGAAATGGGGAATGGATATAGTAGGAAAGTTACCCCAAACACCCGGAGGAAAGGTGTTTATGCTTGCTATGACAGATTACTTCTCAAAATGGATTGAGGCTGAAGCCTTTGTGCAAGTTAGAGAAAAAGAAGTAATCTCATTCATAAAGAGAAATATCCTGACTAGATTTGGGATACCCGCGGAAATCACTTGTGATAATGGATCTCAGTTTATAGGCAAAAGAACTACAAACTTTAGTGAAAGCTGTGGCATAAAGATGATAACTTCTACACCTGTCCATCCTCAAGTTAATGGCCTGGCAGAATCAAGCAACAAGATCATCATCAACAACCTTAAGAAAAAGTTGGGATCCAAGAAAGGAAAGTGGGCTAAAGAACTTCCATTTGTCCTATGGGCAGATAGAACAACTACAAAAAACGCGACTGGACAAACACCATTCTCATTAGTGTATGGTTATGAAGTTGTTCTCCCAACTGAAATGGTTATTCCTACTACAAGATCATGTTTACAAAATCTAGAATCCAACAAGGAGATACTTTCTGAGGATCTAGATACCATTGATGAACTTAGGGATATTGCAAGGATAAGGATGGCAACATATTAACAAAAGATAGCCAAATCCTATAATAAGAATATTAGAATATGTAGATTCCAAGTTGGAGATTTGGTTTTAAGAAAGGCATTTCAAAATACTACCAATCCAGCTGATGGAAAACTTGCTCCAAAATGGGAAGGACCTTATAAGATCGAATCCGAAGCTGGAAAAGGGGCATATAGGTTAACCAACATGGAAGGAGAACCTCTTCCAAGATCTTGGAATGCCGTTTATCTTATGTTATACTCTATATGAAACTTATTGTATCAAACTGTAAAAGATTATTAAGTTATAATCTATACTCATATTTCCAAATATTTATATTTACTTTTATATATTCCTATGTATTCTTGTATATTCCTAATCATCATGCTACAAACTTAAACATCTGATGGGCATCAGGAATCCTGATTCCCAGCTATGCAAAATCTTATTGTTTTGTAGGTATAGCAGGAGAAGAGATGATACTTTATGTCTTAACCCAAGTTCTGACCTGAAATCAAAACTTGATCAAGACCCCGCACAGACTTTATGTCTAGCTGCAAAGTTTTGACCTAAAATCAAAACTCAAGAGACTTTTGTCTCTCATGAAGACTTAGGGTTCATACCATCGCCAGTTGCGCACGTTTATCCTATTATAGTCAGAGATAATTGGACCAGTACACGCATGAGTGGCTGACAATTTCAATATAGAGGGCTATAACTAAGGATCCTCCGAAATATCCTGGTATAGTTGGAGATTTTGGGACCAGTACACGCATGAGTGGCTGACAATTTCATTTTCAAAGACTATTACTAGGGATCCTCCAAATTATAGCATTCATATGCTATACAACCGGGCCTTAGTCGCCAGAATTCCGGCCTAGTCGCCAGTATACCGGCCTTAGTCGCCAGTATCTTTCGGCCTTGTCGCCAGTATTTTGGCCTTGTCGCCAGCATTCCGGCCTTAGTCGCCTGTATTTCGGCCTTAGTCCCCAGTATTCCGGCCATAGTCGCCAGTAAAATCGGCCTTAGTCGCCAGCTTAATCGGCCTTGTCGCCAGTATCTTGGGCTTGACACAAGTTCTCTTGTTTTTCTATTTATACAGGACTGAATTTCAAGGATACTCAGGAATATCGCAACATAATTGGAGATATTCAGGTATGAAATTCTTTTAATGTTTTGACAGGAACAAAGAAGATTTCAAACTAAACCTACTATCTCTGGAAATTGGTATTTGTTCCTCAATTATTCTTTATTCCTAATTATTTTCTATATATTCTCATGCCTGATAAAATGTATTGTACTTATTTCTACTTAGGAATATGTTGTATTTTATGAACACTTCTATTTAGGATATGTTAAACTAAACCACTAATTACTTCATGTGCTAATATAACTTTAGACAAATGATAACATTTAAACATATGTCTAAGTTATATATGCCGAATTAGGATAGGTCTAGTTTGAACTATTTTTAATGAATCCTAAATACTTATAGACTAAACTTGAGAAAGAATATTCTGAAATTCTTTGATAGAAAATTATATATAGCCAAAGTCAAATCTTTATGAGAATTATAAAAGGATTTAGTCTCTTAAACAAGTTATGATATATCCAAAATATCGTTGAGAATATTTAAGGATATTCAAGGATATCTCAATAATGATTATAAATAATAAACTATAACTGGATACAATATTGATGTATTCAATGATTCATATTGCTTATAGTCATTAGTTCGACTACTATGTACCTTATAATATTCATAAAAGATATTAAAGAAATCTAAAAATCACGTATCAAAGATAATCAAGGATATTCTAGAATATATAAGGATATTTCAATAAATAAATAACTAATATCCTAAATGCCATTGAAAACGTTTATACTTGAAGAGTTATCAGAATTCATGAATTTAAAAACTTTGAAATAAATAATGTATCCAAAACTGGTACAATATTCTGGTTAAATATAATACTTTAAAGATCATATTAGGCTATTCTCAAGTATTCCTAAGTATACCTAATAAAACTTATAAAGAACTAATTTAAACTTAAATGTTTGACATATAGAGTGTTACGCACAAGTCAATTCAAACAAAACAGTAGTATTCGTTAAACTCAGAATACTTCAGAATATTTAAGAATATTTGAAAATAAACAACTATATAGAACACAAATATATTATCCGAAATACTAACTGATTATATCAACAACCCAAAAACAGTTAAAAGATTAACATATCAATCTTCGCCATGAAACCATGGTCCCTCCACCTTGATTTTTATATTTTCTGCCCCTATACTTGGGGACTTTCCTAAAAAACTATTGTTCAAAGAGTTACATCATCAAAAACTAAGAACCACAAACATTAAAAAAATGGGCTCAAACCTTGGCACCATTGTCACCATTGTCATCATCGCCCATTGTAACCTCCTGTTCACCCACTCCAGGCCCTGCACCTGTCGCCTCGCCCTCACCAGCCTTGCTCGTCTCCCCTGCCTCACCAGCCTTGGTCACCTCCATGGAAGCCTCTGCCTTATCCATGTCAAATTAGCCAATATCCTGCCCCATTCTCGCAAATCCTTGGCCCATGAGTAAGTACCTTCGGTGTTAGCCTAGTTCGCCATTTGGATCTTGGCCCTCAGCACGGCTATAGCAGCAGATTTTTTGGCTCCTTCAATTGTTCTTTGAATTGAAGCTTGTAGGAGGCCTCCATCTCCTTCATCTGCTTTTTGACCTTGGCAACCTCCTTTTCGTAGTGGTCGGCTTTGGCAGATAGGATCTTCTTTTGATCCTCGAGGTCTTCGACCTGCTTGTCAAATTTCTCCTTTTCATAAGCATATTTGACTGAGGCCTGCAAAGTAGAGATCATTCAGAATATGTAGGAATATTTTATATAAAATAAAATAGATAATATACCTTGTTCAGGAGGTCGACAACAGATAGTTCCGAGGGCTCTTCCAGATCAACAGTGTCTACCCCTTTCCATTTCTTGGCCGTTTTTGAGGAGCGAGTGGTCATAACTCGAGATTTGGGGGCAACAAGGCTTGTTTTCTCTTTCTTTACATCAAAGAAAGCATTGAGGTCCTCGAGATCAAAGGATGATTCTGCAAAAGGAACCAGGATCAGAAATATTTAGGAAAAAATAAGAATAACTCAAAATACTATGAAATATCATAAGATATACCTGAAGCCATTGGAGTAGCAGCTTCGAGGTTAGCACCAAATTTTCTGTATTGTTCGTCAATCAACAACAAGGAACGAATCTTGTTCCTACTCTCTTCTTCTACCACGATTGATTCAAACTTGGAAGCTGTACATAACAAAAACAAAATAAGTAAAACAATACAATAACAAATCAAATTTAACTTAAAAAGTCCTAAGGATCCTACCATTTTCCACCTATTTGAGAGGAAGAAGTTCCCCATTAGTGATAGACTTCCTTTTCACAAAAAAGAACATATTTCTCCATTCATCCTCATTCAAGGTAATACCCGGAACAAGAATAGGAGCCCCACTTCTCCTTTGAAGAACAAAAAGGGATGACCCGTGAGTTCTGACTTGGTACATCAAGGCTATTTCAGGAACACCAATCTCTAAACCAAAATGTTGCTTTAGTTGGTCAAGGGTATACAGAAGACGCCATCACATAGGCATTAATTGAGGAAAACAAAGTTTAGTGATTGAGAAAAAATCAGAGATGAGATCGGGGAAAGGAAATTTCAGACCCAAGGTGAAGGGGTACTCTGAAAAACATACCCAAGAAGGAGACACATGATCGGCTTTCAATTTTTCAGAAAAATTATGGAAGATGGCTTCATCAGGAAAGGTTTTTGAAAGACGTAACAACTCAATTGGATCATTGTTGAATACATTTCTATTTTGACGATTGAAGGTCAAAATATTCTGATCGGTGAAGTTATCAGAATTGAGGTTGGAAGAAGATGATCCAGACATTTTTGGTGAAGAAAAATTAAAAATTGAAAGAAGAAAGGAGAAGAACTTACCGCAAGAACCAGTTGAAAATGATGGCATCTAAAGAAGGCGGAATGATCATTATATCCTGCATAAACGGCTGGAAATATGTGGGAAACCGCCACAATCAGTAACTGTCACGTCAACGTTCCCATCACAATTTAAAATTCAAATTTTGAATAAAGAGCCAACATGAACGGTTATTTTCAAATTCTTACTACGAATTAAAACGGTAATAAGAATTTGGGGGCAATTTGTAATTCGGAATAATTCGGGATATGGAATATTTCGGGATAATTAGGAATATTCGCGTATATAAATTTCTATGATCTGATGACTTGAATAATAAATAATGATTTTGTATTAATTATTGTTATTTGTTAATTCAACATGTGATGCTAATTTTTTAGTTGAGTCAACAGGTAAACATAAACAACTATTCCTATTTTGCCGGAGTATAGAGAAAAATGTGGACTACATGGGGAAGTCATCAACGGTTATGAGGACTCAGTTGGCGCATAACCTGTAGTTGGAGCGAATATTGTGGACCTGAATTAAACTACCGTTGTATTATTTCATGTTATAAATTGAGGCGATTTTCGATCTAGGAACACACACCAACGACACTTTGCTTACTTCTGCTTATTTCTTGCTCACATTCGCAATATTCAGAGTCTTTTCTACACTTAATGATCGATCAATTGTGCTCTTGTTTTGTAAATCCATTTGATTATATTAATAAGAACAATGCAGAGTGACAATTGTCACCTCCTGAGGTTTTTATGCCGGCAATCCTAAGGGATTAAGGGCTTTTCTTCGTACAAATCTCGTGTGTTTGGCTATTTTTCTATTTCATATTCTTAAATATTCCTAGGAATCCTCAGGGATATTTTTATTGAATTATATTTATAAAATGTTTTCTAGATTGTAAAACACAATTCCCCACTAAACTAATTCGGTTTTGTTAAAAATTATACTTGTTAATATTTACCCGAAACAGTTACGTATACGTATAATCAAAAAGTTACTCATGTAATTTATAAAGTTACATATATAATCGCATGAAATACATTTTTTTTTGTAATTTTGTTCTTTTTTGTACATTTCTTACCTTATAATAATAGAAAATAAAAATGAAAAAATGAAAAAAATAATTAATTGGTAATGTTTGTGATTAGTTTTCTTAATTTGTTCAAAATGATGGTTTTTAAAAGAACCTTGGGTGAGTTTAATGCACAAACTGATAGTTTTGTAAAAAGCGTAGAAAAAAAATGATATTATAAATAACAATGTGCTATTATAGTATTAACAAAGTGATATTATAGTATTAACAAAGTGATATTATAATATTTAGCAGTTCCTTGTTAATAATAGCATTTTGTTATTTATAATAACACTTTGTTTTTTACACTTTATACAAAACTATTAATTTGTATTTGATCCTAACACAAAGAACCTTCCCTGTATATACACTCATGATTTTATTTTTTCTCCATCATTTATGTTTACCATTACCACCTAGAAACCAGGCCCATTTTCGTTACAAACATAGCAAGACATTAATAATCATCAAGTTGTTGAGTAAATCTTGAAATTGGGCCCACCTTATTTTCTTCTCTAACATTTTTTAGCCTCTGGGTCGTATCCTACCAATACGGCAATACTTGTACATTTATTCTATACAACAACTAATTTAAGTTAACCTATCATAAGGTGCCTTCAGGGATAGCATCCGGAGTCAAGTGGCTTCAAGCAAACACTTTCTCAAATGATATGGATTCAATGTTACCGTTGAATATTAGGTTCACTAAATCTGCATGTGAAACTAACCGGATGAAATGTTGAAGGTTACTCCACTAACAACACTAACTTTATATTTTAATATATGTTAAAAGGTGAAGGTAGTGGGTTCACTTGCGTTAAGAAAGATACATCCTGGATTGAAATGGACTGCAACGGATTTAAATGATCTAACAACAGTAAAGTCTGCAAAGAAAGATATATCCTCCCACCCTATGTGGAACTCAAACCCATTATCTTAAGAGAAACTACATCATTCTAGATACAAATGGCTTTGACAATAAACTTAATCCCACGCTGATTTTCTTTAGTAACGATTATTTGTTTTTAAGTAATTTTTTAATGAATTCAGTATCACAAGTCGTTGTATTCATATTCAAGGGTTACTTGTTTTATTACAATTTGTACTAATTTACTAAAAAAATGGAACGTATTATATATATTAAAGAATATAATGTTGGTCTAAAAACCAGGTTTCCTAGGCACATCTCACCCAACGAACAACTAACATAACCTTAACCTTAATCACAAGATAACGTAGACATCGATTGTTTGTTTGGAAATTGTCAAACCCAACTTCACAAAGAAAGAACATGAAACAAGACGCACACATATATAAGAAAAAAGGTATATATTTTATGTTTTTTTATATCACAAAGTTTTGTACGGTTTCACAAATAATGATGATAAATTTAATTTTTTTAGTTATAACATAACTATATTGTTATTATTATTTATGCATAGTAAAATAGACGGTTTGGGTTAGTTGGGTGGGTTGGGTAACAGATCATAATGGGTGAGGGTCAAGATGAGTAGGGCTAGGATGTGTTTTAAGCAAAATTAGTTTATGTTTAAATAGGTCGTTTTAAGAAACATTAATTTTACTCAATTTAAAATGGGTTGTAATTAAACAAATACTTTATTTGAATAATTTTTCATTATTTTCTTATCAAATATATTATTGATCGTTCTTAGTCGTTTGAATCTATTATATTCTCATATTTTTAAGTTACTCGTCTTTATTCGTATTGTGTTAAGATATTACCCATCCCAACTCATTTTGTTAAGTTACCCGCACTGTGTTAAGTCACCCATCTTGATATGTGTTGTATTATGTTTCTCTTATCCTGCTAAAAAATGGATACCTTCCGTTGTCTGGAACTTTATCACGTAAAATTACAACTTAATGATTTTTCTTGGTTAATTCAAATTCTTTACTTATAAATTATTATTTCGTGTTAAATTAAGTATATTGACTAAATCCATGTACTGAGTTGTCACTGATGTTCATTTCAGATATTTTACCGTAGACTGATGTCATAAATACAAAATTACCAAATACAAACTATGCATTTTACTATATATTTATAATGCCTGAATTTAACTGAAAATAAAATTTAATTATTACGTTTGCTAACAGTATTGTCGTAGTCAACTTTAAACACACCAACGGTGTTAACTAAGTAAAACTTAAAGTTGACTGTTGTCATAGTCTCCCCCAGTTAGAAAATTTTCGTCCCGAAATTCAATTAATGTTATGGTCGATAGGGGCATGTGTGAATATTTGCATATATTTAAGTTCAATGTAAGTTTTCCCATCACAATTGTCCAGTTCTTGACCACCCACGAGTGGGCTCATATATTTTCTCTAAACAAATGACTTCGTCACGATTTTGAGAAAGTCAATCCATGAACTACTACAAAATCAAAACTATCTAAATGCAGATGTATGAAATCGATGAGGAAAATGTGTTTATTTAGGTTCAAGTTGAAACCTTGGATGAAACAATCAATGGTGATGGTTTATCCATCTACCACTTCAATCGTGAAGGAAATCTGTAGTCCAGCTCGAGGAGTAGCAAGAAACAGGGCACAAAAGATTATGACACTCAGGATATAGATTTTTTGATAGGTTAATGAAACATGATGGGAGTATAATGAAACCATGAGACTTAGTATAACAATTGCAAATCCATGATAAAGATCACAAGATTGACATAGAATAACATAGTTTTTGGTGTAGTGATTGAACATGAAATTGATTATTTGAGTTCAAAATAGAATATTCGCATTGTATGGAGTAAATATCTAGAGTTAGCAAAGTAATTTTAGTTTGTGTGACCTTTGGTATGACATATTTTGGCCTAATCGGTTTTGACACTCTCTTCAAGAGTCCCTGGAAAAGCAAGACTAGTCCCTCGATTAGTATGGATACAACGAATTGCTTTCCCACTAAAGGAAATATTTTAAATGATTCGGATTCACTTTTTTTTGGAGTCTCGAGTTTGCATAATAGTGTAAGAGCAAGTGATAAGTGATTTTTGAATTTTAGTATAAGGTTTTCGTTGTTCATGATGGGTAGAAATTGCGCCAAATGATACAGTCTTCTAGTTTCCTTCATATTTGTATGAATCTTGAATGAATTTGAAGCTTGAAATTTCATCCTTCATTTAAATGGATCTGGGATTTGAAACATAGGTTGACAACTTAGAATCTATGTTATGGTTCTAGTGTTTATAGATTATTAATAGGATCATAGTCTGATGTTTAGATTTATTGACCGATGTATTAGAATTGTAGAGTGTTGTGTTAGTGTCAAAAACTACCTTCTCATGGTCGTAGAATAAAAATCAAGATATTTGAAGGGTTTAAGATCTTCATTTGTTGTTTGATTTATAATTTGAAGTTTTAAGAGTTTACATCTTGAGGCATATAGGTAACTTATTGTCTTTAGAACTTACATACAAATAGTTTACTTGGCTCAAGGTGAAAGAAATAATGATAGTTTAGTTGTCTCGTTGTAAAAGTATTTACTGAGGCCCTTGATTTACTTGGTATAAGAATAAGCATTGAGTTTTAAGTTCAATATTTAATTGATATAAGAAATAGCTTCGACTAAAGAATATCTTACTTGATAATGAATGTTGAATTAATGATAACAGTCCTTCGTCAGAATTTTGGTACTACTCCCAATATATTATTGGTGCTTATATATAGGGTATACTGCATCCAACCCACCACCTCACCAATACTTTGAAACATATCAATCACCTATCAATTATAACACAAAATTTAAATATGAAGTTTAAGATTTATGACTGAATAGGATTTGATGCTTCAAAACTTGAATTGATGTTGTAATGGATCAAGTGGATATGTTTTGAATTTTACACCAGTATTTGAATGACTTTAGGATTTGGATATAAAGTTTGCTACGATTGAGTCCATATACTGCAATTTATCGTTCCGTGTGCACTCGTAAAGGTAATTTTCCTTGAATGATAACCCTATTACATGAACTTAGCACACAAATGAGTTGATTTGGAATTTCATAAAATAAAATTTTGCCTTACCAAATTTTTTGAGCTTTACAAGAAGTTTGGTTTTACAAGACTGAAGGAATCCATCTCGTAAAATCGTAAACTTTGACTCGGTTGGCATTTTCAAGATATTGGATTAGTTTTTCGCCTTAATTTGATGTTTGAGGTGACAAGCTTTAACCTACCAGATTGTTACAAGTCCATCACATGATACTCAAACTTGACTATTTTATAGGTTGGACATTGGAGACTACTTGGAATGTTTGTGATACTATGAAACTTAGACTAATATGATAAATATCATTAATCATAATCATAATATTATGAACTTGTTTAGACATAATGTGACACCCGACAATTTCAGATAAATTGCAACACTTACAATTCCTTATTTCACATTCTTACTTCTCGTTTTTTTTAATGAAGTTTAATTAAGTGAGTTGAATATAATTTATTGCGAAACGATAGTTCAGGGAATTATCGAATTCTACATTACACATTGATTTTGGAAATCAAATGTAGCAAACACAAACACAATTGCAAAACAATAATTCCGGGAATTATTGAATTGTGCATTACACACTGATTAGGATTAATCAAGTGTGCGAACATTTCGTAAAGATGAGCACAAACAATCATCGGTAATTCAAGGAAAAACCGGAACACACAAAAGTCTTAGTACACGAACGTTGGTGAACAAACGATAATCAAACGAATGTGTCATTATGTGCTTATGTGCTAAACACGGAGTAAACGTTTATGATAGACGATAATAATTGACACGAATGAAATCGATTAAATAAATCGAAGAATTTGTGAAATGAACCCTTTGCGGTATGCGAAGCCCATCGGCGAAACCCTCCGCGTTACGCGAAGAGTGAGCGAGATTTTTGAATTCAGATGAAACTCTCGGCGATACGCGACAACCAATCATTTCCACCTTGGCAATACGCGGCGTGTCTAGGTGGACTACCCGGCTAAATAGTCCATGGTCGTACGCCAAGACCATGCAACTAGAGGATTGGCAGTACGCGACGAGTCCCAGTACTCAAAAACACTATAAAAACAACCCCATTCCTTTTTGTTCGGTTCTTTCACTCACCCAACGACTTATACTTGAAAATCTATGGCCAAGCACAGCAGGAACCAGCTCCCAAGCCCCTGTCAACACTCCACTTGCATTCCTTGGTGATTTGGGACAATAGAAGCATCAAGGGAAGCCTTAGAAGCCATCTACAAGCAAGGGAACCACCGTCAACCATTTCCAAAACCTTATAGCATCTATTCAGCTCGAATATTAGCATCTAAGGTAGTTCAGTTAGCTCATCTATACTTAGACCGTACATGCAAGGGCTAAAAACGCACATGCATGTGCGTTTGATCACATGCAACTCCAATCTGCTCACATGCCCGAATTTTCATTTGTTCTTGGATGTTTATTGATGTATTTTGACTGATATTGAAGATAGAAATCATCTAAGATTGGGTCTTGTTCAATTTGGTGAAGTTTTGTGCAACTTACTATAATAGGAAACTTTATTGGTGCATGTTGTTGATTTGTAATGATCTAGACATGTTGGATGTGTATAGATGATGTTAGATGTCTATTAAAGTGTTTGGAAACACATTTGGATAGATGGATTTGTGTAAAACATGATTTTGAATGTTACTTACTATTTATGGAAACTTTTGAAAATCAAAAGAGAGATTTCAATGATTTAACATGTTTTAATGACTTGGGATTATTGAAATATGTTTAGAGATGATATATAAAAGTATTTGGAACTTTGATTTGTGAAAAAGGATTTTTAAACGGATACTTACTATAAATGGAAACTTTATTTTTGAGAAAATGGCGTAAACCATGATTTATGCATAAAAGACATGTTTTAGGTGTTTAATTTGTTTTTACAAACATACTAGAAGTATTAGTATTTATGAAATTGGATTTCATAACTACACTTTCCAAAAATAGAAACATTCTAAATATAGAAAGTTTCCTACAATAGAAACTTTCCAAAAATGGTAACTTTCTAGAAATGGAAAGTTTTACGATTTCATACGTGACTTACCGGAACGTCTATGACTAGAGTCATAGGATGCATGATGATGTCCTACTTGCGTTTAACATTTATATGATACATAAACGAACTAAACACAACAAACTTGTCACCCATGATTCGTCGAGTCAACAAAAGTCAACACACAAACACTCGGTTGAGCACACCGACACTTGGAGTTGTATGGGATACAACACACCACAAAACTCATACTCACGACCTATATGGTTATCACGACCTATATGGTTATAGCTGATCACTAGCAGGTGCTCGCATTCGTTGTAGCAAACACAAAACCCGGAAACTACATTATCACGTGAGTTCACGGCCCTTTTTTTCTATTTTTCTACCTTTGAGGGAGAAAACATTGCATACAAACTGTTTTTGAACAACAAACATATTTTGGATACATATGGACATGCTTTATCACTATATGTATATATGTGTCGCACACATCACAACAAAATCCTCACAAACACATCTCGAACCGTTAGTAGCACATGGCGCCTAGCGTGGCTGTAACATCAGTACAGTAATCATCAGTACGAACGATGCTTGTAAGTACATGTATGTAATTATAAGTTTGTTTGTAAATACATTATGTATATTCATTTTGAACAGGTAAAACAGTTTGTACACACTACAGCTAAGACACGAGATTTCTCTCAGTAACGAGGAAATCTGATGTCTGACATCATAAATTCATAAGCCATGTAATCCAAAACTACCAAATGATGGAACACAAACGATGTGAGGAAACACATTCAAAACAATCAATGATAACATTATGGAATATTAAATTAACAGTGTATTCATGGGAATGATGATTCGTACAAATATATCTGTGGGTTTAATATTTTAAATGATATCTTACAAATAGAAAACCAAAACAGAAAGTAAAACAATCGTCGTGTTCGTACGGGTGACGATTCATACGAATACGCGGGAAAGTTATACGTTCTGACGAAACAATTTAAATAAACGATTTCTAAAGTAAATTAATATTAATATTTCACATAAAATATTTATTAGGAATCACCACCTTAAAAGATAAAATATAACCATTTTTAATGAAAACGTAATATTTACGTTATATTCGTAAAATAACGCGTCAATGCGAAACTGATCAACCACGAACGTGGGGGAAACCACTCGGGGTATAAAAGCCCTTACTCCTTCTCCTACCCCTCATTTAATTCAGATCTTACACACACACACACACTCTCTCTCTCTCTCTCTACATTTCTGTTTTTCTCTCTCTCTCTCTATTTATGTTTCTCTCTCTCTTTCTCTCTCTCTAGATTTCACCATCAAAATCCACAAGCTACCATAGCGAACCTCAACCAAATCGAGCAAATAAGGTGTCTAAACGTTCGTCTCGATGAAAGAAAGATGAGAATACGAAGGATCTGCCCAATCTTGACTGGAATCTTAGAGAGAAGGTTCGTATGTTTAGAGTTTTCACCATTTTCAGCTATATGAGCTTCAAACCGATTTTTGAATGTTCAAAGCTCATGGAATCATAACGAATTAGATCTGGAATACTTGGGATGATCTTGATTTAAGTGCTCGAATCTGGTACAAAGTGTTGAAGGTCGGTTATGCTAGTATCGAAGGAGGCAAAGGGCGAAAAAGCTTAGTATCGGTGAACACATATGTGTATCTGATTTTCCATCAAACATAGCAGCCTCAATGCTCCAAGATTCGAACTAAGATGATCGGCATTAGCTAGTTCGAAGTGGCCCAAGTGGAGCTAGCGCAGCCTCTGTAGAGATTATTAGTATCGAAGCTGCCATCGAGACTAAGTCCCATTGATAATGCTAGTATCAATGGGCACCACCTTTGTTTCAACTAAGACTTCCTTCGATATTATCAGCAATGCAAACCATTATAACATCTCTCAACCATTGACATTATATGAAATCAGATCATCCACGTGTAACGAACCTAGGAACCATCGATAAAAACAAATGGAACCCATAGTATCAATGAAGCAGCCCATCAATATTGATAGTATCGATGGGTATGTTGCTCAATATCGGTTAAGACTTGGATCAAAGATAGCAAGCTCGAACACCTTGTTGATCACCTGAAATGACCACAATTAACTAGAAACATGAGCTCCAAGGGTGTTGAATCAAGTAAGTTCGACATTGGGTGATCAAGGACATAGGATCGATCGTTAAAGGGACCATCAATACTGTTCTTTTTGCCACTTGATTGTCGATATTACCAATCTCGAAACTCCTTTCCTTGCCATAAATAGTCGATACTAGTCCCTTGAACTTTTCCAAGTATTCCAAGACATACAATATCCAAAGATAACCATAAATTAATTGAGAATCAACTAGGATAACCTAGGGTAGTCGGGTGAGGTGTTAGGATCCTTTAACTCGACATTAGGTATTGATACTTAGCCATTTTCTCAACAAGAGTTCATCATGGTTAATCATTAATCAAATTAACTTATAATGATGCTACAATGCTTAAGTTATTGATAAAATTGATATGATAACAAAGTTTACAAAACACATAAGCTTTATACTATACCATGCATGACAAATTCATGCACGGTTGAGTATGTGGCATACTATTAAAGAGTTTAAACATATTTTATTATGATTATAAACAAGATACAAGAGTACTTAAACAACCTTTTGTGGTTAAATGATGAACTTTATTGATTAAACTTAAGTTGGGAATAATATGGTTATGATACTTAGGATGCTTAATCTCCAAAGATAGCAAGAATCAATTCTTTGTAGGAGAAAACGAACATAAACTTATAAGTCATTAAACATATTAAATACAACACAGGAACCTGAATACAACCAAAGTACAAGAACATCTCCAGTGCACTTCACACTCGATCGAGGTGAGAACATAGCCCCTATTTTACTGTTTTTATAACTATTTTGGGGTGAACATCTGATCAAATGTTTTCATATTACCAAGAAAGTATTATAAAACTTTTTCACAGTAATAGGTTTTATAAACTATTAAACTTGTAAATTTTGGAATTTCAAAGGAACTGTATCGGTTAAATCTTTGTATTCACACAAGGTATTCAACCATCTTATTCAATCAAGGTTTTCAATCATGGTATTCAAACAAGGTATTCAACCATTGTATTAAATCAGGAAATAATTGTTCAAATATAATATATCATTTCAATATTTTAAATGGTATAAACTTCAGAACATGTAGTCATGGTGTTCATCGTTGTAAACGAATTTAGATACATCAAGATACATTCATTCATTCAGTCATTCTTGATCATAATATTTATAACGTTAGTATTGGGTGATCACGACAAGGTAAAGCGGGACACATTTGGTTACGCCAAGGCTACAGTTAGTGTTTTAAATTTGTTTTAGAAACTAACTGCAGATTGGATGCTTTACGTCAATATGGATTTACTGCTAATTAAGTTTACCAGTATATGTCATATTGGTCACGTTACGTCAACACGGGGTTGTTGTTGAATGCTTTGGGCTGACTACCGATCTAACTCAAAATGTGATTTAGGACTTGATCTTAAGTTAGCATATTTTAGTGGACAGTTGTAGACTGACCGCATTCATTCTTTTACTTGATGTTAGCTGTTGTTACAATTATCCATGATACATGTATACTATGTTTTATTCATGTTGTTCAGACTTCATACTTATAATTTCATTTACTAAACATATTGTTCTCACCAACTACTTGTAGTTGACAGTTACTTTTCATATGTTTCAGGTAATCAGTGATAGAACATTACAAGGACAACTAAGGCGACCTAGTTAAGATAGAACAAGACCAAGAAACAAGCTAGGATGGAATAGAAACCCACTAAAATCCTTGTTGTTTAATTATCTTGTCTGTTCTTATTTTGTAAACAATATTTTTGAGGTCGGTTAGTTGTTATTCTTTTGGTAGATAGTTAGAAAGCTTGTAATCAAACCATGTTTAACATTATGGAACTTAGTAATCATTGTGGTTGTTCTTTCAATACTTGTGCATGATTCAACCATCGATCGTCACCGCGCCGTGGATTCCACACGCGGCGGAGGGGTGTGACATTAACCGAATAACCAAAACTATTAGAAGCCAATAAAGTTTTATGTTTATAAGTATATATTTTGTTTGCTTACATGACCGACAACATATAATTTGTTAAATTGTAATGTTTATAACTAGTGTTTTGTATATAATCAAGGTGCAAAAAAGATGATACGAAAAAATGATGTTAAGAGCCTAAAAAATAAAAAAGGAAAACCTGTGGTAGGAATATAGTTAGAAAATTCCTACTAGCTTCCAACGAATTATCCATTTTGGCCGGAAAAGTGTCGGAAACTTCCGACCATTTTCGTACTAGAACAATTCATTTTTTTTGTTTTCCAAGCTTTGGACATCGTTTTTTTTTTCATTTCATCTTTTTTAAACATTCATTATACATTATAAAAAACTTAGCGGTAATAAATAAGAAGTGTTTTACACATCCACGTACTTACATGTGCGTACACTATTAGAAACCAATAAAGTTTTATGTTTATACTCATATATGTATCTGTTTGCTTACATGACCGACAAACATATAATTTGTTAAATTGTAATGTTTATAACTAATGTTTTTGTATATAATCAAGGTGCAAAAAAAGATGATACTAAAAAACGATGATAAGAGCCTAAAAATTAAATAAGGAAAACCTGTGGTAGGAAGTAGTCGGAAAATTCCTACTACTTTCCAACGAATTGTTCCGATTGGTCGGAAAACGGTCGGAAACCTCGGACCATTTTCATACAAACAAAATTTTGTATTAAATTTATGTTTTGAATAAAAAACAATAAAAAAATTATTTTTTATTTCATATTTCCGACGGGTTTGCGGCCAAAATTTTAATTGTATTTTTAACTGGTTTTTTTGTTATTTTCCCGATAACTTTCCGATAAATATTTTAATTTATTTTATTATTAAACTTTTGGTCGAAATTTCGTCTGTATCTACCGAGAACTTTTTGACCAAAACATCTTTTGTCGATAAATTGTCGGAATTTTTACACGAAAAATATGGGTTTTTTTTCAGAATTTGGTCGGAAAATTTTGTTGGTAAATTCTAGCTTTCTAGTAGTGAAACATGCTATTTATAGAGAAAGTATTATTCAGAATTATCAATGTAATGTTTAAAGGGTTGTTTATTAGTATCTTAATGATCATTAAAAGGCTACCTTTTAATGTTTATTAAATGATTAGGAGTTAACCTTAATTTTGAATGGTTAAAAGACTACCTTTTAATATTACATTTTAAACATTCATATTTAAGGCAACTTATTAAGAACTCAAAAGTTATGAATCATTAAGATATATTCTTTTAATAAACATTAAAAATTATAAAAAAGACACCTAAATTATTATTTATTTCAGTAATTATTTATGATACGAAGTACACTCTTTATTTGATTTTTAAAGATGGTCTTGTAAAGTCGGGTACAAATTATGATTTTGTACTAATTTGAAAATATGCTATTTGGGGTTGCATGGGTTTCTCTTTTATTGTTTATCTATAAATAGAAGTGACTGAATGTAACTTTATTTATCAATTTAGAGCCTTGACATTATGAGGATCACCCATCGGTTTCCATAGGTGTACTACAGATCGGGTTTCCACAAGTACGTAGGGTAGCCCAAAAAGTCATGAGGAAATAAAAAGCTGTATGAACTTTTATAAACTCAGGTTATAATCTTCTTATAATTTTTAAGATATTAATTATATTAAACTATAAATTTTATTATTGATAGTGTTAAAAAAAATCTTATTCGTGCGTAATTTTTCTATGTTTATCTTTTTTACCTTTATTAGATGAAATTTATTTAATAATATATTCATTAGCATGTGAAATATCTTTAAAGAAATGAGAGCTTTTAGTTTTTTGGACAATAACCTCTTACATAATTTATTTGATTAACCTGTTGAGTTGGTCAATGTCTAAAGAGGGCTCATGAACTATTCTAGATAACGGAGAAAGATACTTTAACAAGAGCAAGCAGCCAAGTACCCTTTCATGTTAAACGTATTTGTGCTTCTCAAGATCGTTATTATGATATTATTTTTTATACAAATTTTTTTAAAACAAGAATTGTATCATCGTTGATTTTATCATTATTATTGGGCATAAAATATTATTTTTATCATTATCATTACACATAAAAGAATATACGATTTACTTATCACATCCTTTCTAAAAATAATCACAATTCCTCCTAATCGTTCCAAAAGTATCCAAAGCTTGTTTAATTTGGGAAAACCAAAGCTTGTTTACGACAACATATATATCTCCCCCAAGTAAATACAAAAACAAGACACGACATTGATTAGATCTTAGCCAACTGTTATGTTTTTCTATAAGTAAAAGTATACATATTTGTTCATACAAACCATTCATACATTATATATATATATATATATATATATATAGGATTTGGTTCAAATAAGAACCGTGCCTAATTACGGTAACCCAGTGAACTTTGACAAAAAATGCCCGAATCTTTGGTTTTTTTTCATGGTTTTTATTATACATATTTAGGGGGGTTTCTTTTTTGTGTTTTGGCTAATTCGTAATGCAAATTGAATTTGCATCGGTGTAAAATTTTTGCACTTTTCTAAATGTTGCGAAATGCAACTCGAATTTACACCGAGGCAAATTCGATTTACATTGCGAATTAGCCAAAACACAAAAAAGAAACCCCCCTAAATATGTATAATAAAGACCATAAAAAAACCAAAGATTCGGGCATTTTTTGTCAAAGTTCATTGGGTTACCACAATTACAGTGGGTTAACAACGGAATATATATATATATATATATATATATATATATATATATATATGGTAGGGTGTGATTCCTTTATTAATACATGTTTATTGCGTTCACCGAATAACTGTATCTTATTAATTTGGGCCCCACATTAAATTAAATCTAAAGGTGTATGTTTTTTCTTATTTTTAATTAATGTAAAGGGCCCTACATTAATTACATTAATTAAAAAAAAAACATACACCTTTAGATTTACTTTAATGTGGCCCCAAAGTAATAAGATGTAGTTATTTGGTTAACGCAATAAGAAATGATTATTTTTTTATCATCTCCCTATGTATAAAATATACATATGTGTTTCGGGCAAAAATTAACAAGCTTAACATTTAGCAAAACCGAATTAAAAAAATAGGGTATTGTGTTTTACAAGCAAATATCTCAAATATATCAAAGTTATGGTCAGAATATCCCTGAGGATCCCTAGCGATATTTCAGAATATGAAACAGAAAAATAGCAAGACACACAAGATTTATACGAGGAAAAGCCCTTAATCCCTTAGGATTACGGGCATAAAAACCTCGGGAGGTGACAATGGTCACTCTGCTTAGTTTTATTATCAATAAGTAAGTATAATACAACGAAAGAGCACAAGTTGATCGATGCTAAGAGTATTTGAACTTCTGTGTGTATCAGTGTGTTTTTACGTGTCCTATATCGATCAATTACCTCAGTTTATATACTATGAAAATACAAACAAACGGTCAACAACGTTCATAAGGTAGTTGTAAATATCTCGGCACTTTCCAAACGTGTGAGACTTGTTCAAAATAATGGCGTCAATCTCTCTTAGATGCCGCGTCCCAAATAAATCAGTTGAAGCCCCTCTCTGTGATTTATGCTGAGCTGTATAACAACCTGTAAAGTCCTGAAATCTCGCAAGTTAGATTAGGAATAAACAGAGATAATGGTTAGTCAGATATATATACCGAAATATCCCGGGTAGAAAATTTAGCGCACAACAATATGTGTATATATATATAGAGAGAGAGAGAGATTTTTTATAGCAACTATTAAGGGGGAGTTTGTTAGTACATATTTGTAATAGTTTGCTATTCAAAAATGTAAATTATATAAAGTTTGTATAGGTTCGTGTGTTTAGGTTGTGCTTAGGTTCGTCTGGCCCACGAACCTAGGCAGGTACGGCGAACCTATAGGTTCGGCAACCTAGGTTCACCCAGCGAACCTAAGGGTTCGGCTGGCGAACCTAGAGGTTCGGCTGACAGGTCTGTATATATAGGAGGTTTGTCTGATTTTCTCATAACTCTTGCAGATCCTTGAGAACTTCAGAAAACCTGAGTGTGTATTTTCTGTGTGAGAAATTTTCTGTGTGAAAGATTTGTAATCAATTGTTTGATTAATACAAGAAGATGTTTATGAAATTACTTGTTCTTCTTTGATTCTTTAGAGATTAAACATGGATTCCGCACGTGTTTGATTGTTCGTAGAGTTTCTTGATTCGATCCTGATCAGATTCACCAAATCTACATAACTAAATTGGCTCGTTTCCTACCGATACGCGAGACGTACCCTGTGCGGAAACTTGCTCGTATCTATGTAGATGAGATTGTTAGCCAACATGGAATTCCCTTAAGCATAATATCGGATCGTGATGCTCGTTTCACGGCACGATTTTGGGAATCACTTCATGAAGCTTTTGGAACAAGATTGGATCTTAGCACCGCTTATCATCCTCAAACGGATGGACAGATGGAGCGAATGATTCAGACACTTGAAGATATGCTAAGAGCTTGTGTCATCGATTTCGGTGGCAACTGGGATAGCCATTTACCATTAGTTGAGTTCTCGTATAACAACAGTTATCACGCGAGCATTGGTATGGCGCCGTTAGAAGCTCTTTAAGGTAGAAAATGTCTGTCACCTATCTGTTGGACCGAGATCGGTGAATCGCTGATCACTGGTCCCGAGATTATTCAAGAGACGACTGACAAGATTCACCACATTCGCGACAATCTGTTAGCTGCTCGTAGTCGATAGAAAAGTTACGCGGATAAGCGTCGTAAGCCACTAGAGTTTCAGGTTGATGATTTAGTATTACTTAAAGTATCACCATGGAAGGGAGTTGTATGATTCGGGAAGAAGGGTAAGCTTGCTCCACGTTATGTTGGCCCTTTTAAGATTCTTGAACGGATCGGGAAGGTTGCCTACAAGCTGGAACTTCCTCCTGAACTTAGTAATGTACACCCGACTTTTCAAGTGTCCAAATTAAGGAAATGCTTAGCTGATCAAGATCTTCAGGTACCACTCGATGACATTCGTATCGATGATCCCATACACTTCGTTGAAAAACCAGTCGAGATAATGGACCGGGAAATTAAGAAACTCAAACGCAGTAGAATTCCAATTGTCAAAGTACGATGGGAGTCGATGCGTGGTCCAGAATTCACCTGGGAACGGGAAGATCAGATGAAGCTTAAGTATCCACACTTATTTACTGCGGTCACTCCAAGTTGAATTTCGGGACGAAATTCCCTCAACTAGGGGAGACTATAACATCACTGTATTTCAGGTATGTCCGTACATATTTAACTGTACTGATAAAAATCTGATATGATAATTTGATAATTTCTATGATTTATTTAATGGTATTATCACTGGTATACATTGATGAGAACATATATTTATTATGCATAAACCATGGGGAAATTGGTTTGAAATATAACCAGTCTAACCCACAGTGTTTATTGCAGTTGATTTATTTAATATGATCTGATTTTGATGGAAATGGTTAAAGGTTGTTGGTTAGTCACTAAATATAGTCAAGGACACATGGTCATGGTTTATCGAAATGGTGGTGAGACGATGGCTGGATAGGTTGCGACCTACACCTACATATGCCCAATACATAAACTTATTTCGGTCTATCATGGATGTGTCAGTGATATGAATTAGTGGGGTTGGATTAGGAACTTGATAATTTATGGACATAATTAATAAAATAATGAAGGCTTTATTTAAAATAATTACGCGATGGTGAGGACGCGAATATAAATTAAAACGCGAATATTATTTCAGAAATATTAATTTAATAATGTATTCGAGTGAGTTACGATTCACGTGAATATAATTATTAAGAATAATATACTGAAACGATATTCCATAAATCGTAAGTCGAATCGAAATACGATACGAACGATGGATTCGGAAAGGTGACGATCTTTACGAATCCGTACGTGAGTAACGCGTTTCGACGAGATAACCGAAATAATATCGAACGATATTAAACTAAGAAAAAGAATTCAAAAAAGTTTATTAGGAATTACAACCTCCAACGAATTTGAATAAAATCGTTTTCCTAAACAAATAACTAAACGAATTTAAATAAAACCATTTTATAAAACGAATTTACTTTGTTTAAAACGTTTCATGTTTTAAAATGTAATTTACGTGAAAACCGAGCATATTAAATGCGTAACGCGAAATAAACGAGGCCGAACACGCGGGATGATTACGGGGTATAAGATGGGTGAAAACAAGTTTCTTCTTCATTTTCACAAGTCTCATTCTCTCTCTAGAACTTGAAATCCGGCCTACTCTCTCTCTAGAACTTCTCTCTAGGAGTTCTTCTTTATTCCTTCACCATATCACTTGATTATTGTCCCAAAACGTTGGTATAATCAAGGAGATCGTAAACCCACAAAGATTTTGAGCTAAAGATCAAGTTTTGAAGGTAGATGATTCGTTTTACTTTATGAGTTTTGCAAAAATGATAACCGGTTTACATCACCACCTTTTCAAACGATTTTTACACATTGAAACCTTAAAACGAGCTGGTATGAACATGATGAAGCCATAAACAAACCTGCAACATGAAGAAACTCGATGGAGAAGATGATGAACAGCAAGGTTCGACTCAGTCGTGTGGATCAGGGGGAGGGGCGACCGAACCTGAGGTCCACCGAACCCAAGTGCTGCCAAGAGGTTCACTGAACCTAGAGGGTGCCGAACCTAAGGGATGTCGAACCTACGGTTCGCCGAACCTAAGGGGCTGTCAAACCTAACGGTTCGCTGAACCTAACTAGTAGCCGAACCTGAGGTTCGTCGAACCTAGTGGCTGCCGAACCCAGGTGTTGCCGATCTGAGGGACTTTCGAGCCCAGGTGTTGCCAAACCTAGGGGCTGTCGAATCTAAGGATTTTCGTTACTACCACGCACGTACATGGGTTGATAATCTTTAACGATAACTAACCTAGATAAAGCTTTGTACAACGTTAAAGGATAATACATACACGGGTCCTTGCATGCATGTACGTGTGCATGTGTATCTGTATTTTAAACTATCACCTTTGTAATGAAAACCTAATATACATAATTACCTAAATCCATGCATGCATGCACGTATTTACATATGTATATGGACATGTTAGCATACCATGGTTTTCTAAATTAAAATCATCTATTTATTTAAAACTAATAAGTTTTAAAAACGTTGTATGTAATAATGATAAATTGTATAATAACAAGTGTTCCTTATAACTTAGATATAATAAACTAAGTTAGTGACGCTTAATGATTAAAGGTAAACACGTGTGAACAATTAATAGTAATGAAATATATATACTTATGGATATGAACACACGCGATAAATACAGGTTGTTGAGTCATCGTTGATTTTATTTTCGTGAGCACGCATCCTGCAAAATACTGAATCTGAGACATTCAGGTGAGTTCTCATAACCCCCTTTTAAATCATTTTGCTTCTAAAATCAAGGGTGGAACATGTATACCATATTAATATTATTTTAATAACACATGGGTGACACCTGGATTATCAATATGATATTCATATGATTGAATTATTATTGACTGTGGATTAACATGGATTATCACAACTCTGTGAGTCGTTGTTCGTTGAGTTGACTTCGGTCCTCCGCAATGACTGAGTTAAAGGTTAAGCCTTAAATCAACTGGTAAGTACAACTGTCAAAAATCTATAAGGTATCTAGAACAGGAAACTTGTAAAAAACCTGCATCCTAAAATATTAACTTAATAACTCATAAATAAAAGTCAATAATACAATAAGTAAGATAAAAACTAACAAGACAAACATATTGTAATAATAATGGACATTTACATATTTCCCTTTCCAAATATCATTTATTAAATATATAACTATCTAGAAAAGTCAATTACATATTTCCACATTTTAAAAGATATTTCTCCTTTATAAAAAATATTTCCCATTGTAAATAAACTAGTAATTACATATTTCCCGGCCCTGACCAAGGGGAAATTTGTAATTGATATTATGTGTTAGGTAAATCTTATTCTAATAAAAGAATAACAACACTTGACACATGTCATCACTTCATGAGTTTTAGAAAAAATTTTCCCACATATCTCTCATATTAAATACTAATTAATTTTCTTTTATATTAAACAAATTAAATCTTAATGATTTTGAACAATTAAATTATACTATTAAATATCAAATATATAATTGTTCTTATAAGAATTTTCAATTATATAATATCTTAAAATGTAATTTTATAATTCCTAAATTTTTATTACTTGTAATTTATTATTTTAAGTATTCATCCTTCATTATTTATTAACAATTAATATTATTAAACATACAAATATTTATAAAAAATATTGTTTGTAACATATTTGATTTATTCAACCCATATAATACATGGGTTTCTAACCTAGTATGTAATAAAGGTTTTCATTTGTTATTCATTTTTGACACTTGTCATTCTCACATTCATCTTTCATTCAATTATATTTTATTAACCCTCTCTTCTATTTAATGTTAATAATTTAAAATAATTCAATTATATAATTAAATGTAAAAAATATAAATCTTTTTAGTTTAATAATTTATTATAACATAATAATCATCATTAAGTTTCAATGATATCTTATTTAATATAAAATTTATAATTTCTAAATATTTATTATTTTTAATTCTTAATAATTTCAATAACAATTGATATGATATCCTACATATAAAATTTTCATAAAACTACTGGTTTCCAACATGTTAAATTTATTCATTTCATGTAAAACCATTTTTATGTATTTGTTAGTCGTTGAAAAAAGTTTGATAATTACGAAAATAGTGTCTTACCTTCTTTTACTATATATATATATATATAAAAGAAGGTCGAATACAAATTGTGTAGCTATTGAACTTTTTAATTGTTGTTTTCTTACTTGAAATATTTATTAATACGTAACATAATCATTTTATATCAAAATATTATTTTATAATTTCTAAATTATCAGTTTAACTATTTAATATTTTATATTTATTCGTACACTATACGAGTTAATACTCTAGTAATTAATAAAAAAAATACCACATTATATTCCAGACAAGGTCTAATATATAGGGGTGGTTATTGTACAAAGAAAATTAACGTGAGAAGCGTAGGAAGCCGCCAGAATGCGCCATATGTAATCTGGGTAAGGGGTAAAATGGTCCGTGTAAAATTACAGACCGTGCTTAATAAAATTATAGATTGACATTTAACACCCGTAATCAAGGACCACCGGTATAATCACGGACCAATAATCACGGACCGCATTATATAAATATCATGGACCGTAATTTAACATTCATAATCAAAGATAAATCGTATAAATCACGTACTAGATAATTACGGACCGTGTTATATAAAAATTACGGACCGTCATTTTAAATACATAATCAATAATGAACTACATAATTACATACCAATAATCAAGGACCACGTGAAAAAATCGAAAAGAAACTATAGCAATGTCATACTCAAATTAAAGACAATAAAATTCTCAATTTTATGGTGCAATTTTTTTAAAAAAATAATTAAGTTTTTAATAGTTATTCGATTTTAAAAAATGGTGGAACTTGATTTACCCACAAAAAAGTCAACTAGAGTAGGTTATTTCTTTTTTGCCCTTTCAGCTTTAATTCACGCAAGTTTTTAGGGGAAATTGGGGACCACAAGATCTCAACACTTGATTAATTTGATCAAAGGCTCAGAATCCTTCTTATCCTTCTCACCAAAATAACCCTTTGTATTGGAACCGTCTCCCTAATATATGTCACACCCCCACCTCTCGTCACCTGAGATGATGTCACTGAGAAGGTTGCGGAAGCATAGTGGTGATGTCTCAGAGATGAGGTGTGACTTACTTGATCCGGTATCACAACACACAGTTTAACTTAAAATAATTACATTATAAGGTTCGTCATTACAGTCAACGTTACAGTTTACAACTAAGTATATTACATAACTAAATTATTTAAGCACAAATGTTCCAAAAGTGTAGTCTCACTGACGTCACCGTCTCCCTGCAAAAATGTTTGAGTTTGAAAGATCAGCACAAAGCTGGTGAGTTCGTAATGTTCAAGTTCAACAATATGATATGTTATAAAAGTTCTCAAAATATTTAGTTCAAGATAATCATGGGACCCGTATCTAGTTCCTTTCTGACTACTCCGTTCTCGTTCTATAAGATACTCCCCTTTAGTAACATCTTAATGCCTAATTGTCTTAATGTCTATCACAACATTAAGAAGTTCTGAAAACAGGTAACAAGCATTCACACAAGGGGAGAAGCAAACTTCCCAGTGAATGGGTTGTTAGCCGATAGTACTATCAATGTTTCTCGTTCGGTCCCACATGGGTTCACTAGATACAGTTCAAGGAATGAGGACTTTTAAGTTCTGTGATAGAGTACTGTTCTACAGGAAAAATCCCATGTAATCCACAAATGTCACACCCCGAGCCGGCGGGTTGGATCGACTTTCCAGTCGGGCGGAAAGGTCTCGCGACGCGATATTGGAAATGATAATCATGATGATCAGATTGTTTACATTGCACATGATATATAATGAGAAAATGCTAATGAAAATAGAATTACAAAGTTAAATTACATCAGTTTAGTTCATAATTTAACAATGTAAATCTACTATCAACATCATAATTTTCTATCTTGTATCTGCACAAGATATACAAAATAAATCTGTAAAAATGATGTTTCAAAAATATGCAGGTCCAAAATCACTAGGTCCTCTATCTGGTATCCTAGTCCAAAAGCAATAACTTCTTAATTGATCTTTTCGTCACCTGAGAAGTCATGCAAAAAGATCAAGTCAACACATGGTTGGTGAGTTTATGTAGTTCTATAAAAATGAATTTGAATAACCTTTTGAATGACAACCTTAACCTCACCATTAACCACCTATACCATCCAGTTCAATATGCTTATATATAGGGTATATGTAGGGTCGAACTTACCGCCCGCCCAGCAACCATCCCACCACATACCAAACCACATGATATATTGTTCCTGGTGATAATTAAGTATTTCATCCCATACCTTTGATTCACAACTTTTGATTACCCTGAAAACTGTTACCTTGATCCCCCGAAATGACAACCTTAACCTCATCAACGACCACTTATGTTATCCAATCAAGTATGTTTATATATAGGGCATATGTAGGGGACAAGCCCCAGCCACCGTCCCACCACATACCGGACTACTTAGCATATTGTTGTTAATGATAATTAAGCGGTTCATTCCATTCACCTTCATAATAGATTTTGATTTCCACAAATTGAAATATCACTGATTTCTTGAGTTCACCATGTATTTATTATTACTCATAGCACTTGTAGAAATATAATATTAAATGCTTAATTAAATCAATAATTAATCATTTATTTACAACTAAGACATGATGATTGGGTCTTATGTGACTCAATCAATTAGACTTAATTGATGGTGGTGTCCAAGTTGTACCATCTCACACGTGGCCCATATCAGGCATGACTCAAAATGAGTCTACCTGTATGCGTCGGGACTTTCATGATGTGTCCATATCAGCTTGACCCTCTGGCCTACTGTACATGTCGGGACTTTAGGATATCCTTTGATTCTTGATCATCTTTGTTTTCTTGATTTCATTTGATCGTTTTAGTTATGCCCATATAGCTTGACTACAAGAGTCTACTATTTATGACGGGACTTTCCGTGTGTTACACGTGGTCTTGATTTACATGCAACTGACGTCCACCTTAACTTGAGTATTAATGATTTCATTAGATCTTAATGATTTCATTATTTCTTAATGATTTCATTATTTCTTAATGATTTCATTATTTCATTGATTCACACACGGTTATGATTCCCTTGATTCTCTTGATTTTGATCCTTAGAATTCCATGATTTCCACAATGATTATAGATTCTTGAATATGATCCTTAACTTTACTGAACACACACTGCATTAGATTTCCTTGAATTTGATCTTTAGCTTTAGTTCTCTTGGTTACACTTTGAGTTTAGATTCTTTGAATTTGAATTTGATGGACTAAGTGTTTGTTTTAGAGTTTTAGGAATTAAGGTATTACTCATAAGAGTAATTAATTAATTCGTTATTTAATCCTGCATAACATATACCCAGACAGGAATCTAGGAGTATAAACATGTATATATAAAACATACAATAAGTAAAAGCATTTACGTAAAACATATTTAAATAAGAAGGTTTACGCATGCTTCTCAGCCCCGCGTTTGAAAACAAAAATGTTTAGAAAAGGGGCAATGAACTCACATGTGTTGCTCTGTATTGATTTACCACAAAATGCGCGCTCGTTACTTGTAGATTATGTATCTTCAGTACCTGAGTTGTTTTAAGAGGGTTCGAATACGATAAGTATTTATAATATTCGTATCTATGGCTTTGGTCTCCGTGTGCAATTAAGTGTCCTATGTTACTAATGCGTTTCTAGAATTCTATCTAACTAGTCTAAACGTATTACCCGTAAATAAACCCTTATCCCACAAGTAATCATTACAAGTCTTTAATTAAAACGTTTTTAATTTAAGTTAATTTAAGTTAAACATTAACTTAAAAATCATTTATTTTAATTTAACAAATCTTACAATTTAATCTCTTTTATTAAAACATAATTCATTTAAGAGAAGGTATAATTAAGCATGATGGGCTTAGGTTAATCCTATATGATTAACCTCGGGCCCATTAATAGTCTTTGTTTGTCCAATGATTCTTTGATTAACTCTTTGCATAATCCATCCTAGATAGTTCAAATAACTATCTAATGTAATTATATGTTCTTACGAATTGTCTAAGTGTTAGGAGTTACTCATGAGAACAACCCATAACATTAGACTAGGATTCTTTGTTTCTCAACGCATTCCCAATTGTGTTGATCTAAAAAGGTGTTGACATCCATGTATAGGTTATAATATGATCTATGAAAACTCCCTTTAGTAAAAACCTTAACTACAGTTTCATTAGATAACCCATTTAACTTAAACCCATCTTAATTGAAATGACTCCCATAGCCATTTAAAAGAAACTTAGTTCACCCAAGGTTGGTTGCAAGGAAGGAAAACCCTAATACACTCCCATGCACACACGCACAATATCAACTCCCATTCATGCATTACGTAACCATCCCATGCATAAACACCCAATCCGAATCAACCCTGACCGAATGAGGGTGCAGCCGTGTGAGGCCTTGGCCGTATGGCTTGGTCCGAACCAGTTCAACCGAATGGAACATGGGCCGAAGGAGTTGGGTTCGGGTGTGGTCTTGTCCGATCGAATGAGCAGTGGTCGAAGCACTGCGCCGAATGAAATCTGGTCGGTCGAATAAGGTCTGAACCGAATGAATGCTGATCGAATGGATGTCCTAGCCGACTGACTTGGTCAGAATGAGGAGTGGCCGACTGATCTTGAGTTAGGCCGAATGAGGCTTATACCGAATGCGGAAGGCCGACCGAAAGAAGGTTGAACCGAAGAGGGGGTGTGGCAAATGGCTAGAGCTGCATGAGGGAGGAGCCGATCGAATGGACCTCTTCGGCCTGTGGCTGGCCATTCGGCCCAGCTGAAGCATGGTCATTCGGCCAGTCGGCCTTATGGTGCGGCCCCCTCTAATTCTCAAACAAATCGGCTAGCCCCTGCCATAACCCTTGTTCCTACCTCATCCTAGGTGTTTTGGTAGTGTTTCCCTAAGGTTGGGTGGCCTAGAACTGGCTAAGGAGGTGGGCCGATTCAAAGGTCTCAAAAACCCTAAAAACCGAGAATAAACTTCGAATCTGCCTCAAATCGGTTGGTTCCAAGCTTAGATATGTTGTACTTTCGTGTTCTACAAGTGATAGTGGTCGTTTTGGCACCAAGAAGGCTTGATTTCGTGGAGAAATGAAGGAGTTAGGGTTTTGAATCTAGTGAGAGAAAGTAGAGAAAGAAAGTGACAGGAGAGAGAGGCTCAAGATGGTAGGTGGAAAAATTGAATGGGTACTAATGCCCATTTAATGCTTTCAAATAAACCGGGTAGGTTCAGTCTCGTTCGGTTTCGCTCGGTTTCGCGTAGAATTATCGGTTTTCCTTCGTTTTCGTAACAGACGTCTCGGTTTTAAAAAAAATAGAGTTTATTAAATTAATTTAGGTTTTGATTCCTAATAAATTAACTAAATATTTTCCGTTTATTTAAAATTATCAGAAATATTAAATTTACTGTTTAAATCGAATCGTACAGTGCGTATTCGTTCGAATCGTCACCCGTACGAATACGAAGATAACTACGCTTATCAAATATGGTTTTCTAATTATTGGACATCATTCAGAACGTTAAACTTTCAGATATATTCGTACAGATCGTCACCTATACGAATAATCCGTCAATTTAGCATTCCCATAACGACATCCGTTGTTGTTTTGTTCTGTAAAGTCTCACATACGTTTATACATAATAGAATCATAACTAACAATCACATGATGGTTCTGTATCGTCAGATAATTATCTGACTGATGAACCATAGTTCTGAGTTTGTTTCTGAAATGATTTTGAATCTGTTATATGATAACATGAAATAATAACGATATATAAATGACAACTGAAATCTGTACCTGATTTACTGTTCATGTTACTGTGCAGATCACTGTTCCGGTTACGTTTCTGGCACTGATATTACAACAAGTTCTCAACAAATCACATGTAATCACACAGATAACAGTGATACATATCATATGATCAATAAAAGTTTCACAGTAATACCCCGGTTTTTATAAAACATTAAAAAGAAAATGGGTTGTACGAAACTCACCTGAAGTCTCGAGGTACTGAAATCACACGCAAACTGATGATAATAGCTAAATTATGCATTAGTTTATGTTTAATGAGTTATTTATGTTTTAACTTACCGATTAGATCTTTCTGAACGTTAATGTCAAGGACATTGCCTTGTAAATCATCAAACCGCTATTAGGTGTTTACTTAGTTAATTTAGTGTCATATCATACAATGTATGATAATGTAGGAACATATACTGATTCAGGTTCCTTTTACAAAGTTGATGACACGTTTGATTAATCAAAATAATCTCCGATTAACCAAATAGGTAATGTTGTTGATTATGGTACTGAAACAGTTTCTAGATGGATTTATGGCTTAGGAATGATCAATCCTTGTTATTGATTACCCAAATATCATGAAATATCATAATGTGACATTAGAATAGGTTTAATAACCATGTTTAACATACTAATCTGATTGTTATCATAATCATCAGATAATCGTTCCAATGAGTATGTTAATGATTGTAATTAGTTTGAAACACTTGGATTTAACCTTGCATTTCAAAGATTAATCAAACTAATCACATGCATTGTCACAATCAAATGGTTTAAACCATTATAATCATTGTTACAGTTTCATGAAAATCGGGCATTACAACGGATCAAAACAAGGATTTACCCGTTAACACATCGAGTTCTTTGTTTATAATCATTCCTAGCCATCATCTAGGCAATAATCAACAACCCTAAGTATACCATTACGTTCAAAAACAAGATCTAATCAACCATTATCAAACTAGAAGGTTAAAAAGAACCGTTACTTAATCAGACGGATTTTGGTTGTAAAACAACGATCAGCACTTGCAGATACGTTCCCTAACACGATCTGGATGTTTAGAGAGCTTCAAAATGGAGTTTAGATGATGAAAAGTCGATTTTGTTCGTCTGAAAGTCGAGTTTGAACTAGAGAGATGAGAGAAGTTGAAAATTGCAGGAAATCCAACATTTTGATCTGATCTGCCAAACCGCCACACGCCAGGCGCATCGCCCTACGTGGGTGCTTGGCACGGGGCGTAGCGCGCGAGACTCTCAATCTCAGATATTTTGTTTCTTCTGTGCGTATCGCCTAGCGTGAGTGTCTGGAGCTAGGCGTACCGCCTGACACCACGGATTTTGATATTTTTGTAATTTTCTTCGTTTTGCGATTCCGGACAATCTGGAACTCCGTTTCGCGCACGGTTTTCGTCTATGTTCACCATTTCTTGCATACTATCAACCTGTAATAATCACAATTACTAAATCAACGTGGATTTCAAGCACGACTAAATGTGCTCTCGTCATTGATGACGTAATTATCAAATGCGATTGTCACGATATATATGATTATTGTATATCAAAAACTCGTAGCTAATGTTAGTATGCGTAAAATAGATGGACTTTTTTAGACAATTCACAAACACTGGCACCGCCACTACTATAAATACACCAACTAATTAGCTGAATGATCACGCTATTTTTTCTTTTCGCTTTCTCGGACCAACTTTCTTCACGGAAAGAAGACAATGGGGCTTCTCAAGGACCAGGGTGTCGTTTACAAATCTGTCAACGATGTTGATCTCGGTCCTAACACCGATCAAATCTACCTCCATGCCGATGTCAAAGGTAATTCTCTCGTATGCATACATACGATCAGTCTTTTATGTATAGAACCATCTACGCGTATGGATAAATTCAAACATCAAGCCTTAAAAAGATAAAGATGTGAAATCAAATACATATATATGTATGTTTGTATGTATATATATTTTTTTCATTTTATAAAATATATTTATAAGCCATGGTTTCTCTAGAACTAGTCTTTTTAAAATAATGGATATAAAAAATTAAAAAAAGAAATTACAGGGTATGTTTGTTCAAATTAATGTATGCATATATGTGAATTTTTGGTATATGTGTAAACAGCTCCTCGAATGGCTGGACTGATTGCGAAGGTATTTGTTTGGTTTCTGGAGATGAAGTTGATTGGCAACATTTTGCTGTATTTTCTGAAGAAGAATAATCGAATTCAGCAGGTAATTTTTTATTCAACTATTAAATTTAATTTCTGTTAATTTATTTTGGGTTATAAATCTTAATTATATCACATGTAATTTTTAAAAATGAGAAATTATTATTACTATTAGTTGAAAGGCTCCTACGTATCATACGTTACACCCAATCTAACTGTAAATTATTTACACAAACTTGTTGTACATGGGTCTGAACCCTTAATCTCAAATTTAGTTTCACTACTTGAGCTCAAACGCTCTGTTCCCGAGTGCATTCAAGGAGAGAAAATAAAGGAAATAAAAAGAAATGAAAAACATTTTGGTGTTCCCAAGTTTAATTTAACGAGGGGAAGGGAAAAGAAAATGAAGCATTTTGTGTTCCCGAGTTTCATTTAAGAAGAGAAAAGAAGGAAAGTAGAAGGAAATCTAGGCAAAATTACCTATTTTTCTTTCCTTCTGATTTGGAAGGAAATGGAAAGAAAGAAATCTATTAATTTTTTTTCATTTAAGAAGAGAAAAGAAGGAAAGTGGAAGGAAACCTAGGCAAAATTACCTATTTTTCTTTCCTTCCGATTTGGAAGGAAATGAAAAGAAAGAAATCTATTAATTTTTTTTCATTTTCTCTCATTTCTTTCCTTTTCTTTTCCTTTTTTTTTCTTTCACTTCTCTTTTTTAATAAACTCCTGAACACAACGTAAGTAATTTTTCCATGAAACCCAAACTTCATCTTAGACGAGAGATTATATAGAAAAAATAATATAAATAAATAAATAACTCTTTTGCCCCCACACGAGAATGACCGGTCCCCAATATTGCAATCGGGATTACTTCATTTGCGATCACATTTCGATTGCAAGTTCCTAGCTAACTTTGTGGTAGTCTTTTAATTAATATAGTTGTAATTATGTAGAGTTGGCTTATTCAATTGATCAATAAAAATTAGGATCGTAATTTCTAACTATAGTTAAGTTCTAAGTTACTCGTGGCTTTCCATATTTACGAGAAGTCATGAGTTCTAATCTCCTCTGTATCAAAATTTACTCCAATATGAAGAAGTGGGATTTTTCATTGTAGGCTTCATTATGCGCTAATATCATCATGTTTTTGTATTTAAGGACAAAGTGACGATTAATTTGACAGGATAATCCCAAGTGTCGATCCTTTGTTGTTAGAAAATAAATAAGTTATGCTTACTTTGGCTAATCTTTTCTTAATGTGAATATTAACTAATTTCTCCTGCCTAGTTTTGAGAATTTTAAGTATCTTTTGGGTTAAAACCTGTAGATATAGGCTTAATAACATATCTATTTCTTTAGTTTAAACATTTTAATTGGAATTTATGAAGCATTCATTGTTTGCATTGCATACTTTAAAGCAATTTTTTAAATGTACATTCATGCCAATAATAATAATATTTTATTTTAATGTTTATTATATTAATGATAATTGAGACTTGCTAATTACGTGAACGATATGTTGTTGCGAGTTGGTTCAATTACTAGCTTACTAAGTTCAAACAAGATATGTAATTCATTAATAAAGATAGGTGCAATTATTAGTCGCATATATGTTATTAGTTTATGAACGGATCGATGTGATTTTTAGTATTACAAATAGATAAAGAATATACAGATAATTTTGTATTTTTAATTTATACCATTTTTATTCAAAAATAATAGTAGTTAAATGTAATCTATATTAAAAAATTCAAAAGTTGGATTCAAATAATAGTTGATGATATGTCAAAACAAATGAGAGTAGTCAAATTGAAATACCAAACACCGCTGCTAGGAAAAAAAATGTGACTCTAAATTTTTTTAGCAAATACATTGCAAATTTAATTTTGCAACATATTTACTATCAAATTTTTCGGGAAAAAACTTTTTTTGCAAAAGTTTTGTTGCAAACTATGTAAGCCAAATCCATATAAACTTGATATAAAATTAGTTTACTTAATTAACAAGTATCCAAGATTATTATCGGAACATGTATAAACTACCTAGTATAATTGACAATAAATTTTATAGTTTAATGATATAAATGAGTAATAAAATTTGATGTTTCTTAAGTTTTCATCTTCTAATTCTCATCAAGTGTTTTTAGAAAAATATATTACCTTCCGTACACCCATATTGAGGTGTGTATAACATTTCGTTAATTAGTTTATATATTTTTTGCAAAATATTCCTAGTTTTAAAATGTTTAAATGATAAATATAGATATTTAGATATGGCCGATGATAAATAAATATTTATAGATCACACAAGTACCATTCTGTTCTTAAAACATTTAAGTTGGTTTGGCCATTCAACATGTGCAAGATATATTAGAAAGTTCTATAATTGAAATGCATTTAAAAATTATTATGTAAAAATACAGTCTTCATACCCATCAAAACAAGAAATAGTCCACTTGATTGTGGACCAAAAATTAAATACCATCAACTTATTAACTAAGAATAAAAAACACATGAGCTGTATAATAGCTAAGTTTAAGCACACAAAAAAAAATAATAAATAAATAAATAAATACATAAATAAATAAATGAATAAATTTGAATTTCACTTCCAAGAATGAACTACAAATACCTAGCTAAAAATATTCAAGTAAATTTACGAGTATATGCATCATCTTCAGTGGCGTACCCACCCTTTGGCTTAGGAGGCAGCCGTCCTCCTTAAAAAAAATTTTCCAGGGGTATATATATGTTAAAATTCTGACCGACTTCTTTAATATTTTGCAATCGCTCCCCTTAAATTTGCATAATTGGACTTGTGATGCGAATTTAAGTGATAGTTATACTTGTTTTTTTAGAAAAAGAGTTACCTGAAAATTATCCATAGATATTGTTTGGGATAGATTTTAAAAAATAAAACCAAGTAAAGATCAACTAGGTTTGAGAGTTTTAACTCATAACAAGATACATACATAGATTGGGTAAACAAATATTGTATTTTAGATAGAAATGGGCAAAACTATAATATACAATGGGTTGAGATGGTAACACCTTAACAAAATACATATCAAGATGGATAACTTAAAAATTATGTGAATATAATAGATTCAAACGGATAAGATTATCAATAATAAATTTGATAAGAAAATAACTAAAAATTATTCAATTAAACTATTTGTTTAGTTACAATTCACTTTAAGTTGAAAAAAAAATTGATGTTTTTTAAAATGACTCATTTAAACTCAAACTAATTTTGCTTAAAACTCACCCTAACATACACTCATCATAGCCCGCAACCGTTTTGACTTGTAACCTAACCCAACCCAACCCACCTATTTTGCTAGGCATAAAAATAACTTTAGATGTATTGTATTTTTATTATGTTTTTACATATGAAATTTAGTTTAATTGTCTTATTTTAACATGATCCGACCCGATCCGACCTGACTATATCTGAACAAAAGAGAAATTTTTTTTATTAAGATACACACACACATATATATATACACATATACATATATACATATATATATATATATATATTGGATCGACAATAAAATATAACCCATTATTTTTGTACTAACCGAAATAAGCACAAACTTACGACGATGTTAACTCTTAAACGGTGATGAATTTACACATACACATAAAAGAAGAAAGTCTTCTACGTGTCTTACAATGATGTTTGAAAAAAAAATACAAGGTTTTGCTTGATCGTGACAAAGTTATTAAGGTTAGTACAAAAACAGTGAGATAATAACCATTCCATTCCCTATATATACACATATGTATAAGATTGTGTTCAGATAATAACTTACTCTTAAAGCGATATCCGTATAACTTCGCCAAGACCAGTCCTCACACACACACACACACACACATATATATATATATAATATTTGTGAGGTTACATGAAAAATTGATTAAATTTGTGAAAAGTGTGAAAAAGATTGTGGACAATTAGATATATAATTTAATGTTTGAGATCAAATTTGTGTTAAAAAGTTTGTGTAAGGATATTTTAGTCCTGGCAACTTTTGTTGACCTTTTATTATGTTTCCCTACTTTTTTTAACGTTCATAACTTTTATATTTGATATTAATATTTTTAATTACACAAAAATATGTGTGTTTTTTATCTTTAAAAAGAGTATAGTATGGTCATATAAAACGTGTAAAAGAAATTACGTTTTCATGCGTCATTATATATTTTTGTTCGCTATTGTGTCTTTTTGTTCGTTATTGTGTCTTTTTGCTCGTACATGTCTTCCTACCTTGCTAAAATGATGAGTTTTAAAAAATATAATGACAAAAAAACAAAATCGGGCACTTTTTATGTGTAAATCACAAAGATAAAATAAGAACAAATTTAACTAATGCACAAAAACCGATGACAAGATAATACCAAATGATTAAAAGACGTAAAACACAATGACAAATATAGATAACACAATAACTTTGAATATATGCTTTCTAGAATAATTAGTTTTGAAATGATGAAATAACATAATTGTGTACTTAAAATATGAAAATATAAAAAATAAATAACAATTTTTAACATATATAAACATTAACAAAAAAAAAAACAAACACAATGAACACAACATGTTACATAATAACCTTAATGTAAAACACAATAATGAATAATATTACATAATGGCCTAAGCGTAAAACATAATGACAAAAAATGTAATCTTCAAAAATTAAGATAATATGTGGTTTCTAAAATTATAAGTTCTGAAAAACAGTAAAATTACATAATAGTACATTTCTAATATGTTAAACATAAAAATTAAATAAGAAGTTTTTAATGCATAAAAAACATTGATAAAAAACACAAAATGAAAAAACATAAAACACAATGATAAACACATATTACGCAATGACCAGAAGCATAAAACACAATTACGAATACCCTTTTAAAAAATAATAAAATATCACATGTCAACCTCACAATTCTTCTCACACTTCTCGCCAATCTAATTCTTTTACTATAAGCTAAACACACACACACACACACACACACACACACACATATATATAGGAAGATTCATAAGATTACTCTTCATTATAAAGAAACCAAGAAAACTAATACTTACCAATAATTTTTTTTTTAATTTTTTTTCGTAATTCTTATTATAAGGCTAAAAATTTTATAATAAGAAATAAAGTTTTAATAAAGATATTTAAATCACGAAGTTATGTATATAACTCAAAAGGTTATACGTGTAACTGATAAATTTACATATATGTAATATCATGAAATGCATATTTTTTATTTTTTTTCTTTCTTGTGCATTTTTACTTTATAATAATAGGAAATAAAACTGAAAAAAAAATAATTGTTAATGATTGTGGTTAGTTTTCTTAGTTTTCTTCAAAATGATTGTTTTCAAAGGAATCCTCCCTATATATATATATATATATATATATATATATATATATATATATATATATATATATATATATATATATATATATATAGGGGAAGGTTCCCCTAAAAAGTGTATTTTGCCTAAGAAGACTAAGAAGGATTCTTAAAAAATTGAAAACCGACTCAAACAAACTCCGAACTAACTCATTTTTGTGTCATTGGAACCGTCTTGTCGAACCTTAAACCCGGAACGTTAAAACCCAAACCATAATACTAAAACCTAAACTTTAAACTCAAACAATAAAGCCTAAAGATAAAACCTAAAAGTTAAAAATCAAACCCTAAAACCTAAACTTTATAGATAAACTTTAAATCTAAAACTTAAAAGCTAATATTATAGAGTTCGACGATACGGTTCCAATGCCATCAAAATGAGCTCAATCGAAGTTCGTTTGGGTCAGTTTTAAATGTTTTAAAAATCTTTTTTAGCCTTCTTAGGCAAAATACACTTTTTATTTGATCCTACCCCTATATATATAGGGGAGGTTCCCCTAAAAAGTCTATTTTGCCTAAGAAGGCTAAGAAGGATTTTTAAAAACTCGAAAACCGAACCAAACAAACTCCGATTGAGTTCATTTTTGCATCATTGGAACCGTTTTATCGAACCCTAAAACCCAAACCTTAAATCATAAACAATAAACCCAAATACTAAAACCAAAACTTTAAAAACAAACCCTAAACATAAAGAGAAAACCTAAAAGCTAAAAATCAAGCCCTAAAATCTAATTTTTAAAACTACTTGTTAAAGCTAAAACCTAAAAGCTAATATTGTAAGGTTCGATTAGACGATTCCAATGCCATCGAAATGAGTTCAATCAGAGTTCTTTTGAGTCGGTTTTGAAGGTTTTAAAAATCCTTTTTAGCCTTCTTAGGCAAAAAAGACTTTTTATTTGATCTTTCCCCTATATATATATATATATATATATATATATATATATATATATATAGGGGTTGGTTCCTTTGTTAACCCTCTTAATGTAAGTAACTTACACTTACTTACGGTTGTAAATAATTTCTAAAAGGTGATGAATTAGCAAAAACACAAAAAAGAAACCCTCTATTTATGTATAACAAAAACCATGAAAAAAAGAAAACAAAGATTCGGGCAAAAAATGCCGGGTTAACACGGGTTCTCGCAATAAGGAAGGGTTATTATTTGATCCTTCCCCTATAAGGAAGTGTTCAAATAATAACACACTCTTAAAGCAATAACCCCGATAACTTTGCCAAGATGAAGCCAAATTTTGGATTTTTTTTGAACATCATTGTAACACATTTAGATTACCGTAAATTATATCATTGTATATTATTTCATTTCGCATTACATTACTTTAATTTACCGATCTTAGAAAAAACTTAAAATAGCGTGTTATGTTTATATTTGTTGCATCAATGTAAAGCGAGAAATTTGGTATATTTAAGTTATTTACAATAATATAAATTAATATAAATTACCGTAAATTACATCACTGTAATTTACCATTGATAGAAAAAAATTTCTAATTAATTTGTTATATTTAAATTTGTTACAATGATGTAAATACATGACATCTAAAAAAATACAAAAAGTAGTCGAGCCTATAAAGAAATTAAAGACAAAAATGAGACGAGTATAATGGTGAAATTTTTTAAAAAAAATAATATAAAATAAATAAGTTATGAATGTTTAAAAAAATTGGGGGTAAACTTTATATAAAGAATAAATTACAATTTTGCCCCTTGTGTTTTAAGTGTTTTTAACTATTTTTGCACAAAATAGAATCTTCTATCAATTCAGCCACTGTGGTTTAGACAACTATCGATTTTGGCCCCTCAAACTTAACTATTATAACGGTTTTGGCCCAAAATCTTACTATGGTTAGGGGCAAAAAAACGTTAGTTTTCTAAATCAAAAGGGCTGAATTGATAGAAGATTCTATTTTCAGTCAAAATAGTTAAAGCACTTAAACCACAGGGGTCAAAACCGGAATTTACTCTTATATAAATAACTAGATTTATTAACATATATTAGATAATGACCCTTGTCACCACCATATTAAAATAAGCTTTTTAATTGGTTACAAATGTCTTAAATGCCATTTCTTATTAAAAATTGGAAAATGACACATGACGTGATTCTTTACACTTACATTTTAAATTAACCATTGGATGATGATTATGTGTTAGTTCATTTTTGATGGGTTATGAAAACTTCCATCTCCTATATATAACTCCTATATATGTATGTGTGTGTGTGTATATATATATATATATATATATATATATATATATATATATATATATATATATATAGGGGATGGATATTTTGAAAAGCACCTTTAGTTGATGAAACTTTGAAAACCTCAACAAAGCAATGTAAACAAAGTTATTTTTTTTTAATTTTTTTACTGTTTGTAACATTATTAAGGTAAAATTTATAAAAAAAATGAAAAAAAATGTAGATCAAATTTTTTTTAAAAATTATTTGTAAACGATGTAACACAGCTGTACAGGTCTGGAAGAAGAAATTACGTTTATGTTACATCGTTTACGAATTATTTTTTTTAAAAAAAAAACATTTGGTCGGCGTTTATTTAAAAAAAATTTATAAAAATGACCCTTATAATGTTACAAAACTATAAAAATATTTTTTTTTTTTAAAAAAAAAACCGTTTTTACATAAGGTTTTCTAGGGTTTTTCTCAACTCAAAGAGGTTTCCAATTTATACTTCCCCTATATATAAATATATATATATATATATATATATATAATACATATTAGAAGGACAAAATAATAATTTGCTTAAATATCTTAAAATTAAGAGTTTTACAACTCTTATATCATATGATGCAACTTTTTAATTCTAATCTAAATGTTTATTTGTGTTTTCACTTTGTCCCACATTGATAGCTTTTAAGAATTTAAGTGAGATAGAGTTATTATAAAAGAAAACCTTTCAAAACAAATGAATCACTTCTTAACATTTTTGGTGCATTTGGCCTTTTATGTTAGTAGTTAAATTCACTTTTAGTTAACTACAATTGATTTTGTTATGATTATGACTCAAGAATGAACCATGCAAACCTTTAGAACATCCAACTTAAGTGGAGTGTTTTCCGTTGCAACGCGCAGGTACCAGACTAGTATATATATATATATATACACACACACTATATGAAAACCCAATCTTAGAAAACTCAATCTTAAAAAGAAAACCCTTAAACCCTATGTGAGCCATTGTTAGAAAAAAATTCAAATAGATTTGTTATATTTAAGCTTGTTACAATGATGTAAATACATGACATCTAAATAATAAAAAAAAATAGTCGAAATTATAACGGAATTAAAGAGAAAAATGAGCCGAGTATAATGATGCAATTTTAAAAAAAATAATAATATAGTATAAAAAAATTATGAATGTTTAAAAAAAAGGGGTAACTTTATATAAAAAATTAAAATATATTAAGAATCTTTTGAAAAAGAGAGAGATACAGTTTGACAATACTATCTTTTTGTACTTCAAATGTAATATATTAATTTTTTTTATTCTTAAGTGATATCAACAATTGGATTCAAATTTAGATTGAATGAGATTGAATTAATGAATTATGACATATTTGATGAGTTATTAAAAATCTCATGCCATATATATATATATATATACACATATATGTATATGTACGTATACTAGGTTAATAACCCGTGTATTACACGGGTTAAATAAAAAAAGTATGATGAATAATTATCAATTAAAATTTAAATACTATAAGATGATATTTAAAATGACATGTGATTAATTTTATATATTTAATACTTTAAGTAATAAAATAATTATATTTTTTATTTAAATACTAAGTTTTTTTAAAGTTTGTTTCTTTAAACATGTCATTTTGAAAAACTGTTTTCGATAAGAATAAAATATTATATTTTATAATATCAATATATTTTTTCATATATTAAAAATATATTAATATTAAAAAACATTTTTTAATTTTAAAATATATAAAAAGTATATTTAATATTATGAATTATGATTTAATATAAGATGTATTTAATAGGAGAGTGATGTGAGAAAATTAAAGTTGATGTGTTCTAAGAAGGTGACATGTGTCCATAAAAACTTTTATTTATTATAATAGATAGATTTGTTAAATCATTAATTTTTTCTCCTATTATGTTGATTGAATAAATATAAGTTTTTGAGTTTCTAATTTTATATTTTATTATTATTTTACTTTCGTTTAATTTTTTTTACAATTATTACTTTTATATATTAACTTTACTTTTCATTTATTTATAGGTAGACAATTTTATTATTTTAAACATAATTATTCATTTTTCATTATTTAATAATATGAAAATATTAATTGAAGAGAGAGAGGCGAGAAATTTACATGTTAACTTAACCAGAGATTGACATGTGGCATAAGAAAACTTTTATTTATTATAATAGATAGATATATATATATAGGGGATGGTTCGATGTTAACCCATCCTTATTGCGTTAACCGAATAATTACATCTTATTACTTTGGGGCCCACATTAAAGTAAATCTAAAGGTGTATGTTATTTCTTTTATTTAATTAATGTAGGGCCCACTTACGTTAATAAAAAAAGAAGAAAAAAAAACTAAACATTTAGATTTACTTTAATATGGGCCCAAAGTAATAAGAAGTAGTTATTCGGTTAACGCAATAAGAAAGAGTCAACATTCGAACCATCCCTCTCTATATATACATATATATATTATTTGTGGTTTATATCAAACCATGTATTTAATATTATTGGTGGATATTAATGAACTAAAAACAAATAATAAATAGGGATACAAATGACAATTCACCATTTATATAGAGGATATAATCACTAGAATCACCGGTTCGTTTTATAATCTCTTTAGTTTAGGCATGTGTGAAATCATTTTTCCTTTTTTACCTATTCAAATCTGATTCTGTGGTGTAATTACCACATTCAAATCACTAGTAATTCAATCTTTTAAAGTTTATTTATTTTTATTTTTTTCAAATATATTTAGCTATATTAATTGTTAAATAAAACCTATAAAATAAAACAAGTAAAATAGTACATTAAATTTCATTAGATTTTAAAATAGTACATTGCAAAAATTAAAAATAAATCAAACATTACCTAATTAACGAAAACTAAAATCAAATAAATGAACAGTTTATCAGAATTTGTCATGCCCTACGACAGACAAAAAAAAAGGTACTCTTCATCATTTTATGTTCATTTAATAAATAACCGTTATCGTCGGATGATAAAAATATTAATGAACGATCTTTATTGCATCTAACTTGTAATTCATTTTACAAAAATAAAAGTGGTTGAGGGTTAGGTTAAACTAAATAATCTCATTTCCTTAAAAAGTTTAAGAAGTATCACAAATAATTAGGCCATGTTTAGGATTGTTTATTTAACTTTAAAAGAACTTTTGGTCAAAAGTATTTATCAACAGTTATAATTACATTAAGTTGTTAGAGATTATTTTAGTAATGATCATTTTTGTTAACTTGTTATCAAGCTCCTCAATCATCTTAAACGTTCATAACTTTTACATATTACATTATTTTTTGAAAAAAAAACCATAAAGAGGAGTATTTTTTTATTGTCAAAATTAGTATAGTGTTGTTATGGAAAAAAAAATTGTTTTTTGAGTTCATTGTGTATTTTGTATAGGTCATCATGTCTTTTTGTATTTCCTGCTCAATATTGTTTTTTCTGAACAATTTAAGACACAATGATGTTGCAGAATACATAATGTCAAGCAAGGATAACACGATAACGAATATGAAAGATACAATGATATTTAAAAAGACAGAAATTATCTATAAAAAGACACAATTACCTATAAGAAAAACACAAAAAAAAAAGATAATTATATACTAACGTTTAAGAAATACACAATAACGATAGTTAGATACAATGAATTGAAAAATTTTCATTTTTTATAAAAACATTATACTCATTTTAAAAATAAAAAAATTCTCTTTTTTATTAAATATATATTTTAAAAAAAAAATAATGTCGTATATAAAAGTTATTAACGTTCAAAAATGGTGGGGGAGGGAAAGTGATCATGATTGAATTATCATTTAACAACTTTTCCATCTAAAATTTTAAATTTTGTTCTCAAATTTGATCTAGTTATCTAATGGTTAATAACCATTCTTAAACTTCTTATGATCATGAAACTATTTAGTTGAAACTAAACTAAGTTTGTTGTTTGAATGTATAGAAGGGAATTTGAGAGATTGGATATTGAAGTGTGAGATGGATAGAATCAAATACATGTAACAAAATTAATTTCTTTTTACAATACTCGTTGCTAAACTAATGAACGACATGGGAGAGGCCATATCTCTTCTACCCTCACACCCTCTCACCTTATGGATCATAGTTTTCTTATTCTATTTAGTTTTGATTATATTATATAATTAAAAGAGTAAATTACATAGACTTGTTAAAATTTTGGATAGTCTCAATCTCTATAAATTATATATGGATTTTTATTCCTCAATTTTTTATTTTCTTTTTCTTATGTCGTTCAACAACTATGTTTTTTTAGTTGGTTAAATACATTCACTTATCTATAGGTATTTATTTAAGTAATTTCATAATCCAATTACTACTAATTTATATCTGACTGCTTCCAAAGAATCTTATTGTAATCTCTATATTATGTAAACATATATGGTTAATAACTTTAACATAGACCATCTGAAGTTCTCCATGACTCTCATGCAAGTTCTCTCCTCACCATTCATTAAAAAAATCCGAAACTGCACAAGATTTATACCAAACTAGGTTGAAGTTTACAATAAAACATGAATCGACTAGGAACACTATACTTGATAACAAATTAAATGCCACATAAAAATTTAAGCTCATTACTATATTTTTTAAAAAAATAAATAAATGGTAAACGTGACCATTAGGGAACCTAATGCACCAAAATTATCCACATTTTTTTTCATGGTTACGCACTTACGCCTTTATCCAAAAACAAAAGATTATTCACATAAATTGCAATCTAAACTTGAAAAGGGCCCAGTTATGTTGGTTTGGATTGGGCTAACATTCACCTTACTTAGGTATCACTGTATCACGGACTTGGGAATCGAGGTGGGCAAAAAAAAGGGGACCCGGAACCGGCAACCTGAATCGGAACCAGAGCCGGTCATATCCGAACAGATGGGTACAAACGGTTACGGTTTTTTAGACAAATTAAAACCGAAACCGGAACCGGGAAAACCGGAACTGATTCCACATGTACCCGGCCAAAACCCGAACCGGTCGAAACCCGGGACTGGAACCGGGACCGGAACCGGGACCGGGACCGGATATTGACTTTGTTGACCGGAACCGATTGGAACCGGAACCGGTTCCAAAAAAACACAAACTCTTTTCATATATCTTTGCTCTTTTTTTTAAAACACAAACTATTTGGATGGCATTTTTAGATATAAAAGGTTAGACAACTTTTACTGGTTAAATTTAGGCCGACATAACTTTTTATTGCTTTATTTTTTGGTACTTCAAAATATGCGATGCTAATTTGTATTTCACCGAGATGGTGACTGTTATTTCACCTACAATAGGCCATAAAATGGAATGAATATTAGGTCATAAAATTTCAAAGCTACAAGATATGTTTTAGGTACTAGTTTTATATTATATTGCAATATATGTGTAAACTCGTATTCTGTTTGTGGCGGAGGCAAAATGCATACTCGCTTTTATATTTGACCAAACTTTTTTCCGAACAATATTTATGTCAAAAAGTAGATCAACTAGAAACATACATAAAATAAGCACTAAAACATATTACATTTACCCAAATCGTTTCCGAAAAGGTTTACATCGAAGATTAGATCAATTCGAACGAATTTATACTAACACATACATAAAGTTAAGCTCATGAGGTATTGTTTTGTAAGTTAAGAAACGGAAGAGGTAAATTAGAAACTTTTAGAAACCTGGAAATGTTAAAACAACATTTTATAAACTTTTGTAAAAAGTGAAGGGAATAAAAAAGTTAACCGTGAAAGTAAAGAGTGAGTAATTAAAGAACTAAAAAGGTGAATTCGAACATTTAGATACTGAAGATTACTAAAATAAAATTTTATAATGTTTTTAAAATGTTAAGTAACTGAAATTGTTAAATTTATAAGTTGAGATCGAATCGGCAATTGTTATTGGAAAATCCCACCTACTTTGCAAATTAAGTGATATTATAATTTATATCTATACTATCTAATAAAAGAGTAAATATTTTGCCACTTGTCACCTTTTTACAACACTATTGTCACTTGTCACCTCCTACACCAATAGTTACACTTATCAATTCCTTATTATTATACTTAATTCTCTCTCCTATATCTTCTCTCTAATTAAATATTTTTTTCTTTTATAAATAATTATAATACTAATAACTAATATATTATTTATTTTTTTTATTATAAAACACACTTAAATTTTTTTATAGAAAACGGAATTTTCTAAAACCAAAATTTTTTAAAGCGAAAAATATTTTATTTTTAAAAAAACAAAATTTATGTAAAAAATATGTTATCTTAAAAAATATTTTTATAAACAAATGACATTATTTCTTTATAAATTAAAGTATTAAAAATGACAGAAAGCCTGCATGAAGCCGGAATCGCTAGTAATCGCCGGTCAGCCATACGGCGGTGAATCCGTTCCCGTTCGCCGGCTCCCCTGTCATCAGGTCACCAACTTCCTTGACCTTCAGGCACTGGGCAGTAACATTATTTTTAAATATGATTAGATCAATCTCTTTTCAATATTCATTAATTAAAATATAAAGGAAACTATTTAATAAATGAAAAAATACTACTGTTTTAATTTTAAATCTTCAACGTTCCTGTTTACTTAAATTTATTCATTAATTTTACAATCTTTTAAAATACATATAAAAAATAAAATGATATATACGTTAATAAGAAAATAATAAAAAATAATGGTTTATTTTCTTGAATTTATCCTAATTGATTATCATTTCTCTTTTATTATATCATGCAAAACTATAAATATATAATAGCGATTATGGGAAAAAAAACTAGGTAAAATGATTGAATTCATAATGTTTAATATCGATTGTAATTATATTATTTTTTAATTTTATTTGTGAATTGCATCTTAATTTTATATCAACCCGTGTGTTACACGGGTTACTAAAATAGTGTATGATATATATGACTATGCGAGGGTGAAACTAAAGATCAACTCTTTAAAACTCCAATCATGTCTTACGCCTAAGTTAGAGTTTGTTGAAAAAAAAAAAAAAAGCTTAGTCTCAGTTTCATACCTCTGAGATTCGTTAATTCCCAAATGAGAATTCTATGTACAAAATATAATTACAAAAGAAGTATGTGTATTTTTGCAGAATACTAACCAAGTTTTTTAAGTATTTCATTAAAGTCATTCAATTTATTTATTTATTTATTTTTTGCATTTTTAAAGTCATTCAACTCTTATTTTTTGTTCTAATCCTATGTAATTTTTTTATAAATTTATATATTTTTTGAAATTAATTGAGACAACTGAAACATATATAAATATGAGGGTTGGATCCAATAAGAATAAATTTTTGCCTATTAAAAGTTGAAACCAATAAGATTTTGACATATGTCATGTTAAAAACATAAAAACGAAAATGAAATAAAAAAACATAATCCAGCAAAAAAAAATTAATACGAAAAAACAAAAAATCTTATACAAAAACAAAAAATTTCAGTATAAAAAGATAAAAATCCAGTAAAAAACAAAAACCTAATACAAAAAAATACAGTATAACAAAATCCAGTAAAAAAAATACTGAACAAAAAATAATACTAAGTACAAAAAAAACAAAATTTTAGTACAAAAAATATTATGTCACACCTTAATTATATTTCATTCCTTTTTCACCATGTCAAACTCTCATTTGTTCTTACTCTTGTTGGACAAAAATCTCTTTTTATTTGATCGTTACCCTAGAAATATGTGTTATTATTTAATTATTATCTTTTATCAACTTAACTTAAATCAAGCAATTCATGGAACTTTGTTACTATTTTCTGTATTTGTTTTCTTCATAAATGCCTCCTACTTCAAATTAATTATAATATATTTTCAAAGATTCTATAGTAGACCCAGTATATTATTTCACTTAGCCTGCCTCTCCCATGACTTTCCGGACCAACCAATCCGGATCTGTCCTCGCAAGTCTCTCTGCATTTTGGAAGCAGAGCATGCAGAAAAATCGAGGTCAAGATTCATATATGTTTTTATTTGACTCAATTAATTTTAAAAAAATTAAACAATTTTGAAAAAAATAACACAGGATTAAAACACTAAATGAAAGTTGAGTGAGTTAGAGGAACACAAAAACTTTGAGAGACTTGAAAATTTTGGTCAATATTATTTGAGATTTTCACAAATAAATAGTATTACTTAAGATTAGGTCATTTTAAAAAAAAGGTACTTACTATAAAAAAATTTACAAGAAAAATTTTAAGATCATAAGATTACATAGGATTAGGTTATGTAAGAAAAATTGTCAAGAAAACCAAAAACGAAATTTGACTGGTAAAATTTTATGTTTAATATGATACTTGTTTTTTATATGTAATATAGTATTTTACATTCATTATTAACATATCATATTGAAGAAGAATGGCGTGGCAAAACAAAATCTTGGGTCCTAAATTAGTTGAATTTCCTCTTGTGCAGCTAGTTTCTTATGGAGTGATGCAAGATTCACCTCTTTATGTTCCTTTGCATTCTTATGAAGGTTGTTTTTCATCACTATTACTTGAAAGACATGTTGATATAAAAAAAAAATAAATAAATTTAGTTCTTCAATATATGTTACAATTTATAATTAAAAAAAAAATATTCACCGCAGAATTTGAAGAAGAAGAAGTGAAAAGCCTATCTCTCGGGCTGTCACCAGCAGAACAAGTTAAACATGCCATCAATTGTTTACAGCCATCAGATATGACACTTCAAGATTCATACTTTGGTTTTCGTAGATGGAAAATAATGGATTACTCTAGAGCTTATGCATCGCGACAAATAACTCCTCTTGTGGTATTTTGCCATTTTTTTGTTGTTGTAGCTACTTGAATCTTTACTCCTAGTCCTAGATGTGTGTTTTAACCCGTGATCAATTTGAGTTGTGCTTTATCATTAACAAGTCAAATGAGTTACTAAAGGGCAACATGTTGAACAATAAAAGGAAACATGTCAATTGAGGTTTTTGATCCATTATCTGTAAATGGGTCAATAACAGGATCAATGGGTCAAAATGAGTTGCTAAGAGACTTAAATTAGAAGAAACACATCAAATAGGTTGAAATTCATTGATCCTAATTGCATCAACTAAGAAATGGATAAAAACTTTGTGGGTGAACTCAACTCTGCCATAACCTGTTTTGATCTAGCCAGATGACTTTAACATATTACCCAACTTGCCCATTTTGCCACCTCACTTTACAGCTGAATTTAGCATTTTGGCCTATTGTGTTTCTTAATTTAGTTGTTGATTTTACCATCGTTTTTATTCAGGTTGCAGAGCGATTAATATCAGCGGTTGAGCAATCTTCTGGCCCAGCAATGGACATGTCATTCTTCATTAGTCATGACGCTCGGGATATTCTAAGGCAAGCGACAGAGTCAACTCTACGGTACCAAAGAGGTAGCTATCAACATTATTTTACATGCAAATCATTTTTAATTTATCAGATTGGGCTTCTACATTTTCATGATACTGTGTTAGTTAAAAACATAAATGTAACATCATCAACATTAAAAATATTGAGATTATGAACACATAGAAATTTTGATATTGTTGTTGATGGTTGCAGGTGAACCAATTTCAGTACTAGATGGAGTTCCCATTGCCATCAAGGATGAAATAGATTGCATGCCATATCCAACTACTGGTAATTTTAGTTAAATGGTGAAATACGAAATTGTTTATTATTGAATAATGCATTTCAATATATAAAGGAAGAAATAAGCAAACAAATACACATACTTAGTTAAGTCCGACCTGCTAAAACGTAGAGTCTTTGGGATAGCCGATAGGTGAGATGAAGACATATCTTACCTAGTTATCAATGATATAAAAAGTAAAGACCACATCTTTATAATGAAAGAAACGTTAATCCTAGATACCTAATGGGCCTATGGGCTTAAAGTAATAAATCTAATATCCAATACTACCTCGTAGACATCACGAAATAAAAAGAGACGTTATGACCGGAAAATTAAATAAAAAAAACCTAAAACCAATGACAAGATTAAACATGCTTCGATCGACTCATGCCAACAAATTCATAGTGTGCTTGAAGTTACCTTCTGTATTTTGATATCCATATATAGTTTGCTTGATCATGCAATGTTAAATTGTGAAATACATTATCATTGTCATTATCTTCATACTCAGTATATTTCACCATTAGCAAAACTAAGGTAGGGTTTAAGGATGATAAAATGTTGACAACCTTAGATTCACTACGTAGGAACAGAGAAACTGTTTTCAATGAGACCCTTGGCTCATGAGCCTAATTAACCAACTAACTCAACGATTTAACGTTATTTTCCCAAAAACCAAGTAAAATAACATTGCATAACAATATAAAAAGAACAGAATGCGAACCTTGAATGCCTGAAGTTGCATTGTTGTTACAGGAGGTTCAAAGTGGTTGCATAAAGCAAGACCTTGCAAAGAAGATGCATGTTGCGTTAAAAGCCTGAGATCATGTGGTGCCATACTTGTGGGGAAAACAAATATGCACGAGCTCGGTGCAGGGACAAGTGGGATAAATCCACATTATGGGTAAAGAAAACCATCCTGGAAACAATTCAAAAACAATTGGATCAAACTGATGTATGGTATTCTTAATTTCTTGTGTTTTTAAATATTTCAGGACGTCACGAAATCCGTATGATCCTAAACGGATATCTGGTGGTTCATCTAGTGGATCAGCTGCTGTTGTATGTGCAGGATTGTGCCCGGTTGCCCTTGGTGTTGATGGGGGAGGTAAATATAGCTCATAATGTCAAAATGAGCAGCATCATGATCACGTGGGTCGTGTTGACCCTCAAACATTTACACATATGTCTGACAATCTTGACTCAAAAGCAAGAAAAATGTGTTAATTTAAATGAACAATTATTGTATCTTGGGTCGAAATGGGTTGTACTGTAACATAAAGTGGGCCAAGATGTGTAATATCTTAACACAATATGGGTCAAGATGAGTAACCTAAAACTATGTGAATAAAATAAATTCAAACGTGTAAGAATAGTCAATCACTAAAATTGTTAAAATAGACTATTTGTTTAGTCACAACATATTTTAACTTGAACTTAATGATTTTTAAAAACAACCCATTAAGACCTAAATTGGTTTTGCGTAAACTCGTGGTCCTGCATTTATCTTGACCCAAACCCATTTTGACTAATTACCTAACTCGTCGATTTTGACAGGCTTAGTTATGCCCATATATTATCATAAATATATACGATTACAAAAGATTTGTTGTCTATATTATATGCACTAATTGTGTAGGATCGGTGAGAATGCCAGCTGCTCTATGTGGTGTGGTTGGTTTGAAGCCATCTTTTGGGCGTGTACCGCACTCTGGGTTAGTAAATTTGTAGGCAAAATAAAACTTTGAAAAATAAAACATATATACATGAGCTTCATCAGTAATGCCAAACTGTCATTCTCTTCCCTCTTATTCCAGTGTTCTCCCCTTAAACTGGACAGTTGGAATGGTTGGGGTACTAGCAGGCACGGTCGAGGATTCTCTAATCGTGTTAGTGTTCTTGATTTAAACGCGCCTCATGTCAATGATTTTGTACATATAAAATTAAATGTACATGTTTTTCACAGTGCCCCACTTTTGTTATTTCAGTTATGCAGCTATAAGTGGCCATCCTCAACCACACCAATCACTTATGGTACATATAAAGAGTTACTTACACAAATTGTCTCCATGGGTTTGTATAAAGTAACAAATTTAGGTTTATGCTTTTAATTTTTTTACAAGTTTAGGCTAACTTCCTTCAGCTTTTCTTTTAAATTAGGGTGAAAAGTGCAATACAACCATTTATTGTTTGAACAATCAAAATCAAATTTTAACCATTTTACCCTAATTTAATAAAAAAGTTAATAGAGGCTAACATTAATACCCAAACTTGTTACAAAACTGACAACATAAAACCTTTACTTTAAATTCTTAATAGTCAAACCCATTATTTTTGCAAAGGGACCATATGTTTAATCAACTTTAATATAAAACATTAAAGGCTACAATTTTAGGCACCGTTTTCTTTGTAATCTACATGTGCAGCCTAGAATAAAGTTGCCAATGCTGAAGCATTCTAATATGTCTAACATCAGGCTGGCTAAATCTAATGAGGTTCTTTCGCCCACAACTATAAATTCAGTTTTTATTTAAATAAAAAATATTCATGATGCTTATTTGGCAATTATGTTAGTGGTTCAACGATTGTTCTGATGACATTAGAGCTTGTTGTTCAAGAGCTCTAGCTGGTCTTCAAAAGTTATACGGATGGGAGGTACTCAAGATTTATCTTTTTGGTTCACCTTAGGGGCGTCATATTAAATATTTGATTATTTTAGTTATCTACATATATATTTAATTTTCTTATACATTTGTGTGTTGTACATACATACATACATACATACATACATACATACATACATACATACATACATACATACATACATAGGTAAAGTTAAAAATATTTTTGTGCAAAATGTACGTGGAATTATCATGCAAGAAAAATTACTACTTGCTTAATAATTATCAGACGGATGGAATTATCATGCAATATGAAATTATCATGTAGATGAATTATACGTAATAATTCCACCCTGCGAGATATAATAATGCAAACTTCATGTACTTTGTAAGTAATTTGGATTTTGTAAAATAACAAGGCCCTTGTATATATATATAGGCGAAGTTCATAGTATTTGCTTGTGAAATGTACGAAATGTATGTGGAATTATCATGTAAGAAGAATTTTTACTTGCGTTATAATTATCACACAAAGGTAAAATTATCACACAGGGTGAAATTATCATGCTAAAATTCCATCCCTGATTGATAGTATCACACAAGTGTTATCATTCTTGCGTAATAATTTCACGCAAATATCTTATATTTTGCATGTATCGACTTTTTTACAATAATCGGCCACTGTATATATAACTATAATTTTGTGTATAGCATGTATAATATATAGTTGTTTTTATTTTTTATATACAATGATAATTATAATGTAATTAAATGATCATATAAAATAAAATCATTATATTTGTATAAATTATTGGCTTCTTTACGCTCAAGGGCTTAGTCAAACTATGAGCATAAAGCCCGGGCTCGAGCTTGTTTAAGCTCTGATCAATTCTAGCTTTTAATGAGTTGACTTTAAATAATTCACAAGCAGCTCGTCTTGTTTACACCCCTGCTACAATTGATTCGTTTTACTAAGTAAAATGAAAAGCAAGAGTTAATATATATATATAGCAATGCATTGTTTTTTTGGTACATGCTTGAAGACTATTGAAGTGACCATACCTGATATAGAAGCAATGCGTTTAGCGCATTATGTCACCATTGGTTCAGAATGCACAACATCTATTGCTCATCATTTAGAAAAAAAGTAAATAAATTCTCAAAAGTCTTACCAAGTTCTAATTTTATTTTCAAAAAAATTATAAATTGTCATGATGTTGATTTTCTAAACTAAAATGAATCAGAGGCAGGTTGGAATCAGGCTGGGATGTAAGAGTCGCACTTTCTATATATGGTTCTTTTGACAGCAGGGATTACTTGAATGCTCAGCGGATCCGGTATTAGTTCTTAAATTCTTTCAAAATCCAATTTTTGTTTCAAAATTTTGATTTAAATGTTTTCTTTTACTATAGAAATCGACAAATGAGGTTCCATGAAAAAGTTTTCAGCCTGGCTGATGTTATTGTTTCACCTATGGTTGGGTAAGATCTTGTACCTTAGCTATAAATAAACTTGTGGAGATATCGCCTGTTTTAGATAAAAGTATCTCGCGGATCAGCCCGTTTATAATCATATGGGTCGAAACCACACCATTCTATTTGACTTGTCTGAGATAAAACACCAACTTGATCGATCAACCCATTAATAAGTGAAAGAATTAAAATCACACCTTATTTTTGTTTGACATTTTTAAAATAAAACACTATCTAGGTGAGCTAATTTACATATAAACTAACAAAAAATTGCAACTAATTTTATTTGATTTGTTTGAGATAAAACACCACTTGGATCAGCCTATTTATAAATAGATAGTCTGAAACTACAAATCTTGTTATTTGATCCGTTTGAAATAGAAACAATAATTCTTAAGTAATAGGCTGAAAGTTCAACTTCTTTTCTTGTGTTGTTTGAGATAAAACACTAGTCTGATCAGTCCAAGCATAATTAAACAATTTGAACTACAACCTCTTATTATATGACCCATTTGATATAACACAAGCATAATCAACCTGTTTATAAATAAACAGTTGAAAATCCAACTTCTTTAATTTAATCCATTTGAGATAGCACACCAACTTGATGGCTGCATTAGCGTATTCATAAGTAAACGGGTTAAAACTGCAACTTCTTTTTATTTGACCCGTTTGAGAAAAAATAACTTACTTTGTTGTTCTTGGTAGTGTAACTGCATATGAAATAAAGGATGATGCTCAGGAGACCGGTGAACTGGACTATGTTAATGGAGGCATGCATAAGCTACTTCACCAATTATGTCTTTTAATTTTATTTGATTTTTTTTTTCAATCCACTTGGTTTTAAACTTGTATCTTTTTTTTCTCTCTCAGCTGCACTCGTGAGATATTCAATAGCTGGAAATTTTCTTGGATTGCCTGCTGTGACTGTCCCGGTATACTTCACTAGATCACTTTTTATTTTTAACCAATTCTTGTAGTTGTGTAACACAAAGTGTCAATAGACAACATGAGTGGGTCAAGTGGGTTGTGCAATGAGTGAAATGGCTTTGGATCTAAATGTGTGATATTTTGAAAGATTTAAATAGGGTCGGTTAGCTAATCCTCACATTTTTTTGAATTAAGTGGTTTAACTGTTGATTAATTTTCGTAGGTTGGGTATGACAAACTTGGGTTACCAATTGGGATTCAGTTTATCGGGAAACCATGGTCTGAAGCTAAGTTGATCCAGATAGCTTACGCAATGGAGGTGGGTCCTAAACTCTAGCTAATTTTATCAAGGGAGTATATTATTGTTACAAGTTATTATTAGAAAATATATTGTACTATTTAGTTGATAAACATTCCTTAAATATAGGATTGATAGTTAGGATTACTTGTGTATATATATCTTTTAAGTTTAATGAGAGCAATCAATTTATTGGAAAACAATATAGTATCAGAGCCTGCATCCAGGCTCGAACCCTAATCCAGCTCCAACTGCTCTTCTTCTTTGTGTTGTTCGACATGATTGGCAAGGAAGATTCCTCTTCATCCTCAATCAAACCGGAGCCACTTCATCCGGTTTATACAGTCACCAATATCTAGAATAAGGTGCGTATTATGGATGAGACAAAAATCTCTTACGCCCCCTAGGTTAAGCTTTTCCGCCTTCATGCTTGTGGATGCGATGTTCTTCATCACATTAATGGCACTGTAACCCCACCCACGAACATCCAACATACGTGTCTTGGTCCAAAATAGATGCAACCATTTTACAATGGATCTATGGAACACTATCTGACAAACTCCTAGTTTGATTTCTTGAGCTTGAGTCAACTGCATTTGAAGCCTGGAGCCGTATCAAGAACATCTTTCACAACAACAAAGGTGCCCGTGTTGTGGCTCTTGAGCATGAATTCATCAACTTGCATCTTACTGCTATGCCTACTCTAGAAGCATATTGTTATCGTTAAAAATACTGGCTGACCAACTTGGTGATATGGATAGATGAGCCACTGAACAATGTCTAGTGTTACAACTTGTACGTGGCCTCCCTCGCGAATATGATAACGTTGTAGGACACATCAATCAACTTATTCCACCATGGGAAACTGCTTGTAGTATGCTTCAACTTGCACAACGCCAAACCACATGAGACCAACTCAATTCAGTCTCTCCTGTCGCTGGCAACGTTACCCATGACTCACCACCTATTCCTCGACGTGACAACACATCCCGCAATCGCCACCAATAGCCTCTTCGTCCTAATTATAACCGTGGTCCACAAGTCCCTCTACCAAAAAATCCAACTGTAGTTTTGGTTGCCACAACCTATCTCATTAGCAGTTTCCTCGCACACACCAGTCTCCATCTCGTCCTCCTTCTTGGTCCAATTATTGGCCTTCGTGGTGGGTAGCTCCACCTCTTGCGATTTCCTAGCTCGACAAGGTTGGGTCAGACCACCGTGGGAAGCCGCCCCCACCTCCACCTTCACAACAACATGCACCCCTGCCAACTTCCTCACAACCAGCTTAAGCCCACTTTGTTGATATCAACCCTCTTGAACCCACTGAACTTGGAGCTGCTTTTCAGGCTATGTACCTAGACCAAAATAGTCAGCCAGGCAACCAACGGTACATGGATACTGGTGCAACCTCACACCTCATTGCTGATCCTGGTAATATTCAACATCTTTGTGTTAATTCTATCAACTCTGTTTATGTTGGAAATGGTAATCGGGTGCCAATGCATGGGTCGTGTCACACAACCCTTCCCTCACCTTCTGTCACACCCCGAGCCGGCGGACCGGATCGAATGTCCCGTCGAGCGGAATGGTCCCGGGGTGCGATATCGGGTGATAATCGTGATGATCAGATTGTTTACATTGCACATGATATATAATGAGAAAATGCTAAGTAAAATAGAATTACAAAGTTAAATTACATCAGTTCTGTTTATAATTTAACAATGTAAATCTATCATCAACATCATAATCCATCTATCTTGTATCTGCACAAGATATACAAAATAATTTGTATAATGATGTCCAAAATATGCACGCTTCAAAAATACTAGGTCCTCTAACTGGCATCCCAGTCCAAAAACATAACTTCTTAGTTAGACCTGTTCGTCACCTGAGAAGTCATGCCAAAGATCAAGTCAACACACGGTTGGTAAGTTCATTTAGTTTTATTGAAAATGAATTTGAATAAACCTGACCGAATGACAACCTTAACCTCATTAACAACCACCTATACTATCCGGCCAAATATGCTTATATATAGGGCATATGTAGGGGAACAAGCCCTAGCCGACATCCCACCACATATCGAACCACATAATATATTGTTGTTAATGATAACTAAGTGTTTCATCCCATATCTTTGATTACCCGAAATGATAACCTTAACCTCACTAACAACCACCTATACTATCCGGCCAAATATGCTTATATATAGGGCATACGTAGGGGAAGAAGCCCCAGCCGAGATCCCACCACATACCGAACCACATAGTATATTGTTGTTAATGATACTAAGCATTTCATTCCATACACTGAATCCCATACTTGAACCCTCTGAAAATGATTACTTTTGAACACCCAAAATGACAACCTTAACCTCACTAACAACCACCTATACTATCCAGTCAAGTGTGCTTATATTTAGGGCATACGTAGGGGAACAAGCCTAAGCCGACATCCCACCACATACCGAACCACATAGTACAGTGTTGTTAATGATAATTAAGTGTTTCATTCCACACCATTGACTCATTAGTTCTTCAGTTCTTAGTTCTTGTAGTTCCACAAAATAGAATTTCTATTGATTCCTTAAGGTCATCACACAATCATGATCAACCATAGCATTTGTAGAAACATTACAATAAATGCTTAAATAAATAAATAAATAAATAAAAATTTAATAAAATCTAAGACCTAACGATTGGGCCTTGGTCAACTCGTGTAGACTAGTCTTAGCAATCAAGGTTCTTAGTAGTAAAGGAGATCTATAAATCTCGTCAAACATGCGACCTAATATCAATCAGTCTAGCTAGGACATCTTTTGATAAATAGGATTTTATAGTTCTTTAGATCATTCGTGGCTTGTGTAGTTCTTTAGTTCTTTGACACATGTTATCTTTGAGTATTTCCCAGATGTTCCTCAAAACTGGTTAGGGGATGCTGGAAATATCATCAAACATGCGTCTCATATTCGATCAGTCTAGCTAGAACATCTTTCAAAACTGAGATTGGCACATGCTATCTTTGATATTTCCCAGACAGGCTCTTGAAAACAGTTCTTTGTACATAGTTCTTTGAAGTCGATCGTTAGTTCTTTTGACAACACACCACCGAAAATAGTTCCTTGAGTAGACCGTTAGTTCTTTGAAAATAGATCTTTAGTTCTTTGACAACACATCACCATAAATAGTTCTTTGTACTTAGTTCTTTGAAATAACCTTTGAAAATAGTTCTTTGTTTAGATCTTTAGTTCTTTGAAAGTAGATCTTTGAAAATAGTTCTTTGATTTGAAATAGGTATCTACTCATAATGAATAGATAACTTATTTTGAAATCCTGTATATAGTTTACCTAGATAGAATCTAGAATAACAATTATACATGTAAAATATATATTAAGTAAAAGCATTTAAGTAAATATAATCCAAAGAAAATAATTTACGCATGCTTCTCAGCCTCGCGTTTGCAAAACAAAATGTTTAGAAAAGGGGCAATGAACTCACTTGTGTTGCTATGTAATGATTCACAACAAAATGTGTGCTCGTTACTTGTAGGTTAAGTATCTTCAGTACCTGAGTGATTTTAAGAGGATGCGAATACTAGAAGTATTTATAATAGACATATCTAGGGTTTTGGTCTCGGTGTGCAACTATGTGTCCTAGATCTTACTAATTTGTTGCTATGATTTTCTCTAACGATCCTAAATGTATTACCCGTTTATAAACCCTTATCCCGTGAATAATCACTATCAAACCTCAGTTATGTAAGGTTTATGTTAATTACATTCATAACTCCTTTCAAGGAAAACATCATTTATAAAGTCCTCTTTAAATTGAAAATATTAAGCTTATAAATCACTTAAACTAGTTTGAAACATTTTAATAAGATAATTTATAAGTCATTTTATTTTATTAAAAACATAAGTTATTCTTATGAAAAATACAAGTTAAACGTGTTAGAACTTGAGTTAACCAAATTTAGATCAATTCCAAGTCCTTTGATAGTTCTTTGTTGCCCAACTTGATTCTTGTTCTTTCTTGAGATTGACTATCAACTAATTTATTCCTTTGAACACTTAATTGATGGTCAATCTTGATGAAAAACTTAGTAATGGATAATGGCATCCTAATGTCAATATCCCATATTTAGTCATTTCTCTTGAATTCCCATAGTTCTCATCTCGTTCTTTAAAATCTCATGGCTACTTATCATGTCATTAACTCGATGCGAATTACTAAGTAAACTTAATTTATTAGTTTAGAAATTCACAAGTTAATATCGATGGCCTTAGTATTTGGTTAGCACTTAGTTAACCCACTTATACCCTCGTCGATATTAACATCATAACCCATGGTTTTTTTTTTTGACAAAACCCAAGTGTTTTAATCCCGCTTGATTGTTAAAACATATGTTATGGGTTAAAAGAGTTTAGAAAGTCTTGGTGTTTGTAAAATCTTAATATCCATGGTTCTAAAAATCGATTAACACCCAATCACCTAACTTAAACAAAGGTAACAAGAACCTAAACCACCATAGCTGAATGTTCATATAGTTATTTTTGTTTGAAATTATGCATAAACACATACCACATAGCTGGTAGCTTGCAAAACATGTCAAAACCTAAGATTTCTTAAACTAACCCAAAATCTGGAAATCGAGCAGTAGGTTGTCCCGACTTCTACAGGTCATAACTTGATCATAGGAACTCCAAATCGAGCAAACTAAAGCTTAATGATCAATTTTGGGATTTTATCTTTCTATCCATTATTTATAAGCTTTCTAATTCGTCCAAATGAGGCTCCAAACAGCTGGTATAAAATCAGTGTTCCATTCAGTACTTTCTGACTTAGGACACTGTTTTGACCCATTTAAAGTCCGAACCAATGAAACTTGTCTATATGAAAGTTGTTCCTAACATATTGAACTAGTATTCTGGAAAGTTTCGTGAGTTAACTTGAACGTTTGCTATGTTAAAAAGACAAAGGAACTGGCTGGGCAGAATCTGCCGATACCATCGGTTCGATGAGGCCAAGTTACCCAGCCCCTAGGCCATCGATTCTAATCCCTGTCCAGTTCCAGCCCTTTCCAAACCTTAATCCAACAAGTCCCTAACCTTCCTAGGTCGATTTTTGTGCAAACCTAAGCGTTTTAGTGGTCCAAAATGAACTGAAAACAAGTTGTGTTTGGACCTGTGTTTAAACACAAAAACAATCACGTTTGGTTCGTTTTTACCTCAAACCCGGTGATTCAACTCGATTTCCAGCCACCCAATCTTCAATCTAGGTTGTTCCTTAGCTCCCCAAGTCGATTTAGTGCAGGTCCTAAAGGTTTGAAGGTCGAAAAGTAGCTGCAAAGTTCAGTGAATTCGAAGAAGATGATGAATTGTATACGTTACTGAAAATCAGTGATTTCTCACTCGATTTTACCTCATTTTCGGCAATTCAAAGTTCTTCTTCTCTTCATGATCTACACGTTTCTACGGTCGTTTGGACACCAAAATCGCTCAATTTGGTGCAGATTTGAGAAAGTTATGGGGTTTTTAGTAAGAGGATAATGTAGAGAGAGAAAGTTACGGGTTTGGAGAGATAGGATGATTTTTGTGAAGATGAAATGGTATTTATTTATTTTTATGGTTTTTAAACATTTGGGTATGTTCGGGTTCGTTCGGTTTCGCTCGGTGTCGCGTAAACGCTTCGGTTTTCGGTTTTCTATTAACGAAACGTTACGATATTTTAAAATAGTGTTTTCTAAATTATTTTAGGTTGTAATTCCTAATAGATTAACTAGATATCTTTTATTTATTTTTAGCACTTCAAAAACGTTTAATTTTACGGTTTTATCGAATTATACGGTTTTCGCGCGTATTCGTACGGATCGTCACACGTACGAGTACGACGACAACTATACTTTTCGATTTGATTTTCTAATTATTGGACATCGTTCAGAACGTTAAACTTACAGATATATTCGTGCGGATCGTCACTCACACGAATACTCCGTTCGTTTAATATTCACATAATGACGTCCGTTATTATTCTGTTCTGTACAATCTCACATACGTTTATACATAATAAAATCGTAACTACAATTCACATAATAGTTCTGTGTTGTCAGATAAGGTTCTGACTGTTAAACCATGAATTCATGATATGATTCAGAAGTAGATCTGTAATAGTTTCGTATTAAACATCAAATGAGAATAATACGCATGTAATATACATAGTTCGTACCTGATCTGCCGTACAAGTCACTGTTCCGGCTACGGTTCCGGCACTGATGTTACACCTTCTAAACCCTTACATCTAAATCACATTTGATATACTCCCAACATGATCAAAAAACCTTATCTAGGTTCACGAATTCACAACTGACAATTATCTATCGGTGGACTTTGACCCCTTTGGTTTTTCTGGGAAGGATTTCAAGAATGGGAAGATTCTCAGTCCCCACAATAGTACATGTCCACTTTACTCTATCAACACTCCAGCCACACCTCCTGCCTCAACATTCCTTGTAGCTTCACGTTCGTATATTTGGCATTACCTCTTAGGCCACCTAGGCTCTCATGTTTTTAATTTTCTTGTTTCTCATAATTTTATTTCATGTAATAGTCTTAAAGATACTTTTGTATACAATTTATGCCAACTTGTTAAAAATAAACTATAATCTATTGATAATACTTTACATTCATTTGATTTAATTCTCTGTGATTTGTGGACATCCCCAATATTGAATAGATTTGTATATAAGTACTACATGTTTCTCATTGATGATCACACTCAATATATTTTGGGTCTTCCTATTAAAATTTAAATTTGAATCATTTCAAAAGTTTTTTCAATTTCACACTTATATCAAGACGCAATTTCACGTACTTATTAAAACTTTTCAATGTGATAAAGGTGGTGAATTTGACAATCATCACTTCCAAATTTTGCATTAAAAAATGGATTTCAATTTCGTTTTTCTAGTCCTCACACCTCTCAACAGAATGTCAAAGCCGAACACGTGATCTGTCATCTTAATGAATCATGTTAACACTTCTTACTCTTGCTTCTACCCTCCTTTATTTTGGGTCGAAGCTTTACACACCACCACTTACCTTCATAATATTCTATCTACTAAACTTAACAACTTTCATACCCCTACTTCACATCTGTACCACAAAGACACCAACTACACCTATTTTGCACTTTTGGCTGTGCCTGTTATCCAAACCAAATCGTAAACCGACCACACAACTTGTCCCTCGATCCACATTATGTGTTTTACTTGGACATCTTGCTAACTTTTGGGGGTACCAATGTCTTGATCTCTCAACGGGAAATACATTCTTATCTCGCCATGTTGTCTTTGACGAAACTACCTTCCCACAATCTAACACCAGACCTCCTAACCCATTGGCTGTGAGTTTGTTGACCCAAATCCCACATCCCCTTTGTTGTTTCAATAGCCTGATACATTTACCCTGCCTACCTCCTCAAATCCATCCATTTCCCCCTCCACCAGCCCCACCAACACTCCCCAACAGCCCTCTCCCAGACCCATAATCATCACTTATTAAAGTTGTAACCATACATTCAATAAGCCCATTGCTTTCATCTCTACTATCCATCCTATGCTCACACGCTTCAAAAGAGGGTCACTTCCACCACCTCTCTACAATTTACACAATACCACCTCCTCCCCTGTCTCTCCCATCCCAAAATTGCATAAACTTGCCCTCTCAAACCCAAACTGGCACTCGTCCATGACCGATGAATACATGGCTTTGATCACTAATAACACATGGGATCTTGTTCCCATACCCTTTGACGCTCCCATCATTAGGTGTATGTGGCTTTTTCTCCATAAATACCATGCTTATGGTAGTTTACAATGATATAAAGCTCTCTTGTTTGTTAGTGGGAAATCTCAACAGGTTGGAGTTGATTGTGACAAGACTTTCAACACAGTTAAAACCCACCATTATTCGTTCGGTTCTTAGTGTAGCTACTTCTTATTCTTGGCCTATTCATCAAATAGATGTCAAGAACACATTTTTACATGGGGACTTTTCGGAGACAGTTTATATGTTCCATCCTCCGGGATTTGTCGACCACCATAGCGCTTTTCATGTTTGCAAGCGTAAGAAATCCTTAAATGTGTTTAAACAAGCACCCCGAGCATGGTTTCAATGATTTGCCACTTATATTCAGCATTATGGGTTTCAATCAACTACAAGAGACACCTCATATTTTTCTACAAAAAGGACAATGACTTAGCTTATTTACTGTTATACGTGGATTATATTGTCCTCACTGCTTCAACACAACAACTACTTCATCTGTTATTTCACTCCTTTTAAGTAATTGCAATGTCTGATCTTGGCCCACTCCACCATTTTTTAGGCATGCATGTTACTAAACGTAATGGTGGTCTTTTCCTCACTCACAAGCATCATATGCTGCTAATAATTTATCTCGGGCTTAAATGCAAAATGAAAACTTTGCGCCTAACCTGATGAAAATTAATCTAATTTAAGCACAACCCTGGCCAACCATTACCTGATAGCACCCTTGATCACAACTTGGCAGGTGCTCTCTAATACCTCATTTTTACACGGCTAGACATTTCCTATGCTGTTCCACAGGTCTATTTGTTCATGTATGCACCTCATGAACCTCACTTCATATTTTTGAAACGCATATTACGTTACATTCAAGGCACATTGGATTATGGTCTCAGTATTTTGTCTTCCAAACCAGCCACAGTAATAGCTTATTCAGATGCTGATTGGGGCAGTTGTCCAGATTTTAGATGCTCCACTTCTGGTTATTGTGTCTTCCTTGGTGACAACCTTGTTTCTTGGTCATTTAAGCGTTACACAACCATCTCTCAGTCTAGTGAAGAGGCTGGATATCGAGGTGTTGCAAACACTGTTGCTGAGACTAGTTGACTAAGCAATTTTCCATATGATTTACACTTGCCTCTTGCTCAAGCCACTGTTTTGTATTGAAAAAATATTTTAGCTGTCTATCTATCTTAGGATCTTGTACAACACCAGCGCACCAAGCATATTTAAATTGATATTCATTTTGTCGCGAAAAAGTTGGGGTTCATTCTTCATGTTCCAACGGATTACCAATATGCATATATCTTTACAAAGGGATTTCCTAGACAATTATTTGATCGTTTTCATTCCATTCTAACCATTCATCCACCCACAGCTCATAATGTGGGGGCCTATTATTATTGTTATAATATACTATTAGAAAATATCTTGTAATTATTTAGTTGATAAATATTCCTTAAGTATAGGATTGAAAGTTAGGATTATTTGTGTGTATATATATCTTTGAAGTTTATTGAGAACAATCAATTGATTGGAAAATAATCAGTTTCACTTTCCTTGTGATTGAGTTATTTTTCATGTTGTTGACGTGCTTTGTTATAGGGATTGTGCAAGGCTGAATGCAAAAAGCCACACGTTTTCTATGATTTACTAAAGGAGTGCTAATGGAGTTAAAAATGATAAAGGTGCAAGTATACAACATCTATGTGTGGTAATTCAGCAAAAGTTAACTTCTCTGTTTTTTTATATGAATGGGCACATAAAAGTATGTAATAGATACAATATATAAGCAGTTTTTTTTTGGTTTTGTTTTGCATATATTGTTTTGGTGTTTAGTTGTGTTTACTTGGAATGAATGTCTTTGAAGTGCTTGTTTGATTCTATACGACATCTATAGAAAAAAACTTGTTGCAGGTGATTATGTTATATGAAAATCTCAAGTGATCGAATGATTCATTCTATGTAAAGCATATGTACATATAAAATTAACAAAGGGATTAACCATGTTTTAAATCCTATAAACAAATGAGATATCTACCTAGAAAAATAGAAATACAAATAAATATATCTCATTTATATAAAATATACTCCACTAATAGTCCCTATAATTAAAGTAGTATTTGGTTGAATGAAAGGACTGCTTAATAAAGATATCAATATATTGGTTATTGACATTAAATTATAGAACCCAAATGAAAACAAGTAGCACCTTTATGCATATGAAATGAATATATATTTCAACATGTTTATTATGTTAATGTAACAAGTATGTGGCACGAAAGTTATCACAATAGATGAAAGAAATTGTGCAACATGTAACTTAAGGAGAAGGTTTCATAACCTTGTAGGCTCATTGTTTTGTTCGTGTAACATCTGTACATTGTCCTTATTGAAATCAATTACAGTGAACAACAACATGATATTCAATAACAACATAAATTCAAATGTTAAATGCATCACGAGATACATGACAAGATTTTAAAAAACAACGTGCATCATAGTCCTGAATCATAACATCATTGTGAACTTTTGTGAATTTATGTAACATAGTATAGGAAACTATTTAGCTAGGAATTTAGTAATAATAATATGTATATATATATAGTCAGATACACTTAGCAAGGACACAATCGTAATATATTGAAACAATGGTGGGCTGGCGGCGGGAGCTGGCGGGTAGCTTGACTTTACGTATGCTATACATAAACTACGTTTGATATATTGGGAAAGTGTTAGTGCGTATCGTTATGGTACCGAGTATCACAATTAAAAACATTAAAAGAAATCGTAACCCGTAAGAAAAAATCGGTGCCTATGTGGGTGATGGTCCATAAAGATATCAACGTTGAACTTATCGTTTCGAGTTAACGTTAATAAAAAATAAAATAACCAAATACATACATAAATACGAGTATACACGTAAATATGTTCGTGGACGGTTTAAAACAGATGAATATTTCAAAACTCATAATATATTATATTTTATGTTTTCTAATTAAGGAACTCGTCAAATACAATGTAAGACGATTAAAACACGAACGTTAAATGCGGGGAAACATTCAGGCTATGAAAGCCTTGAATCTCCACCCACCTTCATTTACACTTTTTCATTTCTCTCGCTAGAATTATTCTCTCCAACTTCTCTCTAAAAACCCTAATCACATATTTTTCGAAACTCAACCAAATTACAAGATCTTGGTGTCTAAATCTTTCTCTCATCATCTACATTCGGAAAGTACAAAGGATATGAGCTCAAACAACACCAAAAGAGGTGGATCTAATCTCAAAGTCATAGTTTTTAGGGTTTTCTACAAACCCGATAACACCCTTGTTCTAACATGTTTTAAACACCTAAACGACCAAAACTAGCCATGTTTGAACCTTTAACATTCCTTGGAACGACTTGGATTAAGGCTAGGAAGTCGAGCTAGGAACCTGCTTGTGAGGACCCGATCCCGGGAGACCCCACAGAGGTTGGTTTTCATCATAACAAATATCTCTTAAACTAAAAAATTTCATAATCATGCAGCGGAATTGTAACATAGTTTGATAAACATAATACAATAAAGTGTCTATATCAAAACATATTGAATTGCCATAACCACCGGACATCTAACTTTATGCCACGGCTGCATCATGTTCTCTTGCTTCCTCATTAACCTGACATACACGTTAAATCAAGTCAGCTTATGTTGGTGAGTTCTAGCTTTACAATTTATCGTAATCGTATTAGTAAAATAAACATCATTTTCATGAAAACATCATTACATATACATAACCATAGTACACATTCATTTGCATCGTATTAACCATCGTTATCATCATAACTGTTTTCCTCATCATATCCACTGTCTTTAACAGTGGGCTTATGCCGACACAAGGCTCCGTGTTTATAGTTCGATCGACTCTTACCATGTTTATAGCCCGATCGGCTCTTACCATGTTTATAGCCCGATCGGCTCCGTTTTTATAGTCCGGTCGACTCCATGTTTATAGCCCGATCGGCTCCATGTTTATAGTCCGATCGACTCTCCTGTTTATAGTCCGATCGACTCTCCTGTTTATAGTCCGGTTGACTCCATGTTTATAGCCCGATCGGCCCCATGTTTATAGTCCGATCGACTCTCATGTTTATAGTCCGGTCGACTCCATGTTTATAGCCCGATCGGCTCCATGTTTATAGTCCGATCGACTCCCATGTTTATAGTCCGGTCGACTTCATGCTTATAGTCCGATCGACTCTCATGTTTATAGTCCGGTCGAATCCCATATTTATAGTCCGGTCGACTCCATGTTTATAGTCCGATCAACTCTCATGTTTATAGCCCAGTCGACTCCCATGTTTATATTCATACTTACCCAGTACAAGTACCAGAGCATCATCATTCATACATATCCTATAGCACCTATAGGGACATCATTCATTCACCTTACATGATTCACTAGCATCATATCATCATTCATCATAGTCATCATGGCATCCCAAACATGTCATGCTAGCATTACTTCATCATTTCAATTTCCTAATAGCATAGGAATCATCATACTACATTATGCTAGTATCATGTTATCGTATCATAACGTCATGGCATCACATACATGTTACATTAGTACATATTCATCATATCATACATCATACTTTCATCCTAGCGACCTAGGATTTCATCATAGCATGACATCTATACTTATCATCATAGCATGTTATCATACAGTTCATCATCATATCTTACTAACGCGCATTCATCATACTTAGCATACTTTCATGCATAACTCATGCTAACACATAAACATGCATACATAGTCATGGCATATCATCATTCATTCATCATCATCATAAGCACATAACATCATAGACATAGCAATAAGCATGTATGCTAGCCCAAAACATTAAACATAAAGTAGGGCATCTAGAATTTACCTGATAGTAGACTCTTGTTCCCTTAGCCGAACTCCTTAGCTAGGCCTTAAGAACCCACATCAGTACATCGTACCATTACATACTATTCTTAGACTTAGAATGTATTCTAAGTCCTCGTAACCTCCTAACTAGTCCCCAATATTCGAGAACCCTTATGTTCTCGAACTGCTTAGGTACTCGAAAGCCAGGACACTCGAACTATCACCAGTACTCGAAATACTGGTGTACTCGAGTCCCCATGAGTACTCGAATTCCCATGTGTATTCGAAACCAGTGTTCACGAAACTAGGGTACTCGAAGCAAGTATACTCGATCTAGTGTACTCGAAACTAGTAAGGTTTCGAGTGCACCCCTTATGCATTTCGAGGACTCATCTTTTCTGCAAAACTTATTACAGAAAATTATCTACGACTTGGGAAGCTAGTTACAAGTTCCTTAGGTTGTGACCAACTCACTGGAACCTCAAAGTTCCGAACTTTATGCATAAAGGTGGAGCTTTATGCATGAGTTCACTTCTGTATAACAATCCTAACTTCTGTATAAAAATCCTAAGTTTTCTACATAAATCACTTACTTGAAGAGAGGTGATCACTCCTGTAGATCCTCGTGCGTTTCCTCTTCAGTTTGGTCGATCAAAAGCTCGATCTTTGAAGTTCTCGAAGTTGACCACCTTGAGTTCTTGGGAGAGAATGCTTCGAGCCCAAAGGTTAGCACGTTTCCCAAGGCACTCCTATTTATAGGCAATGTACCCGTACTCGAAAAAGGAGATTTCGACTACTATGGTTTAGTGTACTCGAAATCCAATTCGAGTACACGATTCCGAGACCTTAACTTGTTTATTTTTCGTACTTTTCCCTACAAGTATATTATCCGTTACGCATTCGTAAATTTAACTATCTTGCATTAGAAAATTTTGGGGTGTTACACTGCTCGAAGCAAGAAAACTTTGAAGTATCGATGCATGTGAAACCCTTCAACTTTCCTTTGATATTAACAGATTCGATGGAACTAATTCAGCTACGTCCTCATCGACATTACTAATCTCGATGGACTCCAAGGAGTTTGGACTAAGTCCCTATTGAAACTAACAAGTTCGAAGACCCTAGAAAGAATCCTAAGATGATATCAATATTACTAATATAGAAGGGACCCTTTTTGTGACTAACAGTACTCGACCGATAGGAAATTGACCAGTAGATAAGTGTATGGAACTTATTTGTTAACTCTTATATGTGAATTCAATACTAAACAGTTTAGAAACAATGTTGCAAGCTCAGCAAAGATCAGTACAGAAATGCTACACACAACGAACACAATACTGATTCATTTATGATATTGAAACTGTTGAATGACAACACAAACAAATATTGGTTAAGGTATTATTAAGTATAAACGTATGTGAGGATATTCAATTCAAAACAATAACGTATATCGTTTGCGAATATTAAACTGACAGTGTATTCATGTGGGTGACGATTCGCACGAATATCTTTGTGAGTTTAATGCTTTGTATGACATCTTATAAATAGAAAACCAAATCGGAAAGTAAAGTTGACGTCATGTTTATACGGGTGACGATCGTTACGAATATGCGTGATGGCGATACGATTTAAATGAATGATTTCGAAACTTTAAAAATAATAAAAAGATTTTTAAAATATATATTAGGGATTACCGCTTAAAAAAGATTTAAATAAAACAATTTTTACAAAGGTGTATGTTTTAACGAAACGTAACGAAAACAACATGTTTAAACGAAACCGAACGAACCCAAACATGCGTGCAAAGACCCGGGCTATAAAAGCCTTTATTTTCCTCCTCCCTCCTTATAAAGTTGTTGAAACTACCTCCTCTCTCTTTTCAGTTACAGAGTTCTCTCTCTACTTTCTCTCTTGATGTCAAAACGATCCTCTCAACATCTAGAACACAAAAGTACAATGGATCTAGCTCAAAACAAGCTCAAACAACCAAGAAGTTAGAGAAAAGATTCGTAACTTTAGGGTTTTCGTCAAACCAAGATGTTTGAACTTGTAACTGGTTTTAGAACTAGCAAACCTTTAAAACATGTCATATTATCAAACTTAGAACACTTGAAACATGTTAGAGTGAAGCATGGAAGGGATAAAAATGGCTGGAAATTTGGTGGGTGGTAGTATCGGCATAAGAACCTCCCAACATGGTTAGTGTCGATGGCCTTGAAGCGTTGCAGCTTATTCTCATCGAAGTTACTAAGTTCGATGGATATCGACAAAGTCCAAGAGTTTTGGGACAAGGTTCCACCGTTATTAACCGATTAGGGTGACAGATAACATCGATACTATGGACTATCGATACTATAGTATTGGCAGCCCATATCAAACTCAATCTCAAGCTTGTATCGACACTAATAGTGTCGATACCCAACAGTTTATGTCGATAACTTCAATGTAATTCAAGGCTAATGAGGTGAGAACCATCAATATTGTAGTCTCGAAGGGCCATTGGTTGTCGATAATAACAAGTGTCGAACTTGTTAGTATCGACAAGGTTAAGTTGTGTTTCAAATCCTTGTGGCCGATACTAGCTCATCGATAATACATAGGGACTGTCGATACTACCTTGGCTGGGGAGTCCATGTTGTTTAGGAGCTGGTTCATCGATACTAATCACCGTGGGGATTGTTGAGGGCGAAGCTAATAAGTATAGAACTTGTTAGTATCGTCAATAAACTTTCTTGTGAATTCTTGATCTTTAGTCGATATGAGCCTCTCCTTACACATGTTCTAGCCTTCAAAAACAAAATAGTTAACATAATACAAGTAGTATTGGTAACTATGGGTTAAGTATCGACATAATCAAGGTGTCGAACAAGTGGGTAAATGGCCAGAAGGGTAGGTTGACTTACTTTTGAGATAACCAAATTTAAAGTCTATAAAACTTGATATTTTTTTAACTTAACAAAAAGGTTATTTGAAATACCAAATAATAATATGTGCTAAATGTATTAAAGGTTAACAAGAAAACATTTTCAAAGAAGATAGCAATAATGAAACAAAAGGGTTTTATGAAACAATCATGACACCTTGTCATAATAACTTGCATACATGTTATGCATGATTCTTAAACTAATATGATTTCTTTTCAAACATCATAACCATACATTTTTTTTACATAAGCTCAAGTCCTATTTAGTTATAGATAAGAATCCAACATGGGTAAAGTGGTAAGTACTACATAGACAAACCTAGTAACACACCAAAACTTAGGATACGTCACATAGTCTAGCATTTAGTCTTAAACACAACAAGGAACGAATACAATATTAATGATACAAAACAATACTTAGTGAAATCAGATGTTAAAGTCAGTCAAACTACAACCAACGAGCATGCGTATTCTTGAATCAACTCAATCAACAACAACACAAAGGTGTGTTCATTGTCCTTTTTCAACTGTTTTGTTTTATAAACTACGAGACTAAGAAGCATGTTGAATGTTTTATATATAAATGTTTTAATGTTTCTTAAATCATTTATTTTCATTTAGCTATACTTATTCACAATGATTTCATATATAGTTGGAAATGCTTATGCTTACACATAAAAACTTATGCTTTCACATACATACTTATACATATACTTTTCAAACAATACTTACAATACTTACAACGCTCATACAATACACACATACTCATACAAACTCATACACATACAAGTGGTTGGTAAGCACAGGATGGGGTATACACGGATGGGATCCGGTTGGTAAGAAGGTACATGTGCATATGGTATGGGATGACTCAATACTCAATACTCACAAGGACTTCATAAGGAAGACTGATTGGCCACCGAGCGTTAACGTGTTGTGAACCCCATCTAGTCATTCATTGACCTTGATTGTCAACTCTCAATGTTTTGTAACAAGTGACCTCGGATGACTATGAATTCTCTCGGATGTGCATATCTTTTGACAACAACTTGTGAATCATTTTTGTATATCTTGTACAGTTACAAGATTGAATGATTCATGATTCTTTTGGATAGGTTTGCATTGTTAAATTATTGAACGTGATGAATGGAATTTAACTTTGTAATCCTAGTTTAATGTTATTGTGTTTTAGTTATTCTCAAATGCTGTGCTATGTATACAATCTGATCATCCCGATTATCGCACGATATCGCGCCCTGAGACTATTCCACCCATACAGGAAAGTAGATCCAGCCTGTCGGCTCGGGGTGTGATAAATTGGTATGAGAACCAAGGTTATAGAGAATATAGGTCATTTATTTAGAACGGTTTAGCCTAGACTATAACTTAGGGACCCTTCATGTAGAGAATTTAGTATAAGTACTTGTATGCATGTGTCTTCTGCATTCGAACATTGCATTAACCGATATTCTTTCGGTTGTGATCAGAATGCCGCCAAGAAGACCACCATCTTTACCACCACCGCCGCCACCTCCTCCTCCACCACCTCCTCCCCTTCCTCACTAGGAGTTGGATCCTGCAATGGTGCGCTGGCCACTTTTCTCACTAATCAGTTGAAAGAGGTGATCCCTGATATGATCAACTGTATCCAGAGCAACAACAATCAGACATGGAACTCATCGGGAGAGGGCAGTTGTGACATCCGGTACCTGATCGTCCGGCAAGTCCGTACGGTATGTGTACTTTCACTATTTACTGTGTGTAAATACAATGCTTGAATAGTGTTTGTGATAACAGAATTCAGAATACAAGAAACAGTTGTACGTATTTAGGTGAAAACTTAAATACCGTAAGTACAACAACTCACGATAAACAATATTTGTATGTAATTAGGTGAAAACCTAAGTACAGTTAATACAACGAATCAAGAGAAACAACAGTGTACAAGTAAACAACAAGAACATGTCGGTTGCGATCTGATATCCACAGATGACAGGAATCAGATGGCCGATAAATCAGTACGAAAACAATGTGAAAACAGGAAGTATAGTTGAGTCCGTCAGTGAAGAAACACAATTCAAACACGATTGCAGTGCTATTTCAGAATAACGAACTGACAGTGTGTTTGCGTGGGTGACGATTCACACAAACATATCTGTGAGTTTAATGTTCTGAAATGATGACTGAAAAGTAGAAAACAAGAAACAGAAAGTGAAACCATTGTCGTGTTCGTTCGGATGACGATTCGAACGAATACGCGCGAAGGTGACGCGATCTGACGAAACGAAATCATTTAACGATTCGAACGATAATAAAATGAGAAAAATAAATACAAAACATTTATTAGGTATCACAACCTTTAAAATATTAAAAATAAAGTCTTTTTATTTAAAATCCGTAAACACGAACGCAACATTTCGGAAACGCAACGAAAATGCGAACCGAGCAAACGAAACGAACCCGAACACGCCCGGGGTATATAAACCCTAAATGAGGCATTTTTCTCATTTATCACTCTCACTCTCTCTCTAAAAAGCCATTCCGGATTCTCTCTCTCTAAAAACCCATTCCGGATTCTCTCTCTCTACAAGATTCAAACTTCAAATCCTTGTAACTTGCTCATTTGTTCATGAAATTGAGTGATTTTTGAGCCTAAACGAAGGTTATGATCTCCTCTACATGAAAGTACAACCGATCTAGAGCCAAACCCATTGAAAATTGAGGTAATGAAGCTTGAATGTCACGAAAATAGGGTTTTTTTTAACCCTTTTTGAGGAGCCCATAGTATAACCGGTCCTAGTCTTTTCTTTCCACTAACCCACCTTCAAGAATGGTTCACCTGCACCTAACCACCGAGAACTACCATCAATTTTGACAAGATACCCACTTGAACATTTCATGGCCGCCGGTTAACAGCCCATCGAATGAGCCTCTTCGGCCGAATGAGCATAGGGCCACTGCCCGACCGACTGAAGTGGTGCCGATAGAATAGGCCCATTCGTCCCAACACATTCGGTTAACAGCAGGTTCATTCGACTCATCCCTATTCGGCAGACCCAACCAACTCGGCCAGAAGGCCATTCGCCCAAACAGACCCTCAATCGGCCATGTACATTCGGCTAAGGTGGTTTGGCCACTGTCCATTCGACAAGGTCATTCGTGGGTTACCTACATTCGGCGGAACCAGGATATAAGGCTTCTCATTAGATCGACATAACATCATTCAACCCAAACAAAACATCCGGCCCAACCTCATTAGACCAAGCCCAAATCTATCCACGTGGCCCATGACATTTCAAGCAGCCCATGGCTTTTGCTCGGCCCAATGACAATTGGTTTGGCCCATGGGAAGAATTCGGCCCACATGGATTGGTTTACAAGCAATACAAGAAACTAAAGGTTAAAGTGGGTAACATGCATGGATTTCTTAAAATACTACAAAGGTGGTAGCCTTGGGTTTAAATATATTTACAATCAATGAAACATTAAGTTTTTTCAAGAATAGTTCACGAATATCTAACAATTATGGAACACTCAATCTAAAATTTCAAAGGGCAACATGAAAGGCCTTAACCTACAATCTAAGTGTTAGAGCATTTTCTATGTGAAAGCTGCATTTAATGTCAACCTGGCTTGTTGTATATGAAATCATAGTCTGTTGAATATGATTAAGGGTTCGGCTAAAGATCCAAGAAGGTTCGGCTGTGATTGATGGGTAAAGGTTCGGTGAACCTATGATTTGTATTGTATAGGTTCGTCCAGCTAACCTATTGGTTTTTCTGGCAAACCTAATGATTCTGAGGTTCGTCAATTATTGTTTGTAGGTTCGGCTGGTATAAAAGTACACGAACCTTATCATAGGTTCGTGTAATATGGAGGTTCGTTTAGTGTTCAATGGCCGAACCTTTGCAATAGGAAACCTATATATAGAGAAAAGGTGGAAGACTTGGGACTTGGAGCTTACAATATTACACACACAAAGTTACATTCTCTCTCTCAAGTTCAAGATCAAGATTCTCTTCATCTTAGTTTCTTTCTTCTATTCAAGTATTGTAATTCAAGTTTATTGTTTGTATACACTTGATTGGATATGAAGAATTCAGATTTGAGATACATTACAATGTTTTTCTTGATCCAAATCTAGTTGTAAACGGATTCCGCACGTTTATGATTGAATCGTAGAATTTCGTGATCGATTCTTCAAATCTACAGTGGTATAAGAGATTTAGGCTCGATTCTACGAGTATTTTGACATCAATCTCATGTAATTTGATCAGAAACTTCATCATTTTGAAGGTGTTCTTGAAGTTCTTCACGTTTTTGTCAACAAAAAGCTAGATCTACGAAAAATTATCAAGTTTTTGCAAATTTTCATCCGATAGAAAGATGCGCCTTGAAAAAACGAAGATTTTGACTACTCATAGGCCTTCTAACTCCAAAAAATGAAGATTCTAGAGCCATTTTAGTGAGTTGCAGGTCTGTTCGTGCGATCTGCCGAACCTGTGACGAACCTGAGAGCCGAACCTACATAGGTTCGTGGGAACCTATTGGTTCGTGAAAACTCCATAGGTTCGTGGGAACCTCTAGGTTCGTGAAAACCTTCATAGGTACGTGAAAAACCTTCTAGGTTCGTGAAAAACCTCCATAGGTTCGTGAAAACCTCAAAAGGTTCGTGAAAAGGTTTGGGAGAACCTCCAATAGGTTTGTTCGAAAAGGTTTGCGAGAAAGATACCATTTTAAAAGTTCAAGTAAACGTTGTTTACCTATTTTGGGCCTTCCGGATCATTTGGGATAGGTTTCAAGACCTAATTCGGATGTTAAGACGAGGTTTGAGCTGTTTTGTTTTTAGAGGTTAAACTTTCAAGTTCTGAACATAAAAGTTAAATATGACATACAAGAACTGGAACGTGGAATGGGTGGCTAACAATGGACTTGTGTTGGACAATTTGGACAATTATTCGAACTGGAGATCCACATTCGAAACGTTTATTACCAAAGTGGATGATAATTATCAGAAGTTATTGTACCAACAATACAAGAAACCATGTTTGAAACTGAATGAAGAACAAATGTCTGAATTTAATCAAGAAAAAGAATTGTGTGAATTGTTTTCAGTGATCATTTCTGAAGATATTAAAAAGACTGATTTTGAACAAATGCCACATTCATGTGCAAAGTGGAGTTTGTTAGAATTTGCATATAATAATCATGTTGCAAAGAAGATCAATGATGCTTATGATCGTCTTTTACCATTTATGCAAGAATTGAAATATTTTCAGTTTGATATCACTGATGGACAAATAGTTGAGAAGTTCATGCAATTCTTACCTTATCTATGGAGTGATTTTGTTGAAAGAATGAAGGAAACAGAAGTTATTCATCATGTCACATTAATAAACTTCAAAGATGTGGTTGACAAAATGGAATCGGAGATAAGACGAACCGGAAAATGGATTGTGAAAATTGTTGATTTCTCGTGGATTGATGAACAAAGAAACATGTTAAAGGCAAGTATGAGTGTTGAGAAAGAAAAAGAAGATGTTGATGGAGGAACAGAAGATGAACCTGACATGTCTGAAGATAGCAAACAGATGAATGAAGTTGTAGATGAGAGATGTAATGTAACTGAAGACACACATATTCTTGATGATTCTGAAATCACAAGTGAGATGAAGAAATCTAAAAATGATGTTTTGAAGTCAAAGGATGAAACTTCAAGTGTTGAAGTGGTGTCAACAGAGGATGAGAGTGTTTATAAGGTTGCCTCTGATGATTTGTCTGAAATAAATACCATCATTAGTGAAGATCACTGTCATACCATTTCAGATAAAAAGGTAAGTTCAGGTACGTTTTCTAAACTCACATGCTCTAAATGTTTAAATCTTAAGGGAAAGTCTCCAATTTGTGCTGATAACAACATTCCTCCGATCATTGAAGATTGTACTTTAGAGGAATATGATGAGGAGACATTGTACATATGTGGATTGATTGATGTACATAAGAATTATGATGATTCTCACAATAACATCTTTGATGATGTAAAATCATGTGTTTCAAACTCAACAACATCATCCAATAAGAAAGTTTCTTTCAAAACCCCACTGGTTGAAATTAAAACGTTTTCAAAGAACGAAAACAAGAATTTTTCAAAACAAAATGATTTGTCAAGTTCAAAACCAAAAGTCAAATTCAATCAAAATGGGTTGTGAAATCATCATGTGCATCAAATAAAGTGGAATCAAAGTGTGATACTTCAAAGTCTTGGATCAAAGACAAGATTTCACTAAGTCCCACAAGATGTGAAAAGTTGAACTTTGAGTTTCCCACGTCTAGTGGTAAGAAGTCACATTTGACTCATATTGGTTCAACAAGGAATCAAAGATTGGTTTATGGTTCACCAGTGAAAAATTACCAAAACCATAGGTTGGTGCAAAACTATTCTCCTAGGTTTGTGGAGAGGAGAATATGTTTTGAGTGTGGTACAAGAGGGCATATCATTGCTAATTGTCCTTATCTGTGTGAGTTACAAGGACATTTAAGTAATGCCAAGTCTTGTGTCACAGAGGTTTCAAAGTTTATTCCTAAAAAGCATAAAATGCCAAATAAAAACAAGGAAGAACTTGTGAAAATCTTGGATGAAGAGATGTTGAAACTTTCAAAACCCTTAACGACTAATTTGGTTTTTAACAACAATGTGGTGATTCAAGATAAGTACTATCTTAAGAATGCACTTGAACAGGAACAGTTGTGGATACAAAAAACAAACAAAGTTTCAAAAGGAAATTTATCTGTTTCAACTAGGAAATGGATTAAATTTCGGTATATGGATGGTCATGGTAAACTCAAGACTTCGAAGGCTTGGGTGACCAAAGCTATCTAATGGTTTGTGAGTGTGTGCAGGAGGATTTCAAGAGGACCTATCAATTGGAGGAGAGCTCATTGATAGTGGAACTTCCTGACGTGTATTTGGTAAAATCGTTCTAATTCTTTAACTGTCATATTATTCTGGAGAACTTGACAGGTTTGGAATTACATTGTTATATTTTCTTGATGTTTTCAAGTCACATTGATCATAATGTTATACAAAGATGGTAAATCATATCGGTTGTAAATTTTCCGGGAATTTTGTTTCTTTTATGTACCTATAAAATTCTAAAAATCAAAAAGATTTTCATTTTTAGCATTTTAGGGAGAGTAAAAATTAAAAAAAAACAAAAACAATATAAAATTAGAAAATTGAGAAATTGATCCAACCTTTGAGATATGATTGTACATTGTAACATTCTGAAGCTTACTTGTATCATACAAGATCAAATACAAAGCGATCACAATGCACTCAGTATGATATGTTGGTAGGTCTTTCACTTAATTGTGATTTATGTAGACTAATGCCATAATCATTCTTTGTGGGACACATTACTTAGAACACAGTGTTCAATCTTTGTCCTGAGTGCGTGGTCATTTGCCTCAATGATTGCTATTTGTATTAGTATATATATTAGTTTGATCATGTGTTTCTTTTTCAAAAGAAATTCTGAGTTCATTTTTCTATTATTTTAGTTCAAAACATGGACATTCTCTGCGTATACTTACGTATCGACCTGATTGCTATGTTTTGGACATTCTGCTTTTATTTTCTTGTTTTTGTTTAAAACTTGGGCATTCTATGTGTATACGGAAGTATGAATATGATTGCTAGGTTTTAAACTTAAATTATTTTTTGGTTCAATATCCTGGTTTCATCTGTGCATATGGAAGTATCGATCTTGTTGCCGGATTTTGAACATTCCGTTTTATTTTACACTTTGTTATTTCACAAAAGATATTCTGCTTTATTTTTGCATGATCAAACTAAGTAAGAAGTTGAATTTATAATTTACAATGGCATCGCTGTTGGTTGATGTTTCACAAAGTGGGGATGTGTTCAAGTGAGTGGGGAACACAAAATCTTGTGATTGGTTTTCATTAATCCAAATTTACAAGTGATAAGACTTAAAGTGGATCCAAATACTGATAATCGTCCTAGGCTTGTGCATCGAATAAATAAATCTCATTAACAATCAACAAGTAACGCTGAGGTATGATTACAATATGATCTCATGTTTGGATTTTTCTCATCAAAAACATATTTATTTTTTAGTTAGAATACAAATTTTGTAGGATTCTAGGATATAAAATTTTTCAATTTATAGCTTTAGGGGGAGTTTATTCAAATCATTGAAAAATTCATAAAAATTTTTCTTCTACTTTCGTTTAGACTATCCGATGTGACTTACGAACTCTTTGTGAATATTATAATTAGTTAACTGTTAATAAGTGACAAAGAGAAATTGGAATTGTGATGAGGCATCTAGTATGATCACATGTGAAGCAAGATATTTAGTTTTGATAACGGGTCAACTGATGCAGGTGATCAAGGTAACGAAGATCTATGTGTTGAAGATGTCACTGCAGTCCTCAGCAAGTGAATCTTGGAAAAAGAAAGACATAAGATGGAGACAGAGAGAATGAGATCAAAGAGAGAGAATGAAGTAGAAACAAAGAGACTGATGTATTTTCGGTGTGAAAATACGACAGCTACAACTGAAGGGAAGTATGTTGATAGCAAGGTTGTAGGGGAGTATGTTGATGCATATATGTTCCCCGATGCACACAAGGTTTGAGCATATACAACAGCAAGGTTCAAGGGGGGAGTATGTTAGTGCATTTTCAGTGTGAAAGCTGCATTTAATGTGTGAACCTGGCTTGTTGTATATGAAATCATAGTCTGTTGAATATGATTAAGGGTTCGGCTAAAGATCCAAAAAGGTTCGGCTGTGATTGATGGGTAAAGGTTCGGCGAACCTATGATTTGTATTGTATAGGTTCGTCTAGCGAACCTATTGGTTTTTTTGGCGAACCTAATGATTCTGAGGTTCGGCAATTATTGTTTGTAGGTTCGGCTGGTATAAAGGTACACGAACCTTATCATAGGTTCGTGTAATATGGAGGTTCGTTTAGTGTTCAATGGCCGAACCTTTGCAATAGGAAACCTATATATAGAGAGAATGTGGAAGACTTGGGACTTGGAGCTTACAATCTTACACACACAAAGTTACATTCTCTCTCTCAAGTTCAAGATCAAGATTCTCTTCATCTTAGTTTCTTTCTTGTATTTAAGTATTGTAATTCAAGTTTATTGTTTGTATACACTTGATTGGATATGAAGAATTCAGATTTGAGATATATTACAATGTTTTTCTTGATCCAAATCTAGTTGTAAACGGATTCCGCACGTTTATGATTGAATCGTAGAATTTCGTGATCGATTCTTCAAATCTACACTAAGTTCATATTTAGAAAACGATGACGGGGTTCAAGTCACATATAACAGGATAAGGTACGAATCAAATGGAACATAAGACTAATAACAAGATTTACTAAACTTAACTTGAAATAGTTGAGTGGTAGTAAAATCTATGACCAATGAACAAGGGCCGAATGATGACCGAGACTCTCGGATGTTAGCCAACTTTATGGCTAACACATACACACACACGAATCCCTACAGCTCATACTTACAAGTTACAAACAACGTGAAATAAATACAGGATCGTGAAAACAACAACAAGTACAACTAAGAGCGCGTGCATTCTTGTTTAGGCTAAGTCAACCACAACAACTACAAGGTGAGTTCATACGCCCCTTTTCTAATCTTAATTGATTTTAAACTCTCGGGGCTGAGAAACATGCTAAAACATTTTATTTATTTAAAAGTTTTAGTTCAACATATTGCTTATACTTTGATTTAGATAATATTGTTTTACTTATTATCATTTATCATTGTATGCATGCTTGTATGATCATATTTTGATAGTGACAACTAAGATGAATATGATAATATAATTTCATAAATCATCAACACAATAGAATAACATAGTTGTGAGATTCTATCTTATAATGCTTAGATATTCTTACAAGAATAGACATTGAGATTATCACAGGTGAACATGATTACAACAACAACACACATGAATGATATGAAGATAATATACCTTCATAATATATTTCAACATCGGAGTTAGCTAAGTGTAATAAGACAAGTTCTTATAACACTCAGCTTGTAACCCGGTGCATACTACAAGATAACACGAAACAAGTATCATCCACCACCTGAGTCGACTAAGTGTAGTAAGACTAGTTCTTACCACACCTTAGTGACAACATGGTGACTATATGGAACAACAAGGAATGATAATCGTGATAACGTAACTTCATGATAACAAGATTATTCACACAACAAATAACAATGTATAATAAGACAAGTTCTTATTTAACTTTGTTAACAACAACGAGAACACACAACATTGAGAACAAACAACATTGGAGAACATACAATACAATTGATTACTATTGAACTGTCTGTATTATATCATTTCAATCATGTGCCATGTATTCAAGTATGATCATTGTAAGTCCCTTCACAAATCGCTGACCAGTTAATTTGACGTGACTGAACTGACGATAGCATAGTGGTACCATAGGTCTGACAAACCTCCAGCTTGTAGGGCTGGTATGTTGATCATATTGATTCATTGGCCGGTAACGTATGACCGGTGACAGGGCGACGAACAGTCAGGGTCTGGAAAGCGACACATGGTGATATTAATCTGCAGTGATAAGTAATTAATCCATCGGTTACTGTTGACTAGTAGACTGAGGAATTTATTTTCTCTCATGTCATATTACTAGTAATAGTTTCGATGAGGCCTATGGGAATACAAAGTGGTAGAGGTAAATCGGATGCATTGTGATCTGATTACGTGAGGATTGCAATGGATTCCTTTTAGGCTCTATGCACTTCAAGTTGAGAACAAATATCAATTGGTTAACTAACACTCTTATTATTTAAAAGTGATTAACAATTAACCCCACAAGAAATAGAATAATAACAAGGATCAGATTAAATTAATCTAATTTCCTTAACACACTGAGGGTTTATCAATACTTTGGTTTGATAACTTAACCCCTCTTATGGTATTATTCTACATATGATACAATGGGTGATGAATACAAACGGACGGGTGAAATGAGAATGGGGACCTATAAATGTATTGCAAGTGGTATTAAGTTCTATTAGATATGTGGTGGGATGTTGGCTGGGGCTTGTTCCCCTACATATGCCCTATATATAAGCATAGCTAATAGGATGAGATATCACTTGTAAATATAACTATGGAAAGCCCATTGTGTGAATGGGTGAATCAAATAACCTACAAGTAACATGTATGACATTGTGACTGTGCATGTGAACAATTCAAGGTTTTCAATTATCAAACTTATGAACTCACCAACCTAGTGTTGACTTTGTTTAAATGCATGTTTTCTCAGGTGACGAACAGGTCTAGTCACCAGTATTCAAGAATCATAGCTAGTGGACTTTTAGAAGACCTAACTACATTTTGTGTTGAACATATGTTTGGAATGACAAAACAATGAATCATCTTTTGTAGATCTTGTATAGTTACAAGATAGAAACTCATTGATTCTTTTGATTAGATTTACTTAGTTAAATTATGAAGAAACAATGCAATTTAACTTTGTAATTCTATATCATTGTCATGTTAGCATTTCTCATTATTATATCATGTGCTATGCAAACAATATGATCATTTTGATTATCAAACGATATCGCGCCTCGAGAACCTTCACCCCGACGGGAAAGTCGATCCAGCCTGCCGGCTCGGGGTGTGACAGTAGTGGGAACACTAGTACTGCTCCAGATTATTATTACAAGGCCTTTGTGTGATGCAACCCACCAAGTTTTAGTGGTGCTGTGGGTGTTGTCTGCTTGATCCAATAGATTGAGAAGATGGAGAACACTCTTGACATCAGTAATTGTACCAAACATCACAAGGTTTCGTATGCTACAGGCTCGTTCAACAAGCAGGCTTTGACTTGGTGGAATTCACAGATTTGAGTTAGAGGAAGAGACGAGGTATTTGCGATGCCATGGACTGACTTCAAGACTCTATTGAGAAGCGAGTTCTGCCCAAAGAATGAACTACAGAAAGTGAAAGCTGAGCTGCCAACCATGTAATAAATAGTTCAAACCACAGTGCCTATACCACTAGGTGCCATGAGATGGTAGCCTTGGTGCCTGACATGGTGCCAACACTGGAGAAAGTCATTGACCGTTATATCGGAGGATTACCGAAATGTATTCAAGGCCATGTCTAAATTGTTAATCCCGCAACTCTGGAGGTTGCTATCAATATGTTAGCTACACTGACTGATGTAATGATAGCATCTAGAGTACTGAAGAAGGATGCTGGAAAATTCATTGAAGAGCCTTCGAAGAAATCGGACCATCACCTGAAGAAGAAACAAAAGGGCATTAGAACTATACGATGGCTACTCCTCTTGCATTAGATGCTGCAGTACCTACTAATGCTACACAAAAACCTTATGCTGGCACACATCCTTTGTGTGAACGTTGCCAATTTCATCTTGCTACTACTACACAATGTAGGCAGTGCACTAGCTGTGGCCGGATTGGTCACTAGGTACAACATCGTCGAACTCCACCGGCAACTGTAGTAAACAATGCTGCCTTAACACTTCCTCCACCTCAAAATCCCAACAATCTCAACAGCAACAATCGAGGATGCTTCAACTGTGCTGAACTAGGTCACTTTTCCAAGAACTGCCCGAATAAGATGCAACCAAGATTTCAAGTACCTCATGGAAGGGCTTTTGCACTAGGAGCCCCTGCTGCTCATCAGGACCCAAATGTGGTCACTGGTACGTTCCTCTTACATAAAATTTTATGCATCCGTTTTGTTTGACACTGGTACGGATCAGAGTTTTATCTCGTTCGATTTTGCATGTAAAGTTAGCCATACTAAGGAACTCTTAGATTCTCCTTACACGATAGAAGTAGCTGACGGTAAGCAAATCACAGTACACACTGTCTTAGAAACTGCCTATGAATACTATACGATCAGCCATTCACCATCGATTTGATACCGATTGAATTGGGTAGTTTTGACATAATCATAGGAATGGACAGGTTATCCCTTAACCGGGTTGAAATAGTCTGTTCCAAAAAACTACTTCGTATCCCGATGGAGGACGATCAAGTGTTAGAAGTATAGGGAGATCAAGTAGGATGCAATGTGTGACAACCGGAAAATTTTTGTCTTTCAAACACTGTTGCTTCCCAAACACTACCAACAACAACCAAATTTCGGGACGAAATTTCTTTCAACAAGGGGATGATGTGACACCCGGCAATTTCAGGTAAATTGCAACCCTTACATTCTTTACATTTCACATTCATACTTGTTGCATTTCATTTAATTATGTTAATTAGATGAGTTGAAAACAAGCGACTACGAAACGATAGTTCGTGGAACTATCGAATCGTACATTACACATTGGTTTTGGAAACCAAGTGTGGCAAACGCAACACTAACACAAAACAATGATTCGGGGAATTATTGAATTGTGCATCACACGTTGATTAGGATTAATCAAGCGTGCAAACACTTCGTTAGACACGAGCACAAACTATCAAAGATAATTCAAGGAATTATCGAAACACACACACGAGACTCACGAACGTTGGTGATCAATCAAACTTATGTGCTATTTGTATTTACGCGCTTAAACGAGCATTAGATGCTTTAGATAAACGTTAGGAATCGAGTACGAGCGAAACCGTATCAACGAAATCGAAAAACAATGAAGTAGGCCCGTCGCGGTACGCGATACCCCTTCGGCGAAAAGCTTCGCGGTACGCGAAGCAAATCGGGAGTCGAGACTCCCGAATTACATCGTGGTACGCGATGATGATTTTTGATCGGCCTCCGCGGTACGCGAAGGCCATGCAGATCAAAATTTCAATATAAACCAGCCCATATCATTTCAGTCGGATTCCTTCACCATTTCCTCCGATTTCTCTCATCTTCCAGCGACCAAATCATCTGAAATCAACCCTTAAACCTCTGTCAAACATCCCCTAAGCCACATCCTTGTATCCTTGGAGTGATTTGGAGACATTGGAGCACCAAGGAGAAGTAGTGGAAGCCACCAACAAGCAAGACGATCCACACCAGCCTTCATTCGAGCTTCCAGAACCTGTCACACCACGAAATTAAGCTCCTAAGGTAGTCTCATATGTTTATCTTTGTTTAGATTATACATGCAAAGGGTTAAAACCCACATGCAACCCCATAAGGTTATTGTGCACAAAATCGTTGGTGATTTGTTGAATAGATGATTATAGATTACTGATTTTAATGTTTAGAAATGTTGGAATTGAGTTTTGGTTAAGTTAGGTTTGATTTGATGATGATTTGGACCAACTTGCCATAAAAGGAAACTTTTATGTGCAAGTCTTGGATTTGTAATGATCTAGACATGTTAGACATGTCTAGATGTTGTTAAATGTGTATTGGAGTGTATAGAAACGCTTCGGGATATTTGATTTTGTCAAAAACTTGGTTTTGTAGAAACTTGCTAAAAATGGAAACTTTAAAAAAAATCAAAAGAGGGCTTTTGATGTTTTTGGAAGATTTGATGAACTTTGATTCTTGAAATATGTTTAAAAATGATTTCTAAGCATATTGGAAGTTATTAGTTTTATGAAATGGGATTTCATAACCACACTTTCCTAAATTGGAAACTTTCTAAAAATAGCAACTTATGTGATTAGAGTCATAGGATACATTTTGGTGTTTTATGCGCATCAAGGCACATAGACACAACAATCGTGTCACCAACGATTCGTCGAGTCTCACTAGTTAACACACGCACTCGGTTGAGCACGCCGACACTTGGAGTTGTATGGGATACAACACAACACAGAACACTTACTCACACCTATATGGTTATAGGTGCTTACTAGCAGGACTGCTAGCTTTCGCAGACACGAACACTCACACATACCGGAACTACTAACAGGTGAGTTCACGGCCCCTTTTTACATTTTCTACCTTTGGGGGAGAAAACATCGCATACAACTACTTTTGAACAACTTACACACTTTGGTTATTTTTGTACATGTTAATATCGTATATGCATATGTGTGGCATTCATCCACAAACTGATAAGTCCTCATTAAACACACCTCGAACCGTTAATAGCGCGTTGCGCTCAGCGTGGTAATTCTGAATAGTACTATTTGGGCCTGACAAGCCCCACTGTTGCGAGCCGTATGGCCACCCCGACTGGAGGTCGGAACAGTGCAAAATTGACCAAACAACATTTGCCATATCCTGGATGGATATGGCGGGAGGCAGCATGTTAGCTTCGGTTGCGAACCCGCATATGATATAACACATATTGACTAGCTATCAATTGATATTGCATTGTATTGAAAAATAGACCTGCATACATTTACTTTAAACATTTTGATGTTTACTGCTGATTACAAACCTGTGCTCTCACCAACCATTGTGTTGACCTTTTACTCGCATGTTTTCTCAGGTAACTAAGACACGCGCACCAGGAATAGGATGCTAGGCCGGAGTCGCATGCATCCGTTTACGTGTCTTAGTTTATTAAACATTGATTATCATTTGATATGTCGTGTAATGTTAATCACCTTTAATCGCTTCCGCAACATTTAACTTGTGATGTTTTGAAAAGTGTTTTAATTTAACGCTTCCGCAAACTATGTATGAGTAAACCACTTTGTCAACTTATACTTTATTTCCGCAACTCTGATATTACTAAACTGTTTTATCCAAATTACTGGATGTACGTACGAAATCAGACATATAGGTCTCGCATGTTGTGTGACCGGAGACTGCGATCCTGACAATCTACCGTCGCTCGCGCCCCGGAAGGGACGGGATTTCTCGGGGTGCGACACAATGTTAAGATAATTTCGTGTATGAAAGCACATAAGTGTTTGAGGAAGCAGTGCGCACCCTTCCTTGCTCATGTGGTGGAGAAGGAGAAGACAAATGTCAAGATACAAGATGTGCCAGTGGTGAAGGAGTATGCTGAAGTGTTTCCCGACGATCTGTCGGGATTGCCACCATCTGAGATGCAGGAATTGTCAAATAGTTGCAGGAATTATTAGATAAAGGTTTCATCCGACCGAGCTACTCACCGTGGGGAGCTTCGGTTTTGTTCGTGAAGAAGAAGGATGTGTCCTTTTGGATGTGCATAGATTACAGAGAATTGAAGAAACTAACCATCAAGAATCGGTATTCATTGCCAAGGATTGATGATCTGTTTTATCAACTACAAGGAGCATGATACTTTTCGAAGATCGATCTACGTTCCGGTTATCATCAACTCAGAATACAAGACGAAGATATCCCAAAAATGGCTTTTCGAACTAGATATGTGCGTTATGAGTGAATGGTGATGCCCTATGTCACACCCCAGGCCGGCGGGCCGGATCGGAGACCCCTCGGGCGGAATAGTCCCAAGGCGTGATTGTAATCGGAGTGATCAGATTGTTACTTTGCACATGATAATATGAGAAATACTAAAATACAATATATGAATAAAATTAAATTACAACTAATTCATAATTTAATTATATTTCAACTTGAGTTGGACATCTGGAATGAGGACCAAATGTCCCACAGAGGTTGCTTGCACAAGTGCAAGTCTTGAATCTTGTATCCGACTAGCCGGAGAGATTCCACGCAGGAGTTGTAGGTTCTTCTAAGGGATCCTATCATTCTTTCTCTAAAAGTCATCCTGCGTTCACCTGTTCTTCTCCTGAGATCATGTAAAATCTGTCAACACTAGGTTGGTGAGTCACATTAGTTTTGAAAATATTAGGTTTTGTAAAAGGTTTGGTGAAAGTCTTTCCATTCACATTGATTTGAAATATGATGTGTGAATGGTGTTGAAAACACGAATGAACTACACAAGTGTGTCGGTCTGACCATCATTACTGACACCATCCTAAATCACCAAAGGTAGTTTATGTATAGGGCATACGTAGGGTCAGGCTTACCGCCTGCCCAGCCGCCAGCCCACCACTCCTTCGATGATCCACGAGAGTGTCCTCAATGGAAAACAGACCTTGTCACTTGTGTATCTCCACTCAACTCGACAAGACAGATGATTGTAAAATGAAATTGTGAGAAAGGAGCGTATGTCTGTCTCCTGGTATAGGAGACATGTTTTGTTTGGTTAGAAAATCACACAAGTGACGCTCCTTGCTTCTAGTAAAACATTGTTTACTGTGTACTCGTTTAAAACTCGTTCAAGACCAGGTCTTGAACATTTATTTGATTTGACAACTCTTGCTTTTGTTGTATGGTCTGTCTGTAATATCACCCTTGTGATCATTTACCAATCCTAACTGATATGATTGTGTGATTAGTTCCCCTGGAACTAATCTGAGTTGTTGTTGTATGTGTGTTTGCGTGTAACGTACCGGCCTTAGCGCTAGAGGTTTGTTACACCTATGGTACCATCTACGTTACCGTCGGTTGACCCGCGTCAACTAATGGTAAATGACTCTAATGTGTGTTGTTCGAGAATTCCTCAGTGAATTCTTGATGTGTTGTTGTGTGGATGCATGTCCTATTGAATTACCCTAGACAGATACCATACAAAAATGTTGTTTGTTTGATGGAGGATTCCCGTGAAAATGATGGTATTCGATTGTGCACTACACAATTCCACGACTTGTGTCCGTTCACCTCTTGGTTGGGCACAAAGCCTCGAACTGTTGTGGTCAACGGACATCTCATCGATGATTTGTGTTTTGAACCCTCGACACTGGTTTGTTGCAGTTGTTTGACGAAAAGTTAAATGGAGCGATGAACGCTTAGTAAAAGTAATTGAAAAGACTCTTATACGTATAACATTTGTATAAGAGGTTGAGAGTTGATCCTTTTATTTAAATTATTTGAAAATAGCTCTTATTCGTTGATCACTCGAATAAGAGGTTACATGTTCTGAGCCCCAAATGATTTGGAAGCAAGAAAATTGAAAACAAAGGGTTTGTAAAGTCACCTGAATCTTGGGTCATCGATGCACTCACCCGGTATGTTCTCTCGGTTTGAATCCTGTGTTAAATATTAGTTAGCTAGGTGTTTGGTGATGTCACACCCCGAGCCGGCGGGGTTGGATCGGATTCCCCGTCGGGCGGAAGGTTCTCGGGGCGCGATATCGTGAGTGATAATCGTGATGATCAGATTGTTTACATAGCATCAATGTTAAGAATAGCTAAAGCACAATATAGCATTAACTAGGATTACAAAGTTAAATTACAATAATCAATGTTTAGTAATTTAACTAAGTAAACCTATCACAAGAATCAAATGTATCTATCTTGTATCTGTACAAGATATCAAAAGTGATTTGCTTCTGTAACAAAATATGTGTTTTCCAAAAGTCTACTAGGTCCTCTATCCGAGTATCCTAGCATGCAGTCCTGTAGTCTGAGCCTATTCCTGTGCATCACCTAAGAAAGCATGTAAGAAAACAAAGTCAACACAATGGTTGGTGAGTTCATGTAGTTTTATGTAAAAATAGTTTGAAAAATCCTTTGAATGACAACCTTAACCTCATCATTAACCACCTATACCATCTGTTTCAGTATGCTTATATATAGGGCATATGTAGGGGACAAGCCCCAGCCACCGTCCCACCACATACTAAATCACATGATATATTGTTCCTGATGATAATTAAGCGTTTCATCCTACATGTTTGATTCCATAACGTTTGATTCTTTGAATTAGATTACCCTGTAATTGTTCACCTTGATTCCCTGAATGACAACCTTAACCTCACTAACAACCACCTATGCTATCCAACCAAGTATGCTTATATATAGGGCATATGTAGGGGACAAGCCCCAGCCACCGTCCCACCACATACCGGGCTGCTTAACATATTGTTGTTAATGATAATTAAGCATTTCATTCCACTAATTTGATTCCACGACATATGATCCTTAGCATTTGTTTTCCCTGCCAATGTTTACTTTGTTTCCCCTGAAATGACAACCTTAACCTCACTAACAACCACCTATGCTATCCAACCAAGTATGCTTATATATATGGCAAATGTAGGGGACAAGCCCCAGCCACCGTCCCACCACATACCGGGCTGCTTAACATATTGTTATTAATGATAATTAAGCGTTTCACTCCACTACCTTGATTCCATAGCATATAAGTATTAAGTTTAAGAGGCACCATTATGGACAGCTGAAAACCCTAAGGAATTCAGCATCCATTCATAATGATCCTAAATATGACTTGTGACATGTTTTGATAGAGGAACCCTCAAGTTAACACAAAGTCAACTAGAAGGACCCAATCATTCTAGTCACTTGTCATAACCATGGATGAATCAAGAAGAACACTGAATGACTAGTAGGGGTTGACACACAGGTCAACATGCGGCGGCCAATCAGTCTGTCTTACATGACTCTGACAAAGAAGAACACTGATGACTAGTAGGGGTTGACACACAGGTCAACACGCGGCGGCCAACAGTCTGTCTTACAATGTCCAATAGTTTATGCATACAAGTCTAAAGCATTCACATAGTTTCACTGATGACTAGTAGGGGTTGACACACAGGTCAACACGCGGTGGTCGATCAGTCTTTTGTTTAAGCATTCAATGTTTCAAGCATTCAAGTGTTCAAGCATCCAAATATATCAAGCATTCCAAGTGTTCATGTATACCAAGTATATCGTGCATTCAAGTATTCAAGTATCCCAAATGTATCAAGTATTCACGTGTTTCAAGTATTCTAAGTATAACAAGTGTTTACTTGTTTCAAGTGTTCCAAGTATATTAAGCCTTCACGTATTTTCAAGTATCTCATGTATATAAGTATTTCTAAGCATATAAGTTTTCAAGTTAAGTTTAAGTAAGAAATTGTAAGTGTAAAACAGTTTAACACTTTACTAAGAGTATAGAACATTAACTTTCTGAAATCATTATATAAAGTATTAGGGTTTAGTATAAGTATTTCCAAAGCCTTAACATTGGGTATGTAGTTAAACGTAGAGTTTATAAGTTAAACATCAATTGTATAGTTTAAGCACATAGCTTATAGTATAAGTATTTAGCTCAAAGTTTAAGTATTAAGTTTATATCATAAGAGTCTAGCATAAGGTTTAGGCTTCAAATCTATAGCTTAAGCCTCAAGTATATAGTTTAAACTTCTAGTTTGTAGTTTAAGTATCAAGTTTATAGCTCCTCCAAGTATACTAGTTTCCAGTTTGAGCACAAAATGTTAGTATAATGTAAATAAGTATAAGGTAAATAGCATTAGCTATTTACACTATAGCCTTAGTCTTTGGTTTCCAAACAAGCATTTCATATTCAAGCATCAGTATAAGTATTGTAAATATGTGTAAAAGCATTTAATAAACATTTCAATAATTGTTTAACATGCTTCTCAGTCCCGAAGTAAAACAAAAGGTTTGAAAAGGGACAAATGAACTCACCTTGTTGTTGTAGTGGTTGACTAAGACTCAAGAATGCACGCGCTCGCTGTTATCGTACTGATGTTGTATTCACAGTCCTGTGTTTGATTAAATGTTAATTGAGTTACGATCCCTTATTTGATTGTTCTTTTTGAAATCTGAGTTGTTAATTGAGTTGGTGTGGTGAAAATGACTCATTCTTGTGATTTTCATAAGAATGGCTCATGCTAATGAGTGTTCACCCGAATGAGTCATTCACCTGAATGAGTCCCGAATGAGTCAGTCGCCGAATGAGTCTCCTGAATGAGCCTCCCGAATGAGTCTCTCGAATGAGTCCCGAATGAGTCAGTCGCCGAATCAGTCTCCCGAATGAGTCATTCGCCCGAATGAGTCACCCAAATGGCTCATTCTCCCGGCTCATTCTCCCGGCTCATTCTCCCGACTCATACTCGCGACTCATACTCCCGACTCATACTCCCTTCTCATACTCCCGACTCATACTCCCTTCTCATACTCCCGACTCATTCGGCCGAATGGCTCATACTCATGGGCCATTCGCCGGAACGGGTTTTCAGCCATGGGAGAAGACGATTTCGGGGTATAGTCGTATATATAGTCGTTTTGAGTGGGTTTAGATGAGTAAACTCATTTAGAAGGTGTATGGGTCGAAAAAGGGGTGTTTTAAACCGGCTAAAGTTCGGTTTTTGTCGGGTTTGTAGAAAACCCTAAAAACCGAAACTTCTCTCTAATATTTCTAGAGTTTGAGATGGAGATAGGGGTGATCCTTGGTACCTTTGTGTAGGGAATGTCGAGAGCTTCGATTTGGCGCAAGAATGAGGTGATTTGGTTGAGTTTTGAGTGAGTTATGGTAGAGAGAAGGTAGAGAGAGTGGGTGGCCGGAAAAGGGTTTCTAGAGAGAGAAAGTGGAGGTGTTGAATGAGGAAGAAGCCTCATTTAGGGTATTTATACCCCGGGGGTGTTCGGGTTCATTTCGGTTGCTCGGTTTTCGTCTTCGCGTATTTTTACGCGCGTGTTATTACGGTTACGTAATTAAATAATTGAGCACGTAATTTAGTTTTCTTGGATTATTTTTGATGAGCTTCAAAATTGTAAAACGTAAAATATTATATTTTACTTATTATTATTATTATTATTATTTTCGTTCGCGATCAGACCGTTAAACCTCGTTAACGCGTAGTTTTACTAGAATAGTTTAATAAAATTCTTTTTAGGTAATAATTTCAAATAAATCTTTTAAATTTATTTTCCTCATTTTATTATCGTTCTAATCGTTTTCGTTTTCCTTTCATCAGAATGCGTCACCATCGCGCGTATTCGTTCGAATCGTCACTCGAACGAACACGACGATGATTTTGTTTTCCGACTCTTGTTTTCTACTTTTCAGTCATCATTTCAGAACGTTAAGCTTTCAGATTTATTCGTACAGATCGTCACCTATACGAATAATTCGTCGGTTTAGCATTCTGCAATAACAACCGTTATAGTTTTGTTTTGTTTAACCTCGCATACGATTATACATAATAGCACAATAACAAGCATCCGTGTGTGTGTTCAGCGTTATCTAACGTGTCTCTGACTGTTAAACTGTTAAGTTTAAATCAGATTACAGAAACAATAACATAATAGTTTACTATTAAGCATTATGTAATTAATAGCATATCAATAGTTTGCGTAGTTCGTACCTAAATTACTGTGCATTTACTGTTCAGATTACTGTTCCAGCGACGTTTCCGGCACAGATGTTACAGGTGATTATGTGCTCTGTTTCTTGATGTGATTTTGAAAAATGTGTTTGCATTGGTTTTAGTTTGATTAGATTTAAGACCGGGTCTAAGGCTCGGTTCTATCGGTACAAACTGTGTAAAATTGAACTTTCAACACTTAGCCGTTTTGGGCTGTTCTTGGTGCGAACGGGTGGTTCGTGCAAATGGCCCTCATTCAAACGAACGTAGTGATGCGAATGCATACTCTCTTTCTTGTTGTCCGTTCGTGCGAATGGGTCTTCATTCGTATGGCTGTTCCACACGAATGAACCCATGCCGTTCGTGCGGTTGCTCGTTCGTCTGGCAGCTCGTTCGCGTGACCCTTCTTCACGAACAAGGCTTCTCGTTCGCACGAATGAGCGCTTCGTACGGCTCATTCGCCTACAAGTTCACCAAGAACGCCATTTTTGAAATCGGTGGTTGTTTTTGGTGTTTTTATGGTCGAAATTGATGGCATAACGTTTTTGAGTGTTTTGGTGCTAAGGTTCGGTGCTAAGGATCGGTGCTAATACTTACTATGGAGCTCGTATTTGACCGAAATGAGATGAAAAGGGTTGAAATCTTGAAATGGAGGTGTTGGGGTTGAAATACACACGATTTGGATGGTGGAATGGTCCGATTTTGCATGGAAATGGCCGAAAAATCGAGTGGCCGAGTGTGGGGTTCGGTTGAGAGAGTTGGGTGACAAATGGGTTTGAAAAACGTAAGTGTTTCTTTTATAGCTGTGCTGTCACACGAATCAGCCGTTCGTACGAATGACTCCCATTCGTGAGAACGAACTGTGGCTATAAAGCTTCACGAATTAGACCGGTTCGTACGAATGAAAGTCCATTCGTATGAACGGTTGTGTGTTTTAAAATTTTGATTGTTTATTAAATTGTTTTGGTGGGATTTTATTTAAAATTGTTATTATTTTACGTCAACGTTAAAGACTCACGCTAACATTTGTATGAATAGTCACCCATATAAACGTCGCGTTGTATTTAACCGCTGACATTGTTTGATACCGTAAAGATTTCATTTAGGGTATCCAAATCTAACAACATATCCACATGGATCGTCACCCAAGTCGACATCTCGTTGGATCGATACTCCAAATGTTATCCATTCAGGTTTTGTTCATTGTTTTCCCTCACATGTTGTTTTTTTTCTTTTCTTCTGATTCATGTTCATGTGATTAAGTGGATTTTCCTAACTGTTTTAGGAAAAACTGTGTATTTTTATTGTCGTTTATTATTGTTGTCTTCTCTCTCGTAACCCTGTCTCTTACACTATGATTGTGTACACCCTTGGATTTCCGACTCATGGCTGCTCGGATGCCGGTTGTCACACCCTTAGATAGCTTTGCCTCTCACCAAGTTAGCTTAGAAGAGTGAACCATTTGTTTGGGAACAAAAACAAGAAGATACTTTCTAGACAATACAACAGAAGCTGTTGTAGGTCCCAAGCTTGATCAAGATCCAAGCTTTATCCTTGAAATCAGCACGAAATCGCTTCTATGAAGTGCAGAATCCAATATAGAAGATAAAATAAGATAGAAAAGTTAATTTCTCTTCAAAGTTGTGAACTTTACAGATACAGCTTCAATACGTCTAGAAGTGAACAGCCTTGGGATTCTAACCCTAGACCAGTATACATTACGTCTATTTATATTGGTCTAGGTGTACACATTTTCCTATGTACATGAAATACTAAAGTACACGAAAATCAAAGTACTCGAATAATGAAGTACACGAAAATACAAAACTTGGTCTTCATCTTGTCTGGAGTTGATTTTGTCAGTCTTTATCGTCTCGTTGGGCTCTACAAACTCTGCCTAGACTGATGAAATCAATCGATGCTGAGTGTAGCAAGATGAGGATCGGCTCCAGCATATAACTTGTGAGCTATAGCCAATGTAAATACCTTTGTAAAAGGCGTGGCTTCTTGTTGATATCCACCATAGGTGCGTATAGGGTTCTTGTGCAACACCATCATATCATCTTTCCCGAACTTTAGCAGATCCATGGGGTCTATAATGAAATAGTCTTTTGAATCTCTCACAATAACTGTTCCAAATGTAACTTCCTCAAAATACAAAAACTGGAAGGCCTTGAGAGACTTACCGAGAACCCTCAGGTGAACTGAGACTGCTTTCTCTGTGATGGGAGGTGGATACTTGGTATAGACCCAATGTTGTTTCTTGACAGGATCTAGAATGTATTTGGAGGTGAATCTTCTCCCTTTAGCTGATTTCATGGTTGGGAAATCCTTGTCACATTGGTCTTTAAGAAACTTGGCAAACAAATCAGCCTGACTGTCTTCGGAGAGATTCTTGAATACATCATTGTTGATGCTCCTTAGATCAATCTTTGGTAGTAAGCAGAAATCCTGTGGCCGTTTGAAGTACTCCAGTTTGCCATTGAATCTTTTCACCGAGTACAATTGCTTCTCTTTGTCATACATCCAGCAAACGACTCTGGACCTGTCGTTGCGGATTGCAAATAAATCCTTGGAGCTAGCAGTGTATGTAAACTCATGATTCTCCACATCATCATCAGGTCCTGGAGCAATCCAAGGCTTCTGGACTTCTAAAGGATCTGGTGTCCAATCTCTTTTCTTATCGAACCAAGTCTCTACAACGGAGCCGAGAGTGGTGACTTCCATTCCAAGAGAATCGACATATTTGTGAGCAAACAAATGGTCTATGTATGGATCAGTGGAGATGTTCCCGAGTATAATGTTCTCTGGTTCGTCTTCTTGAGATGCTCATGAGGAAGATCCAAGAAACTCTCTATGTTCCTGATTGCATATGGCATCAAATACTGAATCCATGGAGACATCCTTGAACTTATCCTCTCCCAGCCCTTTAAAATGAAGTCCTTCAGGTAGATCTTCAAACAGATAATCATCAAATTTGTCTACGGGTTTGCTAGAGGAGGGGTTTCCTTTATCATCACCACCCTGGTCATCATCAGGCTTGTGATGTGTGTAAAGTAGCTTAACTAAAACTAATAAAAATTAAAACTATCCTAGACACTAAGTAATACTCTAGACTCTCTAAAACCTAAGCTACCGACAGGCAAGTGTACTTATCGTATGTAGCAAGACAAAAGTAAGTCCGGATATCGAACCCACAGACTTCTACAGACTGTACTAACTAGACTCAAAGACTTATCTATACAAAATTTATACTTAAATAAAAGAATATTAAGAAAGGGGGGTTTTCTAACAAAACTAATAATAACTTAAATAAACTGAAAAAACAGACGAGAAAACAAAGACTAAACCAGAGAAGAAAAGAGACACTACCTAGGCTTGAGTCATATACATGCTTGACAAAGTTCTCTCGGGATGGAACTAATGTGATACCGGGATCTTATAATACTAAACTCAAAGGAAACCTAGAGCACCCTCGACCCTTCTCAAGGATCGTCAACTAAGGTTCCTACAAGCTGTTAAACCACCGGATATATGGATGTCCCTCACAGGTCATCCATCTATTTATGAAATATCCACTAGATTATCTACCTCACAGTACAATAATCTCAAAACACCTAAGAAATAACTGTTGAACACTCTACCTCATGGCGCGACAGTCACAGTTCACTTAAATGCTAGGGATAACTTGGGTTTTCCTATTGGACTCGATAAACAAGGATTGATAGACAAATCAGACCGATCTTCTCACGAAGGCTCTAACCTAACAAGCTAACAACCAAGACTTATCGACAATTTCTCACCTCACGGCTATTAAAGTTGGTTGCATATCTTAATCGTCTAAATCATAATAAAACACTCCTATGAATCACTCGGCCTAAGCAACTCATCCACTAATCAAAAACACACAGTAATTGATTCTAGCATGCACCTATTATGTGACAGACAATCACCAAGATACATGAGTAACATAATATCAATCATTCAACAATAAAAGATACACATACACATCCAATATTCAAAACCAAATCTTTAAATCATAAATCAATCACATCAATATGTTCCACAACCGAATCAAACCAAAATCAAACATGCATAATCATCTAACCTAGATAGTTCTAAGAGTTTAGCCACTAAACATCATATGAGAACAAACCATAATCTGTTTAAAGAAAGAAAACATGAGAAACAAGAGAAACAAAGTAAACCGATCACGTTACACCCTTCGGATCACTCGTCTAGGGCTTCCCGATGATCAAAATCAACTCCAATCTCGTTCTCTAGCCTCTGATCGCCTCCTAGGTTGTCTCTGGTCGTCCAACAACGAATACCCTAGCCTCCAGCCGTTTCAGAAAACATAAACTCGAAATTCTGGAAATTTAACCCTGTCGCGTACCGCGACGGCTACACACAAACCCTTCGCGTAGCGCGACGGGTCTCGCTACCGGACAAAATAGTCGGGTCAAACCGCAATCATTAAACAGGGGCAGTTTGGTCATTTTCACCTGTCGCGTACCGCGACAGGGTTTCAGATGGTTGTCGCGATACGCGACAATGTATTTTTCCAGCTTTTAAATTCTTTTATCTTCGGGTCCGTTCTTTTCCAACCAGGAGCTCTATTTCTTGATCTTTAACACCAAATACGCATGTTTGTTACCTGCAAGAATCAAATTATAGAATTGTGAAGAACCAGCTTGAATCGACTCTAAAATCTAATAAACTGTACAGAAACGAAATAAAAACAAATAGAAAAATAGATGTGTTTTGCAACACATCACATCCCCACACTTATCTCTTTTTCGTCCCTGAAAAAGACTTATGCAAAAATCTGGGATCACAACTAGATAAAACGGTTTCTACACAACTGAAGTAGTTAATTCAAAATTCAATGCTTTGGATGAGATTGCAAGTATTGTTATCCTATTAAACCCATACTGATTATCTCAGTCCCTTAGTCATGGTCCATTAAGTTCATGTTCTACATTTCATTTCATTAGACCCACACTTAGGAAATTAAAACCAAATCAATCCTGGATTCTAGCTTTCAAGTCATCCTGACATATAAACTAACAAGAGATTTCTCAAATCAGATTTTTATGAATGAAACAGATGGAAGCGTGAGCATTTTTCTTTTACATATTGAACTTAACTCAGTGGTGTTTCAACCAGGCTGCAACCCGGCGTGTGACACATAAGTTTTTAATCCAACTTCTTTTCTTTTATTTTTTCTTTTTACTCAGCTTGTTTGGTGAAATGGGGGCGCCATAAAACTCGGATTTATTCTCATAAAAAGAGTACTTATGTGCCAAACAAAAATCAGATTTTCAAAACTCTCATTTGTTATTATGCAAAGATTCATTTACAACTAGAAAACAGTTTCATTAATTCCAAATTCCCAAGATGTTTCCCATGAAAATCATGTATTTAAGTTAGATTTTACCAATCCTACAGGACAAAAACAATCAGTTGAGCCTACTTACACATCCCATGACCAAAACAAAAAACCAAACCAACTAGTTAACTATGAATGAAACCATCAAACCTAACTTTTCTATCATTTCCCATCATGCTTTTTGCAACCAACTTAAACAAGGACAAGAAAGATCTAAGCTAAAGGTGAAAAAACAGAGATAAAAAACAAAAATTTTTCAAAATTTTTGACTCAAGTAAAAAAATTAAAAATAAAACTAAAATAAAAATCAAAAACTAATAAAAATCAAAAACTACCTACTAAAACTAAAACAAAATTTGTAACATCACTGTACTTTCGGTTGTCCGTACGTCCGTACATCCGTACGAATGTACTGTTACGACTGGATATTTATGATTATTAATGATTATGAGATTATTGATTGACTTTACTGATATTATCACTGTTGCTGGTATACATGATTATAATATATTATACGCGTAAACCATGGGAAGTTTAGTTGTAAATTAACTAAACAGAACCAGAGTGTTTATCGCAGATGATTATACTGATTATGGGTTATTGTTATGGAATGAGAATGGATTTGGGATGGAACTGGGAGTTTGTTTGAGTCTGGTTACTAAACGTAGTCAAGGACCCATGGTCATGGTTTATCGAAATAGCGGTGGGACGGTGGCTAGGGCAGTTGCGACTGACCCTTACATATGCCCTATATATATGCATATTTCGGTCTATCATGGATGTGTCAGTGATTAGGGTTTAGTGGGTTTTGGTTTGGGAAATGATAATAATTAATGATGTTAAATAATGGAAGTTAATTACGCGAAGTGAGGTTACGAACACTATTTAAACGCGAATATTAATTCAGAAATGTTAACTTAATAAATGTATTCGAGTGGGTGACGATTCACACGAATGTAATTATTAAGAATAATATTCTGAAATAATGTTCCATAAATTGTTAATCAAATCGAAATACGATACGAGCGTCGGATTCGGAAAGGTGACGATCTTTACGAATACGTACGCGAGTAACGCGTTTCGACGAGATAAGTTAAACATTATCAAACGATATTAATCTAATAAATGGAAACTAAAAACGTTTATTAGGAATCACAACCTAAAATGTTTTCGAATAAATTAAATTATTTAAATAATTGATTTAGCGAAAACGAAACGGAATTGTTTTACGAAATAATTTGTTTAAAATCATTTTTCTTTATAACTATTTAATTATTTAAACGAGATCACTTTACGAGACAACGATTATTTAAAAATCAATTAAATTAATGAAACCCCATTTTTTTAAACACTTTATGTTTAAATATGTTTATCGTGTAAAAACCGAGCAATTAAATATTTTTATCGCGATAAAAACGAGATTGAGCACGCGGATATAATACGCGATATAAAGAAAGAGGTTACCCTCTTTCTTTCTCATTCACCAAATATCTCTCTCTCTCTACAACACACACACATTCATAACTCTACCTTCTCTCTAACTTTGCTTGATCATCACTCCACGAAATCGCAAGATCTTGGTGTCCTCGTGTTCGTGTGAACGAGAGCTACAAGTAGATACGAAGAAATCCCGAATTGGACCAGTGGATCGAGGTAAATCTAGATGTTTAAGTTCGGTTTTATTGTTTGATCGTGATTCTCATTTGTGGCAGTTAAAAATCGGTTTAATAATACATAGAAACGTAAGATGGGTTGATGTGACCAAGTAGATATAGTGTTTTGGATTGAAAACTGGATCGAGAATGTCGAAGGAGATGATGAACAGTAACTGGGAGCTGCTGGTCGCGAACCCAAGGCCGCCGAACCCTTTTTCCCGCCCATGAGCCACGAACCCACTTGATCAGGCGAACTATCCTTTCGGCTGAATTCTTCCTTGCACCGAACCCAGACCAGCGAACCCTTGTTCTACGAACCCTTGTTCTACGAACCCTGGTCAGATTACAAGGAGTCTCAGGCGAACCCATGTAGCCACCTTTTGCTATACGAACCTTAGGCTTCATGAAAACATACAGCGAACCCTTGAGCTTGGGCCGAACCCTTTAAGTCTCGAACCTTAGTGTTGGCTGCGAACCCTGGTTGCGCAGGACCTAGATCGCGAACCTTATCCCTATGAAGCCGAACCCTGTGATCAACGAACCCTTAGAAGTTTTAGCCGAACCTGTGCCTAGCTAGGCCTAAAGGTTCGCTGGTCTAGTGGGCTACCGAACTTGAATCCATTAAACTAGTAGGTTAAAGATAATTAGGGATCATGAAAATACATATAACTATGTAGATATATGTATACATGGAAATATGTATAACCATGCATGCATGAGGACCTTGATTACCACCTTTCTTTAATAATATCAATAATTAAATTTCGAAATATTATAAGATGAATGTTTGGGAAATAACCTGATTTTAATCTTTTAAAAAAAAAAAAACTTAAATTGATTTATGATAACTTGATGTAGGTGGTCAAGAGCATTACTCATGCATGCATGTATACAAAAGTGTACATAAGGTATAAGATTAATACCTTATAAGTTATGAACTATTGGATTATTAATTAAGGGCCTTTGTATATCGAATAGTTTAAGTTAATGGGTTAAAGCACCATTGCGGGTTGAATATTAATAAACCCTAGGCATCATTACCTAACTTAGAAACAAATGAACTAAGTTAATACAATGCAAACGGGTTAGAATAAACTAATGACGACGTTAATTAAATATGAAATACTTATGATTATAAAACTGGGGATCACAATAATTACAGATCTTTGAGTGGTTTGATTTACTTACGCGAGCGCGCATAACACGAGAACCAGGATTCTAAGGACTTCAGGTGAGTTCTCATAACCTCCCTTTCTTTAAACTGTTTTAGTTTTAAAACTCGGAGGTGAAACATGTATACCGGTTTAAATATAATTTTGATAACACAAGGTTAATACCTGTTTATCAATATGATATTCACATTTGAAAATATTATTATTAATGGATTATCTATTATTCCTTATTATCCGTGTAAACATTGTTATTGACTTAGGTCAATAACAAAGATTACATGTATTGTCACGTGGATGATTTCCACATCCGTGAATCATTACTCTTAACTTCGGTTAATTGTTTTGACTTCATGTATTGTCACGTGGAGGGTTTCCACATCCGTGAAGTATTGCTCTTGACTTCGGTTAATTGCTTTGACTTCATGTATTGTCACGTGGTTAGCGACCACTCCATGATTCATGTATCTAACTTATGTTAAATACATAAGGAATCATGTATAGTCATGAACATTGATTGAGAATATGATTGATTGAGTTTGGATGATTTGTTGTGATTGATTGCCTATATTTGATTATGATTATTTGTGATTGGCTATGATTGATTTGGTTATGTGGTTATGTGATTGTGTATGTGTTTGGCTGTTGAATTGATGGATGTGTGTTGGATTATCTCATACAGGTATTCATATGGATTTTCTCAAGAAGATCATAAGTTTTATACCCGTTTTTAAACAAAGCATTTTATATAAAACCATTTTAAGCATGAACTTTCAAACGTATTTTACTAAAACATTTTTAAATATAAAAACTTATGATTACTCACCAACTACTTTTGTAGTTGACACTTGTTTTCTTACATGTTTCAGGTGATGGAGACAAGTAGGATGAAGAGGATGATCTCTTCTATTTTGGACATCATCATCATATAGGATTCTTGGACTTAGTTAATTAACTAAATTTCTGGCGATTAGAGTTTAGTTAGTTTAACTAAATCTTTTGTGTATTTGATGTAATTGATTCATGATGAACATGATTTTTGTGTAATTATTGTGGTTGATTAAATGATATATGATGATATGATTTAGATGCCCATGAGCTTTTGAACAATCTACACATCCTTCGTGGCATCCCGATGATTCCGCCGTCGGTCGGGGTGTTACAGATTGGTATCAGAGCCTGGGTTATAGGGAATTAGGTTACTAGAAATGGTTGACCTAGTCTATAACCATAGGATACCCTAGTATGAATTAAATTCATACACTAGTTAGTATATTCAGGATTTCATGCTTATGTGTTTATTACATGTTATATGAACTCCTGTTATACATCTGATATATATATGCTGCTTATTAATTTCTTGCTTACGTGTGCCCTAATGATTCGATAAGGACATGCACGTGGTGTATCGTAAAGGTGGTGGGACGTTGGCTAGGGCAGTTGCGACTGACCCTTACATATGCCCTATATATATACCATTTACGGTACATTAGGTGGATGTCAGTATTGAAGAATGTGGGAACTACCCGTCTGGGAAATTATTTGCTTAGGAAATAAATTATTTATGAATTACTTGCTTTAGGAATTATCTGTTTATATTGTAAACACCAGACAAGGACATACTCGTGGTGTACTACAAAGGTGGTGGGACGGTGGCTGGGGCAGTTGCGACTGACCCCTACATATGCCCTATACATATACCATTTGTAGTATATTGGGGGTCTGTCAGTGTCAGGAACTTAGGATATTACTAGGAATTATTGTGAGATGGATGTTGATGGTCTGTTGGTTAAGGTTGGTTTGGAATGACACTTTGGATGATCACACTTGATAAACACTTATAAATTCCCTTATGAAAACATACGGATTGGACACGTAGGGTGCATAGGATTAATGAACGATATGAGCGATTAGTGATGGAATATGGACTTGGGTGATGATATAGACACTTGATGATAATATAAACGCGTAGTGATGATACTAACACTTAGTGATGGTATGGACACTTGATGAGAATAAACTATAAGGAGGATATGAACACTTAGTGACAATAAGAGCACTTTGTGATGATATGAGCCCTCATTGATGATTATTGACATTGGGATTGATATGAATTTTAGTGAACTTAGACAATTAGGGGAACTTAATGTCAGGTGAACTTAGACATTAGGTGAGCTTAGAAATAGGCAAGCTTACATGTCAGGTGAACTTAGACATTAGGCAAACCTAAAAGTCCAAGGGAACTAGAGATCACTTCACTCAAAATTATCCTACTAAGGATAAGGTTTGTGAAGTGAGATTTATGGTGAACTGCATGACGCACTCTACACACTAACAAGGGCATAATCGTGGTGCAATGGAACGGTGGTGGGACGGTGTAGGGGAGATTGCGATCTACCTCTGCATATGCCCTATATATAAGCTTGTTGCATTGCATTGGGAGGTTGTCAGTGTTAGTATAGAGTGAAGAATGTATAGGATTTAGGAAATAGTTAGCTAACACTAGTTATGACCAACTAGGACACTTAGAATAATAATAGGCAAATTTATAGACATTATGAGTTTAAATAACAGATAGGAAATAAATATAGTTCCTATATGTAATCCTAACTGTTTAAAATAAACTCAATTGACCATTGTTTGTATGACTTACGTTGTAAAAGGTAGTAACATGTTTCTATTTCCTTCAGAAACATGCCGCCTCGCCGTCACAACGAAGATGACTCGAACAATGGGGATGCTAACAACAGTAATGCCAACTCCGGCATACAAGAGTTAGCTACACTTATTTCTGGATTGATGAGCCAACTGACTCAGGCTAACCAGAACATTAACCAGAATCGAGGTGGTGCAAACCAGACAACCTGCACATTCAAACACTTCAATTCCTGCAATCCCCTGAAATTTACGGGTGCTGAATCAGCCACTGGTCTGCTGCAGTGGTTCGAGAGTATGGAGAACACCTTCATCAACAGCGAATGTCCCGAAAATCTGAAAGTTCGCTATGCCACTAGTGTTTTCCAAAAGAGAGCACTGACTTGGTGGAACGGGGAGAAGCGAACTAGGGGAGTGGATGCTGCACTCGCATTGACGTGGACTGAGGTCAAGAACTTGATGACCACTGAATTCTGTCCTCGAAGCGAGATGAGGAAACTGGAGACTGAGTTCTGGGAACTCAAACAAGATAGTGGCGAGAACGTCATCTATAACACTCAGTTTCATGAGTATAGTTTACTGGTACCTCATCTGGTGACACCTTTGGAGAGAGCAATTGAGAAGTATATCGGTGGGCTGCCGGTACAGATTCAGGATACAGTCTACGGGAGCAATCCCAAAACACTGGAGGCTGCGATCCGTCTATCTGCAACTCTTACTGATAATCACGTGAAGAATGGAACACTTACTCGGAAGGGACACAAGAAGACTGACACCAAGACTACTGCAAAGGAAGTCAAAACTGAAGTCAAGTCTGAAGCCGCTAGTTCATCGAAGAGTAACAACAAGAAGAGGAAGACCAGAAATTTCATGGTCACTGCTCCTGCTGCCAAATCTGCGCAGCAATCCTCAAACAATACAACTGCCAGGAATTTCATTGGGAACACTCCTCAGTGTAATACCTGCCGATATCATCACGCACCAAATTTGCCATGTCGCATCTGCAACAACTGCGGCAAGTTCGGTCATTTTGCTAATGTCTGTAGGAGTGCACCGCAAGCACAAAGGATGCAACATGCACCGCTTGCACTGCCAGCTCCTCATGCACAACCTATTCCTGCTGTACCCATTCGCCAGGTACCTCAAGCACAGGCAAGAGCCTGTTATGAATGTGGTGAAGTGGGTCACTTCAGAAATCAGTGCCCAAAGTTGACTGGAAATAATCAGAGGGTGGCAAGAGGCCGGGTTTTTCAACTGAATGCTCCAGCTGCTCAAGCCAACCAGGATGTGGTCAACGGTACATTTCTGATCAACAACTCTTATGCATCTGTCTTATTTGATTCTGGTGCCGATAGGAGTTTCGTTTCATATGATTTTGAATGCTTGCTTGGTAGAACACGTACATACTTAGATAAACCGTTCAATGTGGAGGTGGCTGACGGAAACACTATTGATATTGACACTATTATCGTTGGATGTACGGTGAACTTAAATGATCACGTTTTCCCAATTGATCTCATACCTATGCATCTTGGTAGCTTTGATGTTATCATAGGCATGGATTGGTTAGCCACCCACAGAGCGGAGATTGTTTGTCATGAGAAATATATTCGTATTCCTTTAGCTTCGGGTGAAACTTTGAGAATAATTGGAGAAACTGCTAGTAAAGGTCTTAAGCTGATGTCTTGCACTAAAGCACATAAGTACCTTAGAAAGAAATGTATAGCCTTCCTAGCACACATTGTGGAGAAGAAAGAGAAAGAGAAGAGAATTGAAGATGTTCCGGTGATACGAGATTTCCCAGAAGTATTTCCAGATGATTTGCCGGGTCTTCCACCAGAACGTCAAGTTGAGTTCCGAATCGACTTAGTACCTGGTGCGAACCCAGTCGCCAAAGCTCCCTACAGACTTGCGCCTTCGGAGTTGCAAGAATTGGCGAGCCAGCTACAAGAGCTGACTGACAAAGGATTCATTCGCCCGAGCCATTCGCCATGGGGTGCACCGGTCCTGTTTGTCAAGAAAAAGGACGGGTCATTCCGGATGTGCATCGACTATCGCGAATTGAACAAGTTGACTATCAAGAATCGATATCCACTGCCGCGCATCGATGACCTTTTCGATCAGCTTCAGGGCTCGGCATGGTTTTCAAAGATCGATCTGAGGTCTGGGTATCATCAGCTTCGCGTACATGATGATGATATTCCCAAGACTGCTTTCAGAACAAGATATGGCCATTATGAATTTCTGGTAATGCCTTTCGGCCTTACCAATGCACCTGCGGTTTTCATGGACCTCATGAACCGTGTTTGCAGGCCATACTTGGATAAATTTGTGATTGTATTCATTGATGATATTCTGATCTACTCAAAGACTAAGGAAGAACACGAGAAACACCTTAAGTTGGTTTTGGAGATCTTAAGAGAGGAGCGACTGTATGCCAAATTCTCTAAATGTGAATTTTGGCTTAAGGAAGTTCAATTCTTGGGGCACATAGTCAACGAATACGGTGTTCACGTGGATCCTGCAAAGATTGATGCTGTGAAGAATTGGAGTACGCCGAAGACACCGACGGAGATTCGATCGTTTCTTGGACTCGCCGGTTACTATCGGCGGTTCATATCGAACTTCTCCAGGATTGCTGTCCCTCTCACTGCTTTGACTCAAAAGAATAGGCCATACGAGTGGGGACCAAAGCAAGAAGAGGCATTTCAGACCTTGAAGCAGAAACTTTGTGATGCTCCGGTCTTGACATTGCCTGACGGAAATGATGATTTTGTGGTTTATTGTGATGCATCCAACCTAGGTCTCGGTTGTGTTCTCATGCAACGGGGAAAGGTTGTGGCTTATGCATCAAGACAATTGAAGATTCACGAAAAGAACTACACCACACACGACTTGGAACTTGGTGCAGTCGTGTTTGCCTTGAAGATATGGAGACACTATCTTTATGGCACTAAGTGTGTAGTCTTTACTGATCATAAGAGTTTGCAACATATTCTGAATCAGAAAGAGCTCAATATGAGACAACGGAGATGGGTTGAACTGTTGAATGATTATGACTGTGAAATTCGCTACCATCCTGGTAAGGCGAATGTAGTAGCAGACGCGCTTAGTCGCAAGAGTCAAGTTCAAATCCATAGTGTCCGAGTGCACAATAATCTCCGAAATGATGTTCTCACGGCCCAACAACACTCATTAGCTCAAGATGACTTGAAAAATGAGATGTCCTGCGGGGCTGAAATTTTATTGGAAACTAAGGATGATGGTTTGATGTATTACTTGAATCGGTTGTGGATACCGAACCGAGGTGATCTCAGGATGATTATTATGAATGAAGCTCATAAGTCTCGTTACTCGATCCATCCAGGTTCTGACAAGATGTATCAAGACCTTAGGGGCTTGTACTGGTGGCCTGGAATGAAGAAGGATATTGCTGAATATGTGTCTAAGTGCCTTAACTGTGCTAAAGTCAAGGCAGAACATCAGCGACCTTCAGGATTGTTATTACAACCAGAGATACCGATGTGGAAGTGGGAGAATATCTCTATGGATTTCATTACTAAACTCCCACGGACCGCGAACGGTAAAGATAGTATCTGGGTAATCGTTGATAGATTGACCAAGTCGGCTCATTTCTTACCGATACGCGAAACTTACCCTGTGCGGAAGTTAGCTCGTATCTACATTGATGAAATCATTAGCCGACATGGCATTCCCTTAAGCATAATATCGGACCGTGATGCTCGTTTCACGGCACGATTTTGGGAATCACTTCATGAAGCTTTTGGAACAAGACTGGATCTTAGCACTGCTTATCATCCTCAAACGGATGGTCAAACGGAGCGAACGATTCAAACATTGGAAGATATGTTAAGAGCTTGTGTCATCGATTTTGGTGGCAATTGGGATAGCCATCTACCATTGGTTGAGTTCTCGTATAACAACAGTTATCACGCGAGCATTGGTATGGCGCCGTTCGAAGCTCTTTATGGCAGGAAATGTCGGTCACCTATTTGTTGGACCGAGGTCGGCGATTCACAGATTACTGGTCCTGAGATTATTCAGGAAACGACTGACAAGATCCGCCAGATCCGTGACAATCTGTTAGCCGCTCGCAGTCGACAGAAGAGCTACGCGGATAAAAGAAGAAAACCTTTGGAGTTTGAAGTGGGAGATATGGTATTGCTTAAAGTGTCGCCTTGGAAAGGCGTTGTTCGATTTGGGAAGAAGGGGAAGCTTGCTCCACGATACGTTGGCCCTTTTAAGATCCTTGAACGGATCGGGAAGGTTGCTTACAAATTGGAACTTCCTCCAGAACTTAGTAATGTGCATCCGACGTTTCACGTGTCCAATCTAAGAAAGTGCTTAGCTGATCAAGATCTTCAGGTGCCACTCGATGACATCCGCATCGATGATACCATGCACTTTGTTGAAAAACCAGTGGAGATAATGGATCGGGAGATTAAACAGCTCAAACGCAGTAGAATTCCAATTGTCAAAGTACGTTGGGAATCGAAGCGTGGTCCAGAATTCACATGGGAGCGGGAAGATCAGATGAAGCTTAAGTACCCACATTTATTTACTACGGTCACTCCAAGTTGAATTTCGGGACGAAATTCCTTTAACTAGGGGAGACTGTAACATCACTGTACTTTCGGTTGTCCGTACGTCCGTACATCCGTACGAATGTACTGTTACGACTGGATATTTATGATTATTAATGATTATGAGATTATTGATTGACTTTACTGATATTATCACTGTTGCTGGTATACATGATTATAATATATTATACGCGTAAACCATGGGAAGTTTAGTTGTAAATTAACTAAACAGAACCAGAGTGTTTATCGCAGATGATTATACTGATTATGGGTTATTGTTATGGAATGAGAATGGATTTGGGATGGAACTGGGAGTTTGTTTGAGTCTGGTTACTAAACGTAGTCAAGGACCCATGGTCATGGTTTATCGAAATAGCGGTGGGACGGTGGCTAGGGCAGTTGCGACTGACCCTTACATATGCCCTATATATATGCATATTTCGGTCTATCATGGATGTGTCAGTGATTAGGGTTTAGTGGGTTTTGGTTTGGGAAATGATAATAATAATGATGTTAAATAATGGAAGTTAATTACGCGAAGTGAGGTTACGAACACTATTTAAACGCGAATATTAATTCAGAAATGTTAACTTAATAAATGTATTCGAGTGGGTGACGATTCACACGAATGTAATTATTAAGAATAATATTCTGAAATAATGTTCCATAAATTGTTAATCAAATCGAAATACGATACGAGCGTCGGATTCGGAAAGGTGACGATCTTTACGAATACGTACGCGAGTAACGCGTTTCGACGAGATAAGTTAAACATTATCAAACGATATTAATCTAATAAATGGAAACTAAAAACGTTTATTAGGAATCACAACCTAAAATGTTTTCGAATAAATTAAATTATTTAAATAATTGATTTAGCGAAAACGAAACGGAATTGTTTTACGAAATAATTTGTTTAAAATCATTTTTCTTTATAACTATTTAATTATTTAAACGAGATCACTTTACGAGACAACGATTATTTAAAAATCAATTAAATTAATGAAACCCCATTTTTTTAAACACTTTATGTTTAAATATGTTTATCGTGTAAAAACCGAGCAATTAAATATTTTTATCGCGATAAAAACGAGATTGAGCACGCGGATATAATACGCGATATAAAGAAAGAGGTTACCCTCTTTCTTTCTCATTCACCAAATATCTCTCTCTCTCTACAACACACACACATTCATAACTCTACCTTCTCTCTAACTTTGCTTGATCATCACTCCACGAAATCGCAAGATCTTGGTGTCCTCGTGTTCGTGTGAACGAGAGCTACAAGTAGATACGAAGAAATCCCGAATTGGACCAGTGGATCGAGGTAAATCTAGATGTTTAAGTTCGGTTTTATTGTTTGATCGTGATTCTCATTTGTGGCAGTTAAAAATCGGTTTAATAATACATAGAAACGTAAGATGGGTTGATGTGACCAAGTAGATATAGTGTTTTGGATTGAAAACTGGATCGAGAATGTCGAAGGAGATGATGAACAGTAACTGGGAGCTGCTGGTCGCGAACCCAAGGCCGCCGAACCCTTTTTCCCGCCCATGAGCCACGAACCCACTTGATCAGGCGAACTATCCTTTCGGCTGAATTCTTCCTTGCACCGAACCCAGACCAGCGAACCCTTGTTCTACGAACCCTTGTTCTACGAACCCTGGTCAGATTACAAGGAGTCTCAGGCGAACCCATGTAGCCACCTTTTGCTATACGAACCTTAGGCTTCATGAAAACATACAGCGAACCCTTGAGCTTGGGCCGAACCCTTTAAGTCTCGAACCTTAGTGTTGGCTGCGAACCCTGGTTGCGCAGGACCTAGATCGCGAACCTTATCCCTATGAAGCCGAACCCTGTGATCAACGAACCCTTAGAAGTTTTAGCCGAACCTGTGCCTAGCTAGGCCTAAAGGTTCGCTGGTCTAGTGGGCTACCGAACTTGAATCCATTAAACTAGTAGGTTAAAGATAATTAGGGATCATGAAAATACATATAACTATGTAGATATATGTATACATGGAAATATGTATAACCATGCATGCATGAGGACCTTGATTACCACCTTTCTTTAATAATATCAATAATTAAATTTCGAAATATTATAAGATGAATGTTTGGGAAAATAACCTGATTTTAATCTTTTAAAAAAAAAAAAACTTAAAATTGATTTATGATAACTTGATGTAGGTGGTCAAGAGCATTACTCATGCATGCATGTATACAAAAGTGTACATAAGGTATAAGATTAATACCTTATAAGTTATGAACTATTGGATTATTAATTAAGGGCCTTTGTATATCGAATAGTTTAAGTTAATGGGTTAAAGCACCATTGCGGGTTGAATATTAATAAACCCTAGGCATCATTACCTAACTTAGAAACAAATGAACTAAGTTAATACAATGCAAACGGGTTAGAATAAACTAATGACGACGTTAATTAAATATGAAATACTTATGATTATAAAACTGGGGATCACAATAATTACAGATCTTTGAGTGGTTTGATTTACTTACGCGAGCGCGCATAACACGAGAACCAGGATTCTAAGGACTTCAGGTGAGTTCTCATAACCTCCCTTTCTTTAAACTGTTTTAGTTTTAAAACTCGGAGGTGAAACATGTATACCGGTTTAAATATAATTTTGATAACACAAGGTTAATACCTGTTTATCAATATGATATTCACATTTGAAAATATTATTATTAATGGATTATCTATTATTCCTTATTATCCGTGTAAACATTGTTATTGACTTAGGTCAATAACAAAGATTACATGTATTGTCACGTGGATGATTTCCACATCCGTGAATCATTACTCTTAACTTCGGTTAATTGTTTTGACTTCATGTATTGTCACGTGGAGGGTTTCCACATCCGTGAAGTATTGCTCTTGACTTCGGTTAATTGCTTTGACTTCATGTATTGTCACGTGGTTAGCGACCACTCCATGATTCATGTATCTAACTTATGTTAAATACATAAGGAATCATGTATAGTCATGAACATTGATTGAGAATATGATTGATTGAGTTTGGATGATTTGTTGTGATTGATTGCCTATATTTGATTATGATTATTTGTGATTGGCTATGATTGATTTGGTTATGTGGTTATGTGATTGTGTATGTGTTTGGCTGTTGAATTGATGGATGTGTGTTGGATTATCTCATACAGGTATTCATATGGATTTTCTCAAGAAGATCATAAGTTTTATACCCGTTTTTAAACAAAGCATTTTATATAAAACCATTTTAAGCATGAACTTTCAAACGTATTTTACTAAAACATTTTTAAATATAAAAACTTATGATTACTCACCAACTACTTTTGTAGTTGACACTTGTTTTCTTACATGTTTCAGGTGATGGAGACAAGTAGGATGAAGAGGATGATCTCTTCTATTTTGGACATCATCATCATATAGGATTCTTGGACTTAGTTAATTAACTAAATTTCTGGCGATTAGAGTTTAGTTAGTTTAACTAAATCTTTTGTGTATTTGATGTAATTGATTCATGATGAACATGATTTTTGTGTAATTATTGTGGTTGATTAAATGATATATGATGATATGATTTAGATGCCCATGAGCTTTTGAACAATCTACACATCCCTCGTGGCATCCCGATGATTCCGCCGTCGGTCGGGGTGTTACAAAATTAAACTAAGTTTCCCATCCCCACACTTAAACTGTACATTGTCCCCAATGTAGAGAAAAAGGAAAACCAAAAGAAAAACTAAAAACTAAAAACTAAAAACTGAAAATGACTTAGCTGGTTGAAAAGAAGACTGTCGAGTGCCAATCTTTCCACGTAGCTCCACAAACTACCACTTTTTCTCCACAGGCTACAAACAATCACATAAGATCTACAAAAGCAAAGATCAAACAAGCATCAACGCATCCAAAACACAATAATAATGATATCCATTTGAGTCCAACCACAATCCATCCCAGAATCAAAAAAAAAAAATCAAAGTTTATAAAATGCAAAAATGTCTAATCAACATAACCATGAATGAATAAACCGTAAGAACCACCCGTCTCCCCACACTTAACCTTCATGAGAATGTAGGACCAATGGAGTAGAAGAGAAGAAATGGGGTTAAAAATCTGATTTCTTTGAAAAGCTTTTAACAAATCTGAGAATGGCGTCGCGTACCGCGACAGAGTCTTCATTGGCCGTCGCGTAGCGCGACGGAACGTTGACCCGCGAAGTTGACCATATTGTCGCGTAGCGCGACATGTTTCACTGTGTATGTCGCGTGACGCGACGATGCAATTTTCACAGAAAGTTTTCCAGGTTTCCATGCCTTAGCCAAATTTTCTATCCCAAAACCCACTAAACTACTCCAAAACTTTCTGAGGCAAAAATTACATACCTGGTGGCTCCAATTTATCGTCATGGCATCAAATTGATTAACAACCTGCAAAACAAATTAAACCACACAAAAACGAAAACGAAAAACAATCACGAAAAAAATATGAAAAACACACCAACGACACCTAAAATAACCTACAAACTCTACACTTGGGAGTTTAACCCAAGAGACCACAATCCTCAACTCAGATGGGAGGATCCAAAGAGATCTCCTCCCCTACATTCACCTCACGACCACGATCACCAACATTCCATGGTCCATCTCCTTTAAACTCATCACCATCTATATCATCACACATCCAACTCACACCATCAACTTGATGGACTAACTCGCCACCGGCCCTCATAGAATTCGCTATCTTCAAACAAACGCTCTCATTACCCACTCTAAAAGTGAGTTTTCCCTCGTACACATCTATAATCGCCTTAGCGGTGCGCAAAAATGGACGCCCAAGAATGATGGGAACCTTCGTGTCCGCCTCCATATCCATCACAACAAAATCCACGGGAAACACAAACCTATCCACCTTTACTAACACATTCTTCAAAATCCCCCGTGGACACTTCACTGATCGATCCGCCAACGACAAGGTCATGCGAGTGGGAGACAAATCACCAAGGGCTAGCTTCTCATATAGAAAATATGGCATCAAATTGATGCTAGCCCCTGAGTCCGCTAGAGCATACCTCCTCACATCATCTCCAAATAAGCACGGGATAGTAAACATTCCCGGATCTGCAAGCTTTTCGGGAAGCTTGTTTGAAATCACCGCGGAACACCCCGCGCTCAAAGGAATGTTGGCAACCCCTCCCAAACTATCCTTACTCTTCAGCAACTCTTTCAGAAACTTAGCATATTTAGGAATACGCTGAAGGACGTCAATGAGTGGGAGATTGATCTTCAATTGTCTGAAAATATCAAGGAAGTGCCCGTATTCCTTCGCGTGCTTTTGATTAGTTAAGCGCGCGGGGTAGGGAACACGGGTAAGATCAATCTCCGGTGTGGGTTTACACATGACCGGCTTCTTCCCAACTACCGGTTTCTCAACTAGAGACTCACTGTTAGGTGCGGTACTTGCTGGGACTAGCCTCGGGGGCACCCTCCCAGGAGTCTCCATCTCAATCTCCTCATCCACCGGTTCCTCCTCATCTACATCAACCGGTATGACCACTCTTTCACTCTCCTCAACCTCCACTAACACGGGTGGCATGAACACCTCTCCTCTACCTCCTCCAGAACGGGTAGTGACCGCCTTAACGTGGGCGTTTGGGTTGGTTTGGGTCTGACCCGAGAACTGGCCCTGAGGCCGTTCATCCAACCTTTTGGCTATGTCACCAACCGTTCTTTGCAAATCCAAGAACGCAGATTGCTGGTTCTTGAGGAGAACATCATGTTCATGTAGGATCTTTTGTGTAGTGGCATCCTTAGCCACTATCTGAGTCAATAACTCCTCTATCCTACCCAAACCACCACCACTACCTGAAGTACTACCCGAACTACCACTAGGCTGACCCTGCCCCTGGTTTTGATGATAACTATGATGGAAACCAGGGGGATTACCTGAAGATCTATAGGTTTGGTTCTGAGAATTTCCCCAACCGGGGTTATGAGACTGCCCAAACCTACCCTGTCCTCCCAAGTAGTTAGCCTGCTCCTGGCTCACCAAACACTCAGAAGTGACATGACCACCTCTGCAGATCTCACACCTATCTACTCTCATCTTCAAATCCTTGACATCCCTAGCTAAAGACTCAAGAGCAGCAGCGACACTAGTGTCCACATTAACGTGGTAAACTCCTTTTGTAGAAGAGGAGGAACTAGCAATAGGAGTGGAATTCCTATTTGAAGACCGCTGCTCATACTCAGCCTGAGCAAAACTCTCAAATAACTCATTACATTCAGCCACATCCCTCTTACCCATGAGGTGGCCTCCTGCAGAAGTGTCAAATCTGGCACGAGTCTCATATGTGAGCCCATTGTAGAATTTCTCTACAAGGGCCCATTCAGACAAACCATGCTGGGAGCATCGACTTAGAAGGTTTTGGAACCTCTCCCAAGCAAGGTAGTAGGGTTCATCAGGGGCCATTCGGAACGAATGAATCTCATCTCTCAGGCGGGCGGCCTTAGCAGGTGGGAAATACTTTTTAAGAAAAGCATCCCGAAGACTAGCCCAGGTTATGAAAGTGCCTGGAGGATGAGAATCGAGCCAAGTAGCTGCTCGCCCTGACAAAGAAAAGGGAAACAGATGCATGAAAATCGCATCTTCGGTAGCACCTTGAAGATTAAAGGTGCCACAGATGCGTGTGAGCCTAGCAAGGTGTGCGGGTGCATCTTCATCATCACGACCGCTGAATTGAGCATTATTAATAGCGGTCATGATATATGAAGGAATCTGCCACGAATTTTCATTCGGGATCGGTGGCGGTGTAATGGGGTTATTAAGCCCCGTGAAACCAGCAGTGGCCTGCTGGTGAACAGTGCGACGCGCTGCCATTTGTGGATCAAAAGGCAAGTGTGGACTGGAGTGAGTAGAAGAAGTAGAAGATGAAGAAGGTGTGTGCTCAGAAAGATCAACAGAAATAGGAGTGGAAGCACTTACCTCGCTCGTAGAACCTTCAGAAAAGTCCCGCGAATCGCTCCTTGAAGGCAATGAAAGCTTAGGTGGCGGTCCGTGTGAGCGTAGGTGTGGCATACACTACCAAACCTGCAAATAAACAAAAATCAGTCAAAAAGAAATAAATAAAATAAAATAACATAGAACTAAAAATAAACCAAAACACAAATATGCACAGATAAGAAAAAGAACTAGTAAGCACAATCGACTAAGAAGTCCCCGGCAACGGCGCCAAAAACTTGATGTGTGTAAAGTAGCTTAACTAAAACTAATAAAAATTAAAACTATCCTAGACACTAAGTAATACTCTAGACTCTCTAAAACCTAAGCTACCGACAGGCAAGTGTACCTATCGTATGTAGCAAGACAAAAGTAAGTCCGGATATCGAACCCACAGACTTCTACAGACTGTACTAACTAGACTCAAAGACTTATCTATACAAAATTTATACTTAAATAAAAGAATATTAAGAAAGGGGGGTTTTCTAACAAAACTAATAATAACTTAAATAAACTGAAAAAACAGACGAGAAAACAAAGACTAAACCAGAGAAGAAAAGAGACACTACCTAGGCTTGAATCATATACATGCTTGACAAAGTTCTCTCGGGATGGAACTAATGTGATACCGGGATCTTATAATACTAAACTCAAAGGAAACCTAGAGCACCCTCGACCCTTCTCAAGGATCGTCAACTAAGGTTCCTACAAGCTGTTAAACCACCGGATATATGGATGTCCCTCACAGGTCATCCATCTATTTATGAAATATCCACTATATTATCTACCTCACAGTACAATAATCTCAAAACACCTAAGAAATAACTGTTGAACACTCTACCTCATGGCGCGACAGTCACAGTTCACTTAAATGCTAGGGATAACTTGGGTTTTCCTATTGGACTCGATAAACAAGGATTGATAGACAAATCAGACCGATCTTCTCACGAAGGTTCTAACCTAACAAGCTAACAACCAAGACTTATCGACAACTTCTCACCTCACGGCTGTTAAAGTTGGTTGCATATCTTAATCGTCTAAATCATAATAAAACACTCCTATGAATCACTCGGCCTAAGCAACTCATCCACTAATCAAAAACACACAGTAATTGATTCTAGCATGCACCTATTATGTGACAGACAATCACCAAGATACATGAGGAACATAATATCAATCATTCAACAATAAAAGATACACATACACATCCAAAATTCAAAACCAAATCTTTAAATCATAAATCAATCACATCAATATGTTCCACAACCGAATCAAACCAAAATCAAACATGCATAATCATCTAACCTAGATAGTTCTAAGAGTTTAGCCACTAAACATCATATGAGAACAAACCATAATCTGTTTAAAGAAAGAAAACATGAGAAACAAGAGAAACAAAGTAAACCGATCACGTTACACCCTTCGGATCACTCGTCTAGGGCTTCCCGATGATCAAAATCAACTCCAATCTCGTTCTCTAGCCTCTGATCGCCTCCTAGGTTGTCTCTGGTCGTCCAACAACGAATACCCTAGCCTCCAGCCGTTTCAGAAAACATAAACTCGAAATTCTGGAAATTTAACCCTGTCGCGTACCGCGACGGCTACACACAAACCCTTCGCGTAGCGCGACGGGTCTCGCTACCCGACAAAATAGACGGGTCAAACCGCAATCATTAAACAGGGGCAGTTTGGTCATTTTCACCTGTCGCGTACCGCGACAGGGTTTCAGATGGTTGTCGCGATACGCGACAATGTATTTTTCCAGCTTTTAAATTCTTTTATCTTCGGGTCCGTTCTTTTCCAACCAGGAGCTCTATTTCTTGATCTTTAACACCAAATACGCATGTTTGTTACCTGCAAGAATCAAATTATAGAATTGTGAAGAACCAGCTTGAATCGACTCTAATATCTAATAAACTGTACAGAAACGAAATAAAAACAAATAGAAAAATAGATGTGTTTTGCAACACATCAGCTTGTCATCCTTTTTGTTGCCTTTGCCTTGACCATCTCCCTTGTCATCATCATCACCATATTTCTTGTCATCATCTTTAGACTCATCATCATCCTTCTTGTCATCATCTTCATCTTTCTTTTCATCTTCATTTTTCTTTTCCTCATTAGCAGGCTTAGCCCCTTTGAGAGCTTCAATCTCTTTCCTCAGCTATGCATTTTCTTTCTTCAGAAAGCTGATGTCATGTCTTTTTTTGTTGATGTGCTTAGTAAATTTGATCATGCCTTCAGTGAGATTGTCAATCAACAATGTTTTTGTTACAGAGTCTTGTTCCCATATGAATACTTTTTCCTGCTGCCACTCCAAGTTTACTTGCACAAAATCAGGCACATAGGGAGATGGAGTGTCCATTGGAGCCTTCCCCTAGTCAACCTTGGCTTTAGGTGGAGATGGAGGTTAGGAGAAGTTAAGTGGTGAAGGAGACTGAGGTGGTGAGGTTTGTTTGGGTGGAGTTTTGGTGGTTTGAGTGGTATGTGGTGGTTGGGAGATATGTGGTGGTTGGGTAATATGAGATGGCTTGGTGGTCTGTGGTTGAGTGGTTTGTGTTTGGGTGGTTTGTGGTAGAGTGGTTCGTGGTTGGGTGGTTTGTGGTGGAGGTTGTGTTGCATGTGAAGATGTGCCTTCGGAAATCTTCCTCTTCTTCAGACGTGGGTCTTTTGGCCTCCTAGAGACCATCTTCAGCCTCTTTTTCTTTGGGGTTGACTTGGGTTAAGGGACATAGTCAGCGTCCCTTTCATCTGAGGTGGTCTGAGCACGTGGTGGAGAAACAACCACTGGCTGCTTTATAATCTCGGTCTCTCCATCTGAGGAGTCTGAAGAGGTGGCTTTCTCAGTATCTGTTGCATGTGCAGAAGTGGCTCCAGGAGCTTGGTCATGCTCCTCAGCAACAAATGTTGTGGGAGTGGTGTGATAAGTGTTCTCATTTTCTATCCCATAAAATAATCTCCCAAATTTCTCCAATGGTCTGACCCCAGTAAACAACTTCTTGCCTCGCTTGTTCATCACCATGTAAGAGAAAATATCATTGTTCATTCTCTTCAGCTGCAGCATGCCAACAGTGGGGACGAGGTTCTGGTGTCTCCTGTTGATGATGATCTGTATGAACCTAGGAAAAGCCATAAACCTCGACTTACTTTTGCCCTTGATATTATCGTACATATCTATGAAGATAATGCGTGAGAAGTTGAAATAAACTCCCAGGGAAATGGCAATAGTGCAAGAACTCAATGTCTGGTTTAGCACATCAAAACCACCTTTCTTCCCTGATAATCATTGGGTAACAATGTGTGCAGGGTATCTCCAGTAATGGTGTAACAACTTCTTCTCTGTTGGAGGGTAAGAACCCTCATATCCCATCCGAAGCTGAGTGTTGTGGACGAGCTCGTTGTCTTGTTCAACTGGATCTGACTCTTTATCTCTGAACTGTAAACACTCACGGACAATCTGTTCAGTGACAACGACTGGTTGACCCTGCACTTTCCCGATGAGGCATGTATTCCCGTTGGCGTCGGTATCCTCTATAACCGAGTTCAAGAAATCGTAAATGAAGCTGGAAATAATAACTGGACACTCCATAATGGCGAAGTTCACTCGTGACAGTATGAGTCCGTGCACCATCGATGTGAACATGTCGTGCCTCTTTGCAGGGTCAACAAGAAAAGTAACCATATTGTGGTTCGGCACGAAACATAGTTCTGAAGCCATCTGAAAAAGAAACAGACTAAGTTAGTTAAAATAAAAATAAATTAAAAACGAAAAATGAAAAATAAAAATCAAAAGTTAAAAGAAGTTCACGAAAATCATAAAGTTCACGAGCTAAAGCAAGTTCATGAATTTTATGAAGTTCACGAAAATGTTCAAGTTCACGAAGGAAAGCAGTTCACGAAATTCTGGAAGTTCACGAAGTTCAAGGAGTTCACGAACCAGGGTTCACGAAATCCATGTTCACAAAGACTGACGTTCACGAAAACCAGAAATTCTCGAAACCAGAATGTTCGTGAACTTTATTTCCTTCATAACTTGTTCAATTTTGCTCCAAAATTACTCATTTTGGTCTCAAAGTGCTCAGAACTCAAAAATGACAAACATATACGAAAATGGGTTTTCAATTTGGACTATTTCTTAAGTTCTTGACCAAAACAATAAATTTTACGGAATGAAAGTACTCGAAATCTAATTTCTTCGATAAATTTTATTCCATCGGTCAAAACTTAATCAAAATCTACACCTAGGTTCGTTTTAGGGTGATCTATAATATGGCTGGAGTGAAATAATCCAAAGAGCTCAGGAACCCAGGAGAGAAGTCTGGGAGTCCACAAAATCAAGATAATCGAATGAGAGAGTTCAGGAAGCTTATATAGACGAAGGAAGGTACATGAACTAGTTCGTGTACTTACTTCGTGTACTTACACTTCGTGTACTATGATTTCGAATGCAATTTCGTGAACTATTATTATTTAAATTTTCTAAGTAAAATAAATTAAAATAAATAAAATAAAATAAAATAATACAAAATAATATAAAATGAAATAAACTCACGTACTTTGGACGAGTTCACCTCGATGTTTCCGCCATCGGTCGGGGTGTTACAGATTGGATCAGAACCTTGATTATATAGAATTAGGTCGAACATACTTAAAGAACTAGACTATAACTTAGAAGTCCCTCACATACATAGTAATTGTATAATTTGAAATTTAGGAAATTTCTAACTTTTCCCTTACTATCTTAGATATATCTTCGTACTCCGCCGAAAAGTCTGCAAGTTTTTCTTGTAATGAATCCGAGGACTTTACAGAAGTTCCAGAGGAGGAATCTAATGGACCCAGGATGATAGGGACAGAGTCAGCACTGGTTTATTGGGCTGAAGCTGAAGCGATACCTCCTCAGTCTGACATTCCATTTTCCCAACTTAGCTCATCCTATTTCTCTAGACACGACACATCCTACTGGCTTGGTTCCATACATTTGTCAGCTCTACGTGACTACCAATTTCCATGTTCCTTCGAATACATAGTCGGCGGAGAACCTAAATCTCTGGTGTACAGGCCTTTGTCCACCAAGGAGTATGAGAGGGGAGTCGAGAAGGAGGAACTAAAATCTGATGCAGAGAGCCCATACTGCCATCCTGAAGCCCCTTTGCCTCCTACCAATATTCAAATTCCCCGCCAAAAGCCCCAATGCCCTCCACAAACCCTACCACTACTCCAAAAGCTCCAAAACCTCCTACCAGTCCCACAAGTTGTTTTGAGAGTCGGGTTGGACCAATTCCTATTACTGCTGAGCCACCACCAAAGATACGTCGCCTAAGCCAAGGCGCATGACTACCTCCACCACTTGAAGGACAGGTTTATGTTAGGAAGTTTGCTCACACGATTGGGTCGTGTTCTTGGGGAGCTCACGAGGAATCTGAGGATTAGCAGAATTTTTTTCTTATTTGTTTCTTTCTTTTCTTTTCTTTTATTTCTAGTATGTACTACACATCAAGTATATACATATGCATATGACGTATGTATGCTCATGTCTACAATTTTGTTTACATGACTATTCAAGTATTATTAATGAAGAGATTATTTATTTTAATTCTTAACACAATGAGCATAGAATGGATTGATTCAAAATAACTATTAAGTAATATATGTGACAACTGAACACATGATAAAATGTCCCATCGTAGTAAAATTAGATTGAGTGAACTCGTAACATTAATCACACAACAACTAGCTGATTACTTGCCATGGTCACACAAATTAGTGGTCCCTACTGTCGGTAACTTTGGGGATCGTTACATTGGGAGTCTTCCTCCCTAAATGAGAGGCCACGTGATCACTGTTGCTCCGACTACTCTTAAAACTGTCATCAGATCATTTGCCACTCTGATTGATAGTTGGTATGAAATAGAGTTATGATCAGGAAAGGCTCTGGGAAGAACAACAAGATAGAAAGCTTGATCACCACCGCAATCACAACAACTAGAAAACCATCAAAGGATATAATACGCCCATTCCTGTCAATAAAGCCTCTCCCGGTAACCATGTCCCATTAAAAAAGGAATATACCAGGACATTGCTCAAGTGTCCTTAATGCCAATGCCACCACAAGGGTGATTTTTACATGTAGTGTACTAAGTCTGTAAGAATGGGTCATCGAACCCAAAGCGGTAGATCTTCTGCTACAACAAACAGCTACAATGCTATGGTTGATACTCTTGGAACAAACAATGAGACATGTTATGGATGTTGAGATCCTAACTATTTCATAAACCAATGCCCAAGACGGGTAGATAATAATCAACGGACGACTTGTGCTCGAACTATCCAACTAATTGTTCACGATCAGGACGTGTTGAATGGTACATTTCTTATCTAGGATTGTTGCTTTTTTTGTTAATTGGCTTTAAGTACCGATAAAACTTTAGCAACTTATAAATTTGAGCATATACTTGGTAGATACAAACTAGATTAGATAGACCATTTAATGAAGTAATGGTTCACAGTAAACCTATCGATAGTAACTATATTATACATAGTTGTATTGTGAACTTTAGGGATCACATTTCATTAATGGATCTTGTATCCACTCAGTTGTGTGCCATAATATGCAAATATGGTAGGCATACAAGGCAAATTTCCGTTACAGGTGCACACGGAACGAGAATTTGTTGTACATGTGAATCCTACGAATGCGAGACAAAGGACACAATTGTTGAAAACTTTGGATGATTAACTTAAACTCAATCAAATTTTGGTTGAAAAGTATGAACTATGCCTGTATGGACAACTACATGTAAACATCAAACAAAGTGAAACAATTTTCTTTTATGTTGTGTTGTATTGGTGGGTAATCAGTATGCTTTCAAAGTATTGGTGGTGTGGTGGGTTGGCTGCGGTGTACCCTATACATAAGCACCAACAGTACATTGGGAGTAGAACCGAAAGCTTGACCAATTTTAGGATTCATAGATTCGAGTGTTATCATTAAGGAAGCTAATCTTAGTCAAAACTATATGATTGAAAAACATCAACTATGCCTATATGGTCAACTACGTGTAAATATCAAACAAAGTGAAACATTTTATGTTGTGTTATATTGATAGGCGATTGGTATACTTTCAAGGTATTGGTGGTGTGGTGGGTTGGCTGCAGTATACCCTATATATAAGCACCAACAGTACTTTGGGTGTACAACCGAAAGCTTGATCAATGTAAGGATTATAGATTTGAGTGCCATCATTAAAAGAACTAATCTCAAGATAAAGCTATAAATTGAATCAACTGATTCTTGCATACTAAGACTTGGTGTATATTTTTATATATACTAATCCAATCAAAGGTCTTATTAGTTCTTATACCGAGAAAATCAAACTATCGAAATGAAAACTTGACATACAAATACATTATCCATCTACCTTCGGTGGGAAAATTTTAAATCCCAAACCTCACATCAAACATCAACATATGAGGATAACATTTCAAATGAATTGATCTCATATATATACAATACAACAATTTACATACATCTAACAATAAAACAAATAACATTATAATACGCTACCTTCGATCGTATCATTTGATGTTTTTCTATTGATCACAAACAATGAACCTTAATACTAAGAACCAAAACTTTTTTCTAAAAGACACGATCTTGAACTTGATGCTGTCATCTTTGCCTTACAGATTTGGGAAAATTGTCTCAATGGCATAAGGCATGTGGTCTTCACCTGTCACAAAAAAGAAGCCTTCAAATCATGCTTAACCAAAAAGAATTCAACACAAGGCAACGACGTGGGTCGAACTGCTTAACAAGTGGAGCCGCCAGTCCATCACACATATGACTGAATGCAACCCCATCTGTAGTGCAACTAAGGATAGCACATTTCATTTTCACCATTTGTTATTCTCATATCATATTACCAATTGATATCCCCATATGTCATGTTCTCATCCCATAATTGATACATACATAGAAAAGATGTTTTGTAGGGTATATATTACCATAACCTAAGTAATGGTAAAATCCTTAATGTTTTTAAGATAGAGATTTGATTAAATATTAATCTTTTAATTGCCATCTCAATGTAGAGTTTACTTTTATTCACTTATAAATTAGAAGTGACAGTCAACTCGTTTTATGTTTTCTCCCAATTGATGAATAGAGCCTAAATGGGACCACATTGTGGTCAACACCAAGTCAAACCACAATGCTTCCAGTTCATCCTTATCCATTTGAAATCACTTGACTTCACAACGATCTGTCACCAGCCATGGACATGAGTGAGGTCAGTCGCTTTGTCTTTCCAGTCTACAGAACAAATGTGGTACAATTATTAGCAGTTTCTGTTGATTAATATCACCCATGTGGCCGTTTACCAAATCTGATTGTTGTCGCCCTGTTATCGATAATACGATACCGGCCAATTGTCATTTATGATACGCATAACGTACCGACCTCACTCACCAGAAGTTTGTCAAACTTATGGTACCACTACGTTATCGTCGGCTTAGCCTCTGTTACTTAATGGTAAACGATATATAAAGGGACTTAATGCACGTGAATCTCAATGAACACATGAATACAGTGATATAATACAAGTAGTCTTACTAGTAATCAAATGTAATGTTATATTGTCATCCCGTTTTTATCATCTCATTGTTATGTAATTTTTATCTCCAACCCAGTGATATCTCAAAAGTATGAGGTTTTGTCATAAACATTTTCTTACATGTTATTGATATCTCCCAATCATTGTCATCAACACTAGAATATCACATTATTATAAACATTGATATACTCACATAGTTATAGATGCAATAACAAAGGTAAAACCTTTGTTATCTCATAGTTATGAATAATGAAATAATCTTACCAACCTTTTCAAAAGGATTTAGCATGTTTCTCAACCCTGCATTTTGAAATCAAAAAAGATTAGAAAAGGGGCAAATGAACTCACCTTGGTGTTATTGAATTTGTTGACTATTGGCAAGAATGCACACACGCTCTTTGATGTTGTAATATGTTGTATTCAGTTTCCTGTGATTGATTGATTTGATATTTGTACGTGTAAGTATAGGTTCTGTGTTATGTATAACGTTAATGATGGTTTAACTTGTTATAAGTTACTTGCTACCCACTTAGTTTGATATTTTGACTAACTTTAGACATAATTGGTAATGAAATATACTAAGACTTAAACATTAGGTTAAGCTTAGTGTATTTTGATATCTCTTGATTAACTATTTTAAATTTGACCTTAAACATTACACTCAATGTTTGCTTGAAACCATTGAAACCTTCATCAATTTTAACTTATAATCATACCATTACCTATTTGTTTACCCAAGACTTTTTATTACCATTTAAGTATAATTAAAAATTACTTGTTATAAAACATTACCATTTGATATGTTATGAAAATGTTTCTAACAAAATGTTGCATTTACAATTTTTAAAATCGGTTAATACTTAGATAAAACCCTAGTCACCGTTAACCCATACTATTCCTTTTAATCACCTTCTTGTCATCCGATCTGTTGCACTTTCGTGTTGTAGATGTTCCAAGGATCGTTTTGGTACCAAGTTTGTGAGATTTGGCCAAGAAATGAGTGAGTTGAGTTTGAATTTCAAGAGAGAGAAAGTTAGAGAGAGAGTGTCGAAATTCTAGAGAGAGAAATGGTAGATAATGAATTAAATGAGGAGAAGAAGGAATTAAGGGTTTTTATACCCCGGTTCATTTCGGTTGCGCTCGGGTTGCTCGGTTTTGCGTTACGTGTCGGTTGCGGAACGTAATTTAAAATACATGTTTTTAACAAAACGATTTCTTTTTAAATCTTTTTAGGTGGTGATTCCTAATAAATATTTTAAATTCCTTTCTATTAGTTTTATGATTTTGAAAACGTTTATTTTAATGATTTCGTCAGATCGTATCACCTTCTCACGTGCTCGTACGAATCGTCACCCAAACGAACACGACGATGGCTTTACTTTCTGATTTGATTTTCTAATTTTCAAATATCATTCAGAACGTTAAACCCACAGATATATTTATGCGAATCGTCACCCACAAAAACACATTGTCAGTTTAATATTCGATAATGATATCAGATCATTGTTTTGGATTTGACATTCTCACAGACGAACACAACTTGTCTTAGTTGTTTTCCCTTGATTCTCATTGATTCCACATTGATTTCTTATTGTTTTGTTATCTGGTTCTTTTAATCTAGGAAATCAGATCACAACCGAACTGTTTTGTTGTCACACCCCCAAATTCCCACGTGCGGTGTCAGACCGCGCGGGTGTGACGTGGCCAGGATCACAGCTCATGGTCATATAGAACGACTCTATACGAGTTACTCAAACATACAGTTATGTAAATAAACATGTTTTCATAATAAGGCGGCGGAAATGTTTAATAACTAAAGCAACGAAATTTAGTATTACAGCGGAAAGATAAATTGTTTCAGACACTACATGATCATAAATTGTTTTTTTTGTTTAAAATGTATTAATGCAAACAAAAGCCTAGGACAAGATTCTATATGCAAGTCAGACTCCTTAGAGCATCCTTGTGCGCATCCTAGCTTGTAGTCCTTCAGTTACCTGAGAATACATGCGAAAAAGTGTCGACTATAAAGTTGGAGAGTACACAGGTTTAGACAGATAGAAAAAAGTAAACAGACATATACTGGGTATGTTAAGTTGTTTGTTGGATTCTACGATCCGTGAGTGTCTCAGTTCATCTTACCAAAACTCGATTGTTTCCGTTTGCCTTCCCGGGTCATCGTTGAACCCGGTAATCAACATCGATATTACGCTCGTTATGACCTCCAGTCAACATTGGTGCCGAGTGGGGATAGTCAAACCCAGTAGTATTACGTAATAACGACTCGTTTGTCATATAATTAACGGTAAGGATACGTGAGGGCTTAATGCGATAATAGTTACACTCGAAAATGGTTTTACAACATACCAGTCATATATCTAAAACAATTGCATAGTATTCTCACCCCAAAACTTTAGTAAAACAGTTACAGAGTAAAAGCGGGGATGTAAACTCACATGAGTTTAGCAGAGTGTTAGTACGAGAACAGTGTAGCTCACCTACTAGCAGTTACCTATATCACATAGGTATTATAAGTTTGTGTTAACATACTTGTGGGTCTCACAGGACCGTGTTCGTGTTTAACAACTTCAAGTTGTTATGTGGGTCGAGTTGACCGTGTTTGACCTAACGACCTGTTGGTGACGGTTTTGGTTCAAGTGATCGTGTGACGTGCGATGTAGTGTCATGTGAAGTGTGCGGATACCAAAGTCACACTTGTGAGGAAGCTTACTATTTACAGTAAGTTCCTGTTTTAGGAAAAGTTCCCAAATTATGCAAGTCATGTAAGAAATCACTTTCCGATTACTCTAATATGCATATTTAACCTAAGTGAGCATGTTATCACATAACACATAGTTACACTTAATCGGTTAACCACGTTTCGCGTGTAAGAGTTACTATTTTTAGAAGGTTGTAAAAATAGGCATGTTTTACTATGTGTAATAACCATTCTCATCTAAATATCAACTTTCTAGTCTTAAATAACCATTTAATCATATTTGTTACGACTACACATTACCATTTATTGACTTTGCAACAATAAAGTTACTATTTTTAGTAACTTACGACAAATACACATATTATCATCATTATAATGACTCAAAACACCTAACATTATCATGTTAATGCTAAATGACCATGTTATGCATACTATAACATCCATTTCATCATTCTTTAGCCATTTGTAACAAAAAAGTTACTATTTTTAGAAATAATGATACTAATCATTCCTCTTGTTATTTCTAGCATCTCACATACATCATATTAGATCCAAATCATCATCTTAAACATAAATCCTAGATCTAAACACATGCATGTTGCCATTTCATCATTTTGCAATAATAAAGGTACTAAAAATGGAAATAATTACTAATAACCATCTTTTTTCTAAAACTATTATCGTTGACCATATGAATCATCATCAAGTATCATTTATAATAACATTTCATCATCAAAAATCATGTAAAAATGCTTAGATCATACATGCATGTAAGTATTTCAATACTTATATTCAAGTTAAGCATTATGACATATCCCCATTATCATGGGTCATTATGGATCAAAAAAATACATCATTATATCATTCTAGATCATCAAGATCATTAATAAAATCATCAAACCCATATTCGAATCATTAAAAATTTGTGCATGTAGAGATAGAGTGCATGCATGTGTGTGTAAGACCTTGCATGTGGGACTTTGAGTGGGATATGTGCAAAATGAGTAAGTGATTACTTTTCAATGCTTCAAATGTGTTAAGATGGTCGACCAACAGCACTCTAAGCTTCTGGAATCCTTCTCTAATTCGTTCAAATGATAGTGTCGGTGATGGAAAGCTTCAAACCTTCTTCCAAGCTCCCAAAGCTCTCAACAATGGCTTCCTCGAGGTCTCTAGTAGTGATTATGGGGTTGTAGGGAGGTTAGCAGGTGGTTTTTGGGGGTTTAAAACGTGTGGATGGCGTCTGATTGCAAGCAACAATGATGTGGGTAGGTTAATGATGGTTTTGGGGTTCTCAAAAAGATTTTCTACGATTTATCCTGCCAGGCGTACTGCCTAGCGAGCAATGCGCACTCCAGGCGTACCGCGTGAAAACCGGGCATCCGAGGTGTTTCTTGCCTCGCCCGTACCGCCAAGGGGGAAGGGCTGGGCCTAGGCGTACCGCCTAGCCCGCCGGATGAGCCCAATTGGCCCATTTTCATGATTTGGTCCGTTCTCCACGTATTTCTCAATTTCGGACATCGTTTCGAGACTCGTAAACTTCGTTTCACCCATTTTAGGTTCTCTAGGACCTAAGTGCAGTGTAAGTGGACTGTGGTTGTGTAATTCACCAACGTTTGTTATTCAAGACACGTGCGTGTGTTTCACGATAATTCCTTGAATCATCTATGTGTTTGGACTGTTGTGCCGCGTGTCACTCTAAATATTACTATTCTTGTGCCACGTATGAAATAATAATACTAATTATCATTAAAATAAAATGATGCCAACCTGGAATTTGCGAGGTGTCACATCATCCCCCTGTTAATAGGAATTCCGTCTCGAAATTCAGTTCGGGTTGCTGGTGTTAGTCTGGTCTGTGAACAGGTGAGGGTATTTCTTCTTCATCTGGTCCTCTCGTTCCCAGGTGTATTCCGGTCCACGCCGTGAGTTCCATCGCACCTTAACTATCGGTATGCAACTAAGTTTTAGTTTCTTGACTTCCCGGTCCATTATTTCCACCGGTTCTTCAACAAAGTGAAGTTGCTCATCAATCTGAATTTCCTCTAAAGGAATTGCGAGCGTTTCGTCCGTTAAGCACTTCTTGAGGTTTGATACGTGGAATACATTATGCACGCTACTCACTTCCTACGATAGCTGTAGCTCGTAGGCCACGGGGCCTATACGTTTTGTGATTTCGAATGGTTCGATATAACAAGGATTTAACTTTCCCCGCTTCCCGAATCGGGTCACTCCCTTCCAAGGCGAGACTTTAAGTACACGGTCTCCTACTTGGAATTCAAAAGGTTTGCGCTATAACATCACTGTATTTCAGGTTGTCCGTACATATGTACGACTGTACTATTACAACCTGATATGGTTATTATTATTAATGATGATGCATTATTTGATGTTATTACTAATATTGGTATACACATTGAGAACATATTATTATACGCGTAAACCCTAGGAAGTTTAGTTGTAACCCAACTAAACAGAACCAGAGAGTTTATTGCTGCTGCATTCACGGATATTGGATTACTGTTTTAGAATGGAAAAGAATTGGAGTTTGATATTGGTTATTGTTGGTGGCTAAACATAGTCAAGGACACATGATCATGGTTTATCGAAATAGCGGTGGGACGGTGGCTGGGGCAGTTGCGACTGACCCCTACATATGCCCTATACATATGCATATTTTGGTCTATCATGGATGTGTCAGTGATATGGTTTAGTGGGTTTTGGATTGGGATTGATAATATTAAAGTTAATAAAATAATGGAAGTATAATTGGAATTAATTACGCGATGGTGAGGTTACGAACACAATTTAAACACAAATATTAATTCAGAAATATTAACTTAATAAATGTATTCGCGTGAATGACGATTCATACGAATATAATTATTCAGAATAATGTTCTGAAATGATATTCCACAAATCGAAAATTGAATCGAAATCCGATACGAACGTCGGATTCGGAAAGGTGAAGATCTTTACGAATACGTACGCGAGTAACGCGTTTCGACGAGATAAAGTAATAATATCAACGATAATAGAATAAGAAAAATAAATTAAAAACGTTTATTAGCAATTACAACCTAAAACGAAAATGAACGGATTATTTTATTTAAATAAATAATTTAACGAAAATAAAACGAAAACTGTTTTTGCGAAACGATTGCATTTGAAATCATTTTATTACACGAAACACGAATATTCCAAAAATATTATGTTTTAAATATATTTTACAAACATAACCGAGCATTTAATATATTATGTCGCGAAATAAACGAGACCGAGCACGTGGGAACGAAACGGGGTATATGAAAGAAGATTTTCTTCTTTCTTCTTGATTCCCACCATTTCACTCTCTCTAAACCTTCCAATTCGTCACCCACCTCTCTCTCTCTAACTTCTCTCTAGCATATCTCCCCCATTTCTCAACGAAATCACGAGATCTTGGTGCCAAAACGACCGCGTGATCGAGAGGAGCAAGAAGATACAAAGAAACCCTACGTTTGGTCAACGATCGAGGTAAATCCAAAGCTTTTACTTTCCAGTTTTTGGTGAAAACCCTATTCGACATGGCTACCATCTTTATACATGATTTTTAGGTTTGATATGTGTAAAACAACTTAGTATGACCGAGATGTAGTAGTAGTTTTGACCTACAATAGTTTGATATGCGATAGAAATGATGGTGGACATCCATGGGCTGACTGGTTCGCGAGGAAGAAGAAGGTGTGGGTCGGGCGAACCTATTATTGCTGAGCAGAATAGGAGCCGAACCCTACTGGCCTAGCGAACCTGTATGAGTCAGGCGAGGGGTGGCCGAACCTCCCTTTCTGCCGACCGAACCTTATCCCCACACACCTGTGGGAGAGGAACCTTTGTGGGCGGGAAACGAGGAGTGGCCGAACCTATATGGGGAACCCACGAACCTGCAAGGATGATGGGCGAACCATGGGCTTGCGGCGAACCCCCTTGTGTCTAGCGAACCTTTTGGCCCACATGCTTTAGCTTTAGCCGAACCTCCCCATTGTTCAGCCACATATAACCCCACGAACTTAACACTCACACGAATCAATTAGCTGCGAACCCAGCCCCACGAACCTAGAGTCCAAGTTGCAGCAAACCTAATGCCAATTTGCCGAACCTATGGGGCTGTTAGAAGGTTCGCTGATGTCATAGTTGCCGAACCTAAGGTGTAACTGAACTAGGCATAGCCGAACCTAATATTACCAAATAAATGGGGATGTCGAACTTGTGTTATGAAACAAGGGAGTGGGAACACTAAGGTTTAAAATCAATAATAACCTAAGAATCATGCATGCATGGACATTAGAAAATCACCACCTTTCTTTTTCTAAAATACAAGTTTGAGAATTTCGAGTTATATATATATGTGTGTGTGTGTGTGTAATATATATATTGAGAAACACTTCTATATAAATGGGTTGAATGAGAAATTTCAAACACAAAAGTTAATTCTAAATAATTTAGACTATGGTGGACAATAAAATGTCTTATGCATGCATGTACGTATAGGTGTGTGATAATGGTTATCATTTTTATATACATCGATATACAAATCTATGGGGACACACAAGACATCATAAATAATGATCATTGTTAATTAGTTACGACTAACAAGTCTAAATTTTATTGTAATGAAGGATACCTAGTATATGTGGGGTATTTCATTCTAACTTAGAGTTAACAAACTAATCAATTGAAACATTTCATAGAGTAGGCACTTAAGAATGCTTAATTCAAATAGAACGCGTATACTTATGAATATGGGAACACAATAATTACAGATCGTTGAGTTGCCTTGAGTTCACTTACGCGAGCGCGCATATTACAAAGACACTGATTCTAAGGACTCAGGTGAGTTCTCATAACCTCCCTATTTAAACTGTTTTGTTTTAAACTCGGAGGTGAAACATGTATACCAATTTTAATATCATTTCGATAACACATGGGTAATACCTGTTTATCAATACGATATTCATATTATGAGATTATCAATGTATATGGATTAACTTTGATTATTATAACTCCGTGTGGCATTGCTGATGACCTCAGTCATCCGAAATGATCACATGTATTGTCACGTGGGTTACCAAACTTCCGTGTATCGTTGTGTTGACTTCGGTCATCCGAGACGATTACATGTATTGTCACTTGGATTATCATAACTCCATGAGACCTTGTTATTGACTTCGGTCATCCACAACGGTCACATGTATTGTCACGTGGTTGGATACCACTCCATGAATCATGTCTTTAACTTCGGTTAATCATAATGATTTCATGTATAGTCACTTATACTATTTGAGAATCTTAATGATTGTGATTGGTTGAATGTTTATGTGATTGACTATCTATGATCATCTATGATTATTTGAGATATGTGATTATGTATTTGTGTTGTGATGGATTATCTCGCAGATACTCATATGGATTATCACAGAAAACTATAAACTTTTAAACTCATTTATACAAACACTTTGTAAAACATTTTCAAATATAAAACTTATGATTACTCACCAACTACTTTGTAGTTGACACTTGATTTTTACATGTTTCAGGTAATGAAGCAAAGTAGGTTGAGGAAGATGAACTCACACTTTTGGACATCGTCATATAGGATCTTGGACTTAACTAATTAACTGAAATTCTGGCGATTAGAATTTAGTTAGATAGCTAATTCTCTTTTGTAATTGATGTAACAAATTCATGATAGAAATGATTTTTGTGTATTTAATTTGGTTGATTGAATGATATGTGATGATTTAATTTAGATGCCCATGAGCTTTTGAACAATCTACACATCCCTCGTGGCATCCCGACGTTTCCGCCATCGGTCGGGGTGTTACATGCGCCTTTTGTTGGTGTTGCTCTTCTCTCGATCCCGAGCTGCCGCCATTCTGTTACGTATTTGCACGATTTTCTCGGTCGTTTCGTGCACAAGTTCAGGACAAGTTAGTTGGCTTTCATCAACTTCTGCCAACAAAGAGGTGATCTGCACTTACGTCCGTAAAGTGCTTCAAAAGATGCAGCTCCAATGCTGGTGTGATAACTGTTATTATATGAGAACTCCACCAAGGGTAGGTGAGTCTCCCAGCCTTTACCAAAGTCTATCAAGCATGCTCGAAGCATATCCTCCAAGGTTTGGATGGTTCGTTCACTCTAACCATCCGTCTGCGGGTGATAGGCGGGTGATAAGTCGTGCAAATGATAGTGTCGGTGATGGAAAGCTTCAAACCTTCTTCCAAGCTCCCAAAGCTCTCAACAATGGCTTCCTCAAGGTCTCTAGTAGTGATTATGGGGTTGTAGGGAGGTTAGCAGGTGGTTTTTGGGGGTTTAAAACGAGTGGATGGCGTCTGATTGCAAGCAACAATGATGTGGGTAGGTTAATGATGGTTTTGGGGTTCTCAAAAAGATTTTCTGCGATTTATCCTTCCAGGCGTACCGCGCTAGAAAGCGGGCATCCGAGGTGTTTCTTGCCTTGTGCATAGCGTCAAGGGGGAAAGGTTGGGCCTAGGCTTACCGCCTAGCCCGCCGGATGAGCCCAATTGGCCGTTTTTCAAGATTTGGTCCTTTCTCCGCATATTTCTCAATTTCGGACATCGTTTCGAGACTCGTAAACTTCGTTTCACCCATTTTAGGTTCTCTAGGACCTAAGTGCAGTGTAAGTGGACTGTGGTTGTGTAATTCACCAACGTTTGTTATTCAAGACACGTGCGTGTGTTTCACGATAATTCCTTGAATCATCTATGTGTTTGAACTGTTGTGCAGCGTGTCACTCTAAATATTACTATTCTTGTGCCACGTATGAAATAATAATACTAATTATCATTAAAATAAAATGATGCTGACCTGGAATTTGCGAGGTGTCACATCATCCCCCTGTTAATAGGAATTCCGTCCCGAAACTCAGTTCGCATTGCTGGTGTTAGTCTGGTCTGTGAACAGGTGAGGGTATTTCTTATTCATCTGGTCCTCTCGTTCCTAGGTGTATTCCGGTCCACACCGTGAGTTCCATCACACCTTACCTATCGGTATGTAACTAAGTTTTAGTTTCTTGACTTCCCGGTCCATTATTTCCACCGGTTCTTCAACAAAGTGAAGTTGCTCATCAATCTGAATTTCCTCTAAAGGAATTGCGAGCGTTTCATCCGTTAAGCACTTCTTGAGTTTTGATACGTGGAATACATTATGCACGCTACTCAGTTCCTGCGGTAGCTGTAGGTCGTAGGCCACGGGGCCTATACGTTTTGTGATTTCGAATGGTCCGATATAACGAGGATTTAACTTTCCCCACTTACCGAATCAGATCACTCCCTTCCAAGGCGAGACTTTAAGAAGTACACGGTCTCCTACTTGGAATTCCAAAGGTTTGCGCCTTTTGTTGGCGTAGCTCTTCTGTCGATCCCGAGCTGCCGCCATTCTGTTACGTATTTGCACGATTTTCTCGGTCGTTTCGTGCACAAGTTCAGGACCAGTTAGTTGGCTTTCACCAACTTCTGCCAACAAAGAGGTGATCTGCACTTACGTCCGTAAAGTGCTTCAAAAGGTGCAGCTCCAATGCTGGTGTGATAAATGTTATTATATGAGAACTCCACCAAGGGTAGGTGAGTCTCCCAGCTGTTACCGAAGTCTATCACGCATGCTCGAAGCATATCCTCCAAGGTTTAGATGGTTCGTTCACTCTAACCATCCGTCTGCAAGTGATAGGCAGTACTCATATCCAACCTTGTTCCAAGGGCCTTATGTAGGGACTTCCAAAAATGTGCTGTGAATCTGCTGTCCCGATCGGATATTATGGAGACTGGAACTCCATGTCTCGACATGACTTCTTTCAAGTAGATTCGGGTCAGCTTATCCAATTTGTCAGTCTCCTTGATCTGTAGGAAATGTGCCGATTTCGTGAGTCGATCTACGATAACCCAAATGGTATCGCAACCACTTGCCGTCTTTGGCAGTTTGGTGATAAAGTCCATGGTAATCTGCTCCCATTTCCATACTGGGATTTCTGGGTGTTGAAGTAATCCTGATGGTTTCCGATATTTGACCTTTACCTTAGAGCAAGTCAAACACTTACTCACATAAGTTGCGATTTCTGACTTCATGTTAGGCCACCAATAAGTTTTCTTTAGATCGTGGTACATTTTGTCAGAACCTGGATGTATTGAGTACCGGCTCTTGTGAGCTTCATCCATCACTACGTCTCTCAATCCCTCGTAGCGTGGAATCCAAATCTGATCCATCAGGTAGTAAGCTCCATCATCCTTTTCCTTTAGTTGTTTATCCATATCTCGCATGGCTTCGTGAGTGAGGTTTTCGGTTTTCAGAGCTTCCTGTTGTGCAATTTGGATTTGATTAGGTAACTCTGAGTGTATTGTAAGCTATAGTGCACGTACACGTTTTGTGGTTTCCTTTCTGCTTAACGCGTCGGCCACGACATTAGCTTTCCCGGGATGGTACTTGATAGCATAGTCATAGTCGCCTATTAGCTCAACCCATCTGCGTTGTCTCATGTTCAGCTCCTTTTGGTCGAAGATGTGTTGTAGGCTCTTATGATCTGTGAATCTGGTGCACTTGGTGCCGTACAGATAGTGTCGCCAGATCTTCAATACGAACACCACGGCTCCTAATTCCAAGTCATGTGTTGTATAATTCTTCTCGTACACCTTCAGTTGTCGTGATGCGTAGGCAATAACTTTCTTGCGCTGCATCAACACGCAGCCTAGTCCTTGTTTTGATGCATCGCAATAGACTACAAAGTTTTCACATCCCTCAGGTAAGGATAGGATGGGTGCACTGCACAATTTCTGCTTCAACAAGCTTAAAGCAGCTTCTTGTTGTTCTCCCTATTCGAACTTTTTGTCTTTGTGCATGAGAGATGTTAATGATTGTGCGATCTTCGAGAATCCCTCGATAAACCGCCTATAGTACCCTGCCAATCCTAGGAATTGTCGCACCCCGGTTGGAGTCTTAGGTGCTTCCCAATTCTTAATGGCCTCTATCTTGGCTGGGTTTACATGTATTCCTTTCTCATTCACAACGTGTCCAAGGAACTGGACTTCGCGAATCCAAAAATCGCATTTGGAAAACTTCGGGTATAATTGTTCCGTCTTCAGCAGTTCCAACACGAGTCTCAAATGTTCGGCATGTTCTGCCTGAGTCTTGGAGTAGATCAACATGTCATCAATGAATACGATTACGAACTTGTCGAGATATGGCTTGCACAGCCGATTCATGAGATCTATGAATACAGCTGGTGCGTTAGTCAGCCCGAAAGGCATGACCAGAAACTCGTAATGTCCGTATCGTGTCTTGAAGGTTGTCTTCGGTATGTCTTCCTCTTGTATCCTTAGTTGATGGTAACCAGACCTCAAATCGATTTTCGAATAGTAGCTTGACCCTTATAGTTGGTCAAACAGATCGTCTATCCGTGGTAACGGGTATCGATTCTTTATTGTTACCTTGTTCAGTTCTCGGTAGTCTATGCACATACTAAACGATCTGTCCTTTTTCTTCACAAACAAGACCGGTGCTCCCCAAGCTGAGAAGCTCGGCCGAATAAATCCTCTATCTAATAACTCTTGCAGTTGATTGGATAGTTCTTGCATTTTAGTAGGAGCCAATTGGCATGGCGCCTTGGCTATTGGTGCAGCTCCTGGTGTTAGATCTGTCTGGAACTCCACATGTCGCTTCGGGGGTAGTCCCGGTAGATCGTCTGGGAAGACTTCTGGAAAATCACGGACGACAACAATGTCCTCGATCTCCCTTTCCTTATTTGGTTGTTCAGTAATAAGGACCAAGGTAGCTGTGTATCCCTTCTTCAGGTATTTGCTTGCCTTCATGCAGGACATGATGTTCAATGGTATCCCACGCCGTTCTCCTTGAATTGAGATCTGCTCTCCATTTGGCAACGTAACTCGTACAATCTTCTCGTTACATACGATCTCAGCATGGTTAGCAGATAACCAGTCCATTCCAATCACCACGTCGAAGCTCTCGAGAGTCACTGACATCATATCGATCTTTAGTTCGTGGTCTGCTAGTGTCAAGACACACCCTTTGACGATGTGTTGCGCCTCGATCAGCTTGCCGCCTGCTAACTCTACGGTGTACTTATAGTCTAGAGGTATTGGGGTCATATTTAGCAGTTTACTAAAATCACTAAAGATGAAACTCCTATCGGCACCAGTATCAAATAATATGCTACCGTAGACATTATTTAAAAGAAACGTACCGGTAACGACATTGGGGTCATCTTTTGCTTCCCCGAACCCGATCACGAACACCCTGCCCTTTGTTGGATTGCCACCAGTATTCTTGTTTTGCGGGAGAATGTGCCCTGGCTTCCCGCAAGTGAAGAACCCCTTCAAGGTATCGTTCTTGTTGGTGTTAGGGTTAGGGTTTGATCGACATTCTTTGGCCATGTGCCCGTTTCTTCCACAGTTTGTGCATTTGACCTTTTTTGCACGGCCCAAAGTGATGGTAGTTGCAATTGTTGCATTTTGGGTTGTTGCCCTGATATCCCCCTTGCCTTGATTGTTTGGCTGGGTGGAAGTGAAAACTTTAGCAGGTGCTGGGTTGGTTGTTGAGGTGAAAAGGTACGGTCGTTGCTGGGCTTCCACTTCCTCTTGGGTTCCTGGGGTTTCGAATGTTCACCCCATTTTGGCAGTTTACCCTGGGCGATCAGTTAATTTATGGGCCAGCCGGATCATTGGTTGGATGGTGGTGAGGTCAGAGGTAGTCACCATGCTCTGTATTTGTTCGGGCAGTCCGTTGATAAACTGCTCAATCTTCTTGTACTCCGGCGTCACCATTGCCGGACACAGTTTGCATAGCTCGTGAAATCGAGTACAGTACTGCTCGATTTCAGATCCCACCATCTTGTGTACCCAAAATTCCGCCTCTAGCTTCCGAATTTCATCTCGAGGACAATATTACACGTGGAGCATTCTGGTAAACTCTTCTCAAGAGATAGAGTTGGCAGCTTCTAGTCCTAGTGTCTGGACATGTGTTTTCCACCAGGTGAGGGCTGGTCCCTCTAGAGTCCCAGTGGCAAACTTGACTCGGCTCTCCTCCGAGCACTCAGACATTGAGAATATTGACTCGAGCTTTTCGACCCAACGGAGCAGTCCCACTGCCCCTTCAGTGCCTTTGAAGTTATGAGGATGACAGCTTAGAAAAGCCTTGAACGAGCATCCCTAAGTTGCGCTCCCATGAGATCCTGTTCATCGGGATTAAATGTCACGCGTTAGTGGCAATGTTGTCTATACTAAGTTAGTCGGGTTAAGCAAATGTTAGTACCATTATTGGTTCCACTAGTCTCGCTGTTTTGACGGTTTGCCTCATACTCGGCAATTGCTTTGTTGACCCGGCGGTCAACCATCATCTTGATAGTTGCTGCGCCGATCTTTCGCTTGGGGTGGCGAACATATGTTCCCTTTCCAGACATTGTCGAATTCTATACGGAAGGGATAGAGTGTTAGTCATCATGCGTTAGAGTGTTAGTCAGGAGTTATGTTAGATGTTTGTCAGTAGTAGTCATAGTCATGATATATAACAAACGAAAGTAAAACATCATTTCATTAATGATAACAACTTTTGAGTACAATGATTTCCAACAAAGATACTACTACTAAAGTTCATATGAGCACATCCCGCTCATCTAAGAATACTGGAAAAATAAAGTACTGAAATAAAATAACTAGTCTAATTCGAGGCAATAGTGGAGTGCGAGTCTCCACTCTCTGCGGGGCCATCATCGTCGTCCTCCTCGGGATCCTCATCTGGATCCTCATCAAAATCACCCTCTTCGAGGTCCTCTACCTCGAATTGGGGCTCCGGATCGGGCTATGGTTCTGCCAAGAACTGTTCGACCCATGCATTTAACATGGCATCGCTGGCCTGGATCATAGCCTGATTCTCCTCACTTGAGACCTCCACGGCCGCCAACCGTCCATTGTGCCCATGCACTACAGCAGCTAAAACATCCTGCTGCTCCTCGAGCAATGCAGTCCTGTCACGGATATCCGTGACTTCAGCTGCGGTCTCATCATGTCGCCGGATCGCGTCTTGTGTTGTGGCGACTAAACCATTTTGTGCCCCCTCGATATGAGCAAGCCTCTCCTCCAAGTGTTCCACGCGGTTCTAGAGGCGCTGTCTATGCTCTAGAAGATCCCGGAACTCATCTGTCAGCACATGTAACTGGCAGGACTCACGGGTATATCTCGAGATCAGTGCAGCGAATGCCCGCTCCATGGGCATGCCTATAGGTGGTAGAGGTGGCCCGCTAGATGCATCGCCTAATAAAGGCAATCGGGGAACTCTCTCTTCCCTCGCCCAGGTAGCAAGGGTAACAGGGTACCAGTCCCACGGTCCCGTGCTGCTCGAGGGTCGAAGCCTCTTGGGCTCCTGTGCATGCACCTGCTCCACTATGTCCCTGATCCTCTACTTGTCCTCCTCGGTAAGCTCGTACTCGTACGAGCGTTTCCTCGCGTCCTTCCCATTCTGGTCCTTGTTGTTGTCCATTTCTGCGTTCTAGTCAAATAAGTAACAGCATATGATAACAGTTAATTTTACTGTGCCAATTCTAGTGTAGTGGCTATTGTAGAGCAATGGCTATAGTCTAAGTTCACAACATGCAAACCTAGTTCCCTATAACCAAGGCTCTTATACCAGTCTGTCACACCCCAAAATTCCCACGTGTGGTGTCAGACCGCTCGGGTGTGACGTGGCCAGGATCACAGCTCATGGTCATATAGAACGACTATATATGAGTTACTCAAACATACAGTTATGTAAATAAACATGTTTTCATAATAAGGCAACGGAAATGTTTAATAACTAAAGCAACGGAATAATAAAGTATTACAGCGGAAAGATAAATTGTTTCAGACACTACATGATCATAATTTTTTTTGTTTAAAACGTATTAATGCAAACAAAAGCCTAGGACAAGAGTCTATATGCAAGTCAGACTCCTTAGTGCTTCCTTGTGCGCATCCTAGCTTGTAGTCCTTCAGTTACCTGAGAATACATGTGAAAAAGTATCAACTATAAAGTTGGTGAGTTCACAGGTTTAGACAGACAGAAAAAAGTAAACAGACATATACTAGGTATGTTAAGTTGTTTGTTGGATTATACGATCCGTGAGTGTGTCAGTTCATATTACCGAAACTCGATTGTTTCCATTTGCCTCCCCGGGTCATCGCTGAACCCGGTAATCAACATCGATATTACGCTCGTTATGACCTCCAATCAACATTGGTGCCGAGTGGGGATAGTCAAACCCAGTAGTACTACGTAATAATGACTCGTTTGTCATACAACTAACGGTAAAGATACGTGAGGGCTTAATGCGATAATAGTTACACTCAAAAATAGTTTTACAACATACCAGTCATATATCCAAATAGTTGCATAGTATACTCACCCCAAAAGTTTAGTAAAACAGTTAAAAAGTAAAAGCGGGCCTGTAAACTCACCTGAGTTTAGCAGAGTGTTCGTACGACAACAGTGTAGCTCACCGGCTAGCAGTTACCTATATCACATAGGTATTATAAGTTTGTGTTAACATACTTGTGGGTCTCACAGGACCGTGTTCGTGTTTAACAACTTCAAGTTGTTATGTGGGTCGAGTTGACCGTGTTCGTGTTTAACAACTTCAAGTTGTTATGTAGTGTCATGTGAAGTGTGCGGATACCAAAGTCACATTTGTGAGGAAGCTTACTATTTATAGTAAGTTCCTGTTTTAGGAAAAGTTCCCAAATTATGCAACTCATGTAAGAAATCACTTTCCGATTACTCTAATATGCATAGTTAACCTAAGTGAGCATGTTATCACATAACACAAAGTTACACTTAATCGGTTAAGCACGTTTCGCATGTAAGAGTTACTATTTTTAGAAGGTTGTAAAAATAGGCATGTTTTACTAAGTGTAATAACCCATTTCATCTAAATATCAACTTTCTAGTCTTAAATACCCATTTAATCATATTTGTTACGACTACACATTACCATTTATCGACTTTACAACAATAAAGTTACTATTTTTAGTAACTTATGACAAATACACATATTATCATCATTATAATGACTCAAAACACCTAATATTATCATGTTAATGCTAAATGACCATGTTATGCATACTATAACATCCATTTCATCATTCTTTAGCCATTTGTAACAAAAAAGTTACTATTTTTAGAAATAATGATACTAATCATTCCTCTTGTTATTTCTAGCATCTCACATACATCATATTAGTTCCAAATCATCATCTTAAACATAAATCCTAGATCTAAACACATGCATGTTGCCATTTCATCATTTTGCAATAATAAAGTTACTAAAAATGGAAATAATTACCAATAACCATCTTTTGGCTAAAACTATTATCGTTGACCATATGAATCATCATCAAGTATCATTTATAATAACATTTCATCATCAAAAATCATGTAAACATGCTTAGATCATACATGCATGTAAGTATTTCAATACTTATATTAAAGTTAAGCATTATGACATATCCACATTATCATGGGTCATCAAAATACATCATTATATCATTCAAGATCATCAAGATCACTAATAAAATCATCAAACCCAGATTCGAATCACCAAAATTTGTTCATGTAGAGATTGAGTGCATGTATGTTTGTAAAACCTTGCATGTGGGTCTTTGAGTGGGATATGTGCAAAATGACTAAGGGATTACCTTTCAATGCTTCAAATGTGTTAAGATGGTCGACCAACAGCACTCTGAGCTTCTGGAATCCTTCTCTAAGTCGTGCAAATGATAGTGTCGGTGATGGAAAGCTTCAAACCTTCTTCCAAGCTCCCAAAGCTCTCAACAATGGCTTCCTCAAGGTCTCCAGTAGTGATTATGGGGTTGTAGGGAGGTTAGCAGGTGGTTTTTGGGGGTTTAAAATGAGTGGATGGCGTCTGATTGCAAGCAACAATGATGTGGGTAGGTTAATGACGGTTTTGGGGTTCTCAAAAAGATTTTCTGCGATTTATCCTGCCAGGTGTACCGCCTAGCGAGCAACGCGCACTCCAGGCGTACCGTGCGAGAAAGCGGGCATCCGAGGTGTTTCTTGCCTCGCGTGTACCGCCAAGGGGGATGGGCTGGGCCTAGGCGTACCACCTAGCCCGCCGGATGAGCCCAATTGGCCCATTTTCATGATTTGGTCCGTTCTCCGCGTATTTCTCGATTTCGGACATCGTTTCGAGACTCGTAAACTTCCTTTCACCCATTTTGAGTTCCCTAGGACCTAAATGCAGTGTAAGTGGACTGTGGTTGTGTAATTCACCAAAGTTCGTTATTCAAGACATGTGCGTGTTTTTCACGATAATTCCTCGAATCATCTATGTGTTTGGACTGTTGTGCCACGTGTCACTCTAAATATTGCTATTCTAGTGCCACGTATGAAATAATAACACACATTATTATTAAAATAAAGTGATGCTGACCTGAAATTTGCGAGGTGTCACATTTGTCATTTGTACTCATGATATTTTGTTGTTTCGCATGAAATGTTGTGTGTTGTAATTTCATTTCTCATTGAAATCTACACAATTGTTGGGCATGCAATCTTGTGTAAACAGGTGGGGATACTTAAACTTCATGCGATTCTCACGCTCTCAGGTAAATTTTGGACCGCGTTAGAGTTCTAACGAACCTTCACAATAGGAATACGAATTCGTTTTAGTTTCTTAACTTCACGATCCATAATATCTATCGGTTCTTCAATGAAATGTAACTGTTCATCAACTTGTATTTATTCAAAGAGGTATGACCAATGACTCATCAGCAAGGCATTTATTGAGATTTGATACATGAAATACTTCATGCACTCTGCTAAGTTCATCTAGTAATCCAAGTATGTATGCCACAGGACCCATCCTTTGTGTTATCTCTAACGGCCTGACATACCTTGGAGCTAATTTGCCTTCAGCCCCAAAATGAACTACGCCTTTCTAGGGAGACACTTTCGACATAACTCGGTCACCAACTCGGAATTCCAAAGGCTGTCACCGTTTGCCTGCGTAAATCTTTTGACGACTACGTGCAGCATGTAATTTATGATGAATCTAAGCGATCTTATTAGTGGTTTCCTATATAAGCTCACGCCCAGTTGTCATGTTGTCTCCCACTTCGGTCCCACAAATCGGCGACCGACATTTTCTACTATACAATGCTTCAAACATAGCACATCCAATACTGCTACGGTAGCTATTGTTGTAGGAGAACTCAAGAAGTGGTAGATGGGTGTCCCAATTTCCACCAAAATCAAGGACGCATGTTCTCAACATATCTTCCAGGGTTTGAATGGTTCGCTTGCTTTGACCATCCGTTTTTGGATGATAAGAGGTGCTTAAACTCACGTTTGTCCCTAAGGATTGTTGTAGTGATTGCCCGAACCTCAATGTAAATCGAATGTCCCGGTCTAAAATAATATATAACGGCACTCCGTGTCGTACTACTATTTCATTGATGTATAATCTTGCAAGTTTATCCATCTTGTACTTTCACACTTCGGTAAAAAGTGAGCGGAAGTTCAATGATGACCCATATAGTATCATGTCCCATAGAAGTGCGGGGTAGCTTGGTAATGAAATCCATAGCGACTTGTTCCCACTTCCATTGTGGTAACTCCTGTTGATCCAGCAAACCTGACGGTTTCTGGTGTATGGCTTTAATTTTCGCTCACGTTAAGCACTTACCAACATAAGTAGCTACATTCTTTTTCATACCTGGCCATCAATAAAATGTCCTAAGATCTTGGTACATCTTATCAGCACCAGGATGAATAGAATAAGGAGTATTGTGTGCCTCGTCAAGAATAAGCTTTCTGAGTTCATCTACCATTGGGATCCATACACGATCTTGGGAAGCATCACAGTATACCACAAAGTCATCTTTGCCTTCAGGGAGTGTTAAGATTGAAGCATTGCACAATCTTTGTTTCAATGTTTGGAACGCTTCTTCCTGTTTCTGCATCCACACAATGGTTCACTGTTCTAGGTTAGCTTAGAGAGTGGCAAGGCTATCTTAGAAAAATTCGAGATGAATCTCCTATAATAACCTGCCAAACCAATGATCTTATCTCAGTAGGTGTTGTGGGATGTAACATCAGTGTCTGAACAGTAGTCGGAACAGTAACTGTACAGTAGATCATGTATGAAACTATGTGTATTAATTGTTATTCGATGTTCAATACGAAACTATTACGAATCTATTACATAAACATATTGTGAAACAACAGTTAACCGTCAGAATCATGTCTGACAATACGAATCGAGGTTGTGTATGATAATTAGGAATTTATTATTTATAAACGTATGTGAGGTTGTACAGAACAAAACAAAAACAGATGTCGTTACGTGAATATTAAACTGATGGAGTATTCGTGTGGGTGACGATTCGCACGAATATATCTGTAAGTTAAATGTTCTGAATGATGTCCAATAATTAGAAAATCAAATCGAAAAGTATAGTTGTCGTCGTGTTCGTACGGGTGACGATCCGAACGAATACGCGCGAGAACCGTACAATTCGATTAAACAATTAAATTAAATAATTTTAAAACTTTAAATAATAAATAAAAAGATAACTAGTTAATTTATTAGGAATTACAACCTAATTTAAATAAGAAAATTCTATTTTTATAATCGTATCGTTATGTTACGAGAAAACCGAAAACCGACGTCTCTGCGCAAGAACCGAACAACCGAAACAAACACGAACCACTACGGGGTATAAAAACCCAGACAAGCATTTAATCCTTCATTTAATTTTCCACCAACCCTTTCTCTCTCTAAATTTTCGGATTTCTACCCTCTCTATAAAATATCATCACAAAAACCTTCATAAATCTCTCATTTCTTGCTCAAATTGAGCAAACTTGGTACCAAATCGAAGCCCTTGATGAGGAGACCATGAAAGTACAGCAGATCGAGCTTGGAACCCGCTGATTTGAAGGTAATGTGAGCTCAAACTTTAGTATTTTTAGGGTTTTTAACAAACCCGAATGAATGAACTTAGAACCCTATTTATTCCCATCAAACCTTGATAGATTCATTTTAAAATGGGTTTTTATGAATTGTTTGAGCTTAAAATGATTTAAGATAGGGTTTAGTTATTTAAAACCTGCGTATATGGAGCTGAGAATCGGAGGTTGAAGATGACTTCAACCGAGAACCCCATAGTTTGACCGAAAACACTTCCAATTGATATCCTTTGACCGAAAACCAATTAAGATGACCGAGAACTCCTTCTTTTATGAATAATGGCCGAGAACCCAAATTAGAAGACAAGCACTTCATTCTTATTTAGCTTGGCCGAGAATTCCCATCCCTGTTCCCCACCATGACCGAGAAAAATTAGGGGATCAACCAACATTGGGCGAGAACCCCACCTTTTGGAAATTTCTAGTCGAGAAACCCACTTGTGATGTATTATTCCAACCGAAAACACCATATCCAAATTAAGATGATATGGTGGACCACATATATATATTTATTTAAATCCTTGAAGGCTTAGTCGAGAACTATTGTGTTTCTTGGAGTTCCAAAATCGTTTTTTTTGTTGTGGTGGGACACACACACATAACCACCGAAAATTTATATCTCATCTTTCAACATGAAATTACAATTATGTTAATCTAAATTGGCATAAAATGTAATTAGATTTGGGGTGCAATTGGGTATGCTACTTTAATTCATATTACTTAAACATTGTTAGTAAACATTTAGGTAACATTTAGAACAAGAGTTTTAATCATAAAGCATAGTTTAAAACATGTTAAAGGGTTATAACAAGTTCATGTTTGGTCAAGAGAACTCAAGGTTTACTTATAAAGTGAATTAGCCAAGTTTTACTATAAAGTTGGTAGGTTTACTTTAACTAAGTATCGGAAGATTGACATTTAGATGTCAACGACCAATACTTGGAATTTTCGTTCAAACACTTAAGTTGGTGATCAATTGAGTTGTTCAAATGAATAACTTAGCAGATATTCAACTCAATAAAAAACAATAATCAAGAATGGCAACAAAGAACTATCACGGGACTTAGTGATTAACCTACTTAGATTAACTTAAGTCCTAACATGTTTAACTTGTATGTTTCATAAAAAAAAAAAAATTGACATGTTACTAAAATATAACGATTTATAACATATAAACATGTTTTATATTTTAAAGTAACTTAGATGATTTTTCTAAATGTAAAATTTTGTAATTTAAATAAGAAATTAAAAATGGTGATTTATTGAAAGGATTATGTCTTTTATTTTGTAAATTTAATTAATTAAGGGATGAGGGTTCATAAAGAGGTACGTAACTAGAATACTTAGAAAAATCCTAGCAACACATTAGAAAGTATATAGGACACATAGTTGCACACCAAGACCTAAACCCTATACACGTCAAATCTATGTACTTATAGTATTCTAAACATTTTGTTTTATAAACGCGGGGCTGAGAAGCATGCGTAAATTATTTTCTTTGTATTATATTTTACTTAAATGCTTTTAAATTCTATATGTTTTGTATAAATTATCTTCCTAGATCATGTCTAGGAAAATTTTTATGCATGTTTTACTAAGTTTATCTACTTATAACATAAGTAGATATTTGAGTTAAACTGAATATTTTTACGAACCAAACGAAACTATTTTGACGAAACAAGTGCGTGAATTCAACGAATCAAATGAAACAATTTTTCCGAAACTAATATTCGATGCTCAACGAACCAAGTGTTCAACGATCAACGAATCAAGAGTACATTTGTTCAACGAATCTAGTATTCAATGATTAACGAATCAAGTACATCTTGCAACGAAACTAGACGAATCAATAAATCATTTTCAAGGGAAAGTCTGGGAAACATCAAAGATAACATTTGCCAACGAATATATACGAAACAAGGGACGAATCTAGACGAATCAAGAACGAATCTATAAAATCCTATAATTCAAAAGATGTCCAAGCTAGACTGATTGATTATAGGTTGCATGTTTGATGATAGTTACAGAATTCCCTAAATTCTATGAACCTTTGATTGACAGACTAGTCTACTCGAGTTTGACCAAGGCCCAATCATTAGGACTTAGCTTTTAATTTAAATGTTTATTTAATAATTCATTTAAGCATTTCAAATTAACAACTTCCATATTTTTCAACATTTGCTATGGTGTTGTTGAATGTGTTAACGAAACTAACGAAAGTAATGTTTTGATGTAACTAAAGAATCAAGTGTTTTGACGAATATAACGGAACAAGCATGGTGAAGAAACTAACGAAAAAAGTATGATGATGGTTGAGGGTGAAACGCTTGATTATCATTGACAACAATATGTTATATGGTTCAGTATGCGGTGGGCTGGCGGCTGGGCTGGCGGTAAGCTTGATCCTACGTATGCCCTATATATAAGCATACTTGACTGGATAGCATAGGTGGTTGTTGGTGAGGTTAAGGTTGTCATCCGGTCAGGTTTGTTCAAATTCATTTTAAATGTCAAAATTATATGAACTCACCAACCATGTGTTGGCTTTTGTTTTCTTGCATGACTTCTGAGACGCCCCGTTCCCCGGGAGTTCCTCGGTTGGTTAAACATCAAAAGCATAGCTCTTAAACCGTAGGATAATCGTATACTTTAGCAGCGGAAATCATTACATAACATTTAATCTTAACAGGAATGCCAGCTCTTAAACAGGAAGTCCTCATGCCATGTCACGGCCATCATATCCTTATCATAACTTGCTCGACCTGACATGCATGCTAAAACAAGTCAGCTTTCGCTTGTGAGTTCTAAGTTAACTTTTTATAAAAATCTTTACTCATTCATATCATTATATAACATAACGTAACTCAAATGCATAACACACATATCATCAAATCATCAATCATACGGTGCATAAATATAGCCTTCACTGTTGACCGAAGTCAACATGCTTGTGCAGCACAAGACTCTATAACTATCAACCCGAAGTCGATAACTCATACATGCATAAGATTTCCTCAATTGGCGACACACAGTCGGCAGGCTTGTGTTTCCACAAGACTCACAAGTCAGCTTTCGCTTGTGAGTTCTAAGTTAACTTTTTATAAAAATCTTTACTCATTCATATCATTATATAACATAACGTAACTCAAATGCATAACACACATATCATCAAATCATCAATCATACTGTGCATAAATGTAGCCTTCACTGTTGACCGAAGTCAACATGCTTGTGCAGCACAAGACTCTATAACTATCAACCCGAAGTCGATAACTCATACAAGCATAAGATTTCCTCAATTGGCGACACACAGTCGGCAGGCTTGTGTTTCCACAAGACTCTTTAACCATCAACCGAAGTTGACGGCTCATACCGGTACAGACTTCTTTACATACATCATTCATACATAACATGGTTTAAATCATTTAAACCATCATCATCATAAACAGTTCCTCGCACCGCAGTGCTCAAGTTTTGCCCAACCGCAGCCAGCAAAACCTCATTTCCTACTCAACCTCGGTCGAGTTTTTAAAAATCATTTCTTTCTCAACCGTAGTTGAGACTTTAAACATTCTTTACATCTCAGCTGAGACTCTTAAAATCATTTACTTCTCAACCACAGTTGAGACTTAAAACATTCTTTACATCTCAACTGAGACTCTTAAAATCATTTACTTCTCAACCGCAATTGAGACTTAAAACGTTATTTACTTTAAAACATTCTTTACTTGGAAACATTCTTTATCTGAAAACGTTCTATACCTGAAAACATTCTTTATCAGAAAACATTCCTCAGGTTAAAATTACTTTCATACAATAACTTTATAACATGTATATCAGCCCAAAATGATAAAACATTTAAAATAGGGCTACAAAGAACTCACCTAAGTAAGATAAAGCACACTTTGCTAGCTCTTCTTCCTTTCCTTACTTTCTTACTTCATAATGATATCCTTTTAATATGAATATATTATCATGATTATAACCTTATCATGAAGGTGCTCAAATTTACGATTACCGCTCGAAACTTCGGCCCATCGTAACTTTCATTCGGAGCTTTATTTCAAAATTTCGCTTACACTCATTTTGATCCTTTTTATCTCAACATTCTTGCTATGCTTAAATATTACTTACTTGCTCGGCTTAGACAAGCGTATTCTCTTATTTAATTAATTCGGCTTAGGCGTTGCTAAACTTACTGATTGAATCTTTCTGAACGTCCAATGTCAAAGACATTGCCTTGATAGTCATCAAACCGGTATTAGATTTTTGACTATTTATGTTGATGTCATGTCATACAAGGTATGACAATGTAGGAACCTATACTGATTCAGGTTCCTAATAACAGGTTGATGACACACTTGATTAGTCAAAATGATCTTGGGTTAATCAAGTAGTTAATGTTGTTGATTATAAGGCCAAAACAGGTTCCTAGACAGATTAATGACTTAGAAATGATCAATCATTGTTATTGATTACCCCGATATCAAGAAATACCACAACGTAGTATTAGAATAGGTTTAACAACCATATTTAACATACTAATCTGCATGTTATCATAAACATCAAATACTCGTTCCAGTGAGTATATTAATGATTGTGATTAGTTTAAAACACTTGGATTTAACCTTGCATGTCACAAATTAATCGAACTAATCACATATCTTGTCACAATCAAATGATTTAAACCACCATACCCATGGTTATGATTCCATGCAAACCGGGCATTACAACGGATCAAAACAAGGATTTACCCGTTAACAGTTCGAGTTCTTCGTTTGTAATCAATCCTAACCATTATCTAGGCAATAATCGACAACCCTAACTATATCATTACGTTCAAAAACAAGATTTACTCAATCATTATCAAGCTAGAAGGTTAAAATGAACCGTTACCTATTCAGACAGAGTTCTGCGTGTAAAAAGATTATCCGGACTTGCAAAAACGTTCCCTGGTGCGATCTAAACGTTGAGAAGCTTTCAAAATTGAGTTTTGATGGATTATAAGGAGGATTTTTCGTGGTTGGTGGCTGAGCGTCGAAGAGAAGAAATAAAATCTGAAATTCTAGATAAAATCTGATCTTTTAAGCCACTTGCTAACATTTCTGGCTCCAGGCGCATCGCCCCAGACAAGCTTGCGACTCAGGGCGTACCGCGCTGATGACAAAATCCAGATTTTTCATTTTCCTTCCGCGCGTACCGCCTAGGCTCGACGTGTGGCTCGGGGCGTACCGCCCCAGGCCATTTTCGTCCGTTTTTCGATTTTATCTTTGTTTCGCGATTTCGGGCAATCCGTAACTCCGTTTCACGGACGGTTTTCGCCCACGTTCACCATTCCTCGCGTACTATCATCCTGGAATAATTTCGTTTGTCAACTCAACGTGGATTTCAAGCACGATCAAATGTGCTTATTTCTTTGATAACGTAATTATTTGAACATAAACAGTTACCGAAATCTCGCACGTTTATTATCAGGTTGCTAAATTTTCGGTTGTTACAAATCTACCCTCCTTACAATAGGTTTCGTCCTCGAAACCTGTTACGTCTCAAACAATGTGGGTAGAGTCGTTTCATCTCGTCTTCAGTCTCCCATGTAGCCTCAGATCCTTTTTGGTGTTTCCACTGAACCTTAATTTGTCTAATCGTTTTGTTACACAATTGTTTTTCTTTCATGTCAACAATTACTACAGGTTCTTCTATGTAGTTTAACATTTCATTAACTTCAATATCGTTTAATGGCACATATCCTACATCATCTGCTAGACATTTTCTTAAGTGTGAAACGTGAAATATCGGGTGACTTTCACTCAACTTATCTGGAGGATTTTAATCGATAGGCTATCCCATCGACCCGTACCATTATTCAAAAAGGTCCAATAAACTCAAACTCTGTTTCCTCTTTTTCTGAATCTAATAATTCCTCTTCATTGTGAAACCTTAAACAATACCTGATGGCCTACCTCGACTCTATTGGTCCTCACTTTTTGTCAGCATAGGACTTTTGTCTATATTGTGCAGCTTTCATTCGTACTTTAACTAGTTGAAACTTTTTCAGTTAATCTTACTATTAGCATGATAACTGTTGTTGTATGAGAATTCCACTAATGGTAAATGATCATTTCAGATACTACCAAGGTCAATAAAACAAGCTCCAAATATATCTTCTAAAATTTGTATAGTTCTTTCCGAACTGTCCATCCGTTTGAGGATGGTACACAATACTGCTATTTAATCTTGTGCCCATCGATTCATGAAATTGTTTTCAAAATCTTGAAAACTGGAACTCTTTGTCTTGTAACTTTTTCTTTCACAATTTATTCAGACAATTTCTCTAACGTATAAGTCTCACGCATAGACAAAAAATGAGCACTCTTCATTAATCGGTCTGCACTCACTCAAGTAGTATCGTGACATTTTGCCTTAATAATTAAACCCATGGTGAATGTATTCCCACTTCCCCTCTGGGACTTCTGAAGGTTGCACATAACTATAGGGTTTCTGATGTTCCGCTTTCACTTGCGCTTCTGTCAACCATTTTTTTACGTATTACATTACATTTAACTTCATACTTGGCCACCAGTAAACCTTTCAGAGATCTTGATACGTTTTCGTTGCACCAGGATGAATAGAGTAACGTGACTTATGTTCTTTATCTAAAATCCTTGAGTTGTTGCCCCTATTTCGCAGAACCTACACTCTATCAAATCGGGTCTTATCACCGATTCATGTTCTTCCAAACTTTTAGTTATCTTGAAGCATATGCTGTTACCTTTCCCCTTTTTACTGTACCCTTGTGCTTATCGTATCATTTATATGTTAATGAGAGAATATGGTTCATATCCTCTTCCATTTAGTCTTTACAAACAGTTATCTCTCTTGGCATTACACCATTTATAGAGCACTCGTTGGAAGTTGATCATTAATAAATTTTCTTAACATAACTTACATACATATCTTAACACATAAGGTTGTCAATGCATAAAGCCAACCAAAATTTTCATTGCATAAACAGACCAAAACCAAGTCTTGGTGTTGTTACAATATTTCATTAGTCGTCTTATAATGAGGATTTCTTGTTTCTCTCAATAAAAAGGCTTCATCGTTTACCTCATCATTTGCCTCATTAAGAGGACTTCTTCATTTGATCCACTTTATGCATGACAATCTTATTATAAAACTTTCCTTTGATAACATACGTATGCACACTATCACATAACAATACCATGAATCTTCTTATACATAGGACAGTGGCAATTATCCTTTATCATTATGCTTGTACTAATACAAAATTTCGTTAAGTAGTTTATTGCAACAAATGCAAGACTCTCTTAACACTTGTAACCGTATCAAACCCACATTTTACAATCTATACTTTAAACTCTATACGTGTTCTATACGTGTTCTATACATGTTCAACATCTATTATCTTGTGAAGACAAGATAGTTCATTAAACGATAACAATGTTGCAACACTTATGTATCCTCTTCTAGCATAAATAGCTTCCCGTTAGATTTATTAAAATCATCTATAACATCTTTAGCATAGCAATTCTAGGTCCGGTCAGTCTTCACATGAATTCTTGTCAAAAGCAAGTCGTATCATTTCAACTTTTCATAACCTTCGAACTATCTTGATGGTTGAACATTTTCTTTTCCTTCGCATTTGACATAAGACTGACTCTAGTCTTTGAGATTCACTTATACCTAAAGCCAGGCATACATTCATTTATCTCCGCTTATCAATTCCTAATCACACCTTTATCACACATGTTCGTATAGTCGACTTTTCTATCTCACTTTCACGTTTAATAAACACAGGTACAATTCTTAATTCCTAATGTCAAGATGTATTCCTCAAACTAGTGAGACCTTGTCAGGATTTAGGATACTAACAAAGCATTATTATTCATAACACAAAGAATAATCTCATCCAATCTAGGTCAAATTTTAACTTACATTACCTCAACCGAATGTACTCATCCTTACTTTATAATATTATTCATTCGCGAGTGATGAATAATTCATCCATAAATAAAGTTCCTTGGTTCCTTTGTAAGCCATTTCCTTCATTCGTACGTTACTTCTATCATTCGTAAGCCAATTGGATCACCTATACATAAACTCAGTCACCCGTACTAATTCTCTTCATCCATGATTGATTTCTTTCATCCATATGGATATACATACATTCCTATCTTCATCATGTTACCGTTGCCCGAATGGTTACACCAAGCGCTGCATCCACCATTGTTGTCCTCATCACTTTCCATTTATGCTTTATTTCTTGGACCTTCATCGTCTTCAAACTACATTTCTATCATTAATCGAACTTTATTTCCATGTTCTAATGGTTTCTTTCATCATCGACCTTTTAGGGTAGGTCCTTCACCAATAGCTTCCCAATAACTTCAATGATGAATTCAATGTGACCATAATACAATTTAAGACTTATAAGGTATTCGTATGATAGACAATAATACAAACTCAGTTGTATAGTAAATCATTAATAACAGTGTCCGGAATGTCATTAATCATTTACTTTTCCAACCGTGTTTCTGTTATTCCCATTCATACTTTAAACCTATTAATCCATGAATCTTTGTCAAACCAATAAAGTAAGACCTTAACCAGTATCCATCTGACCAAACCAACATTCCCAATTGTTTCTATAACTCTTTCAACCTTTCTAATCGCATTTTGTTCTTTACCTTATTGGCATCGAATAGTTATAATTCGTTCAGTCATTGAATCTTTCCTTTTGTGTCCAAGTCATATGACAGATGAAACCCGAGCATTAGTCATATAAATAAACCCGTAACCGCAGTAGCAAATTGCGGTCACTATTTATCCATACTCGTGTGTCTAGGGTTTCTTCCACCACATGCTTAGTTAATTTCCTAATAAACATTGTTTTTTCTAGTAGTCAAGACAACCTTACATATTCATGTATCTTAACATATATAGGCACATATACATGCATTTTTACTTTAACTATTTCACATTAACTTTAAGACACATATACACTAAATCTATTCCAACTATTTCATAACATAGACTCTTTACCTTGGTAAGACGCTCGTGGCATCGAACTACCCTTGACTGGCTTCCTTAACCTTGGTCCCATTCTCAGTTTAAGTTCAGGCATCAGGTATGACCCGAATCTCTCAAACTATGGCTCTGATACCAACTTGAGACGCCCCGTTCCCCGGGAGTCCCTCGGTCGGTTAAACATCAAAAGCATAGCTCTTAAACCGTAAGATAATCGTATACTTTAGCAGCGGAAATCATTACATAACATTTAATCTTAACAGGAATGCCAGCTCTTAAATAGGTAGTCCTCATGCCACGTCACGGCCATCATATCCTTATCATAACTTGCTCAACCTGACATGCATGCTAAAACAAGTCAGCTTTCTCTGGTGAGTTCTAAGTTAACTTTTTATAAAAATCTTTACTCATTCATATCATTATATAACATAACGTAACTCAAATGCATAACACACATATCATCAAATCATCAATCATACTATGCATAAATGTAGCCTTCACTGTTGACCGAAGTCAACATGCTTGTGCAGCACAAGACTCTATATATCAACCCGAAGTCGATAACTCATACATGCATAAGATTTCCTCAACTGGCGACACACAGTCGGCAGGCTTGTGTTTCCATAAGACTTTTTAACCATCAACCGAAGTTGACGGCTCATACCGGTACAAGACTTCTTTACATACATCATTCATACATAACATGGTTTAAATCATTTAAACCATCATCATCATAAACAATGCCTCGCACCGCAGTGCTCAAGTTTTGCCCAACCATAGCCAGTAAAACCTCATTTCCTACCCAACCTCGGTCGAGTTTTTAAAAATCATTTCTTTCTCAACCGTAGTTGAGACTTTAAACATTCTTTACATCTCAGCTGAGACTCTTAAAATCATTTACTTCTCAACCACAGTTGAGACTTAAAACATTCTTTACATCACAGCTGAGACTCTTAAAATCATTTACTTCTCAACCGCAGTTGAGACTTAAAACGTTATTTACTTTAAAACATTCTTTACTTGGAAACATTCTTTATCTGAAAACGTTCTATACCTGAAAACATTCTTTATCAGAAAACATTCTTTACCTGACCTTAATCAGGTTAAAATCACTTTCATACAATAACTTTATAACATGCATATCAGCCCAAAATGATAAAACATTTAAAATAGGGCTACAAAGAACTCACCTGAGTAAGATAAAGCACATTTTGCTAGCTCTTCTTCCTTTCCTTACTTTCTTACTTCAGAATGATATCCTTTTAATATGAATATATTATCATGATTATAACCTTATAATGAAGGTGCTCAAATTTACGATTACCGCTCGAAACTTCGGCCCATCGTAACTTTCATTCGGAGCTTTATTTCAAAATTTCGCTTACACTCATTTTGATCCTTTTTATCTCAACATTCTTGTTATGATTAAATGTTACTTACTTGCTCGGCTTAGACAAGCGTATTCTCTTATTTAATTAATTCGTCTTAGGCGTTGCTAAACTTACTGATTGAATCTTTCTGAACGTCCAATGTCAAAGACATTGCCTTGATAGTCATCAAACCGGTATTAGATTTTTGACTATTTATGTTGATGTCATGTCATACAAGGTATGACAATGTAGGAACCTATACTGATTCAGGTTCCTAATAACAGGTTGATGACACACTTGATTAGTCAAAATGATCTTGGGTTAATCAAGTAGTTAATGTTGTTGATTATAAGGCCAAAACAGGTTCCTAGACAGATTAATGGCTTAGAAATGATCAATCATTGTTATTGATTACCCCGATATCAAGAAATACCACAACGTAGTATTAGAATAGGTTTAACAACCATATTTAACATACTAATCTGCATGTTATCATAAACATTAAATACTCGTTCCAGTGAGTATGTTAATGATTGTGATTAGTTTAAAACACTTGGATTTAACCTTGCATGTCACAAATTAATCGAACTAATCACATATCTTGTCACAATCAAATGATTTAAACCACCATATCCTTACGTTCAAAAACAAGATTTACTCAATCATTATCAAGCTAGAAGGTTAAAATGAACCGTTACCTATTCAGACAGAGTTCTGCGTGTAAAAAGATGATCCACACTTGCAGAAACGTTCACTGGTGCGATCTAAACGTTGAGAAGCTTTCAAAATTGAGTTTTGATGGATTATAGGGTGGATTTTTCGTGGTTGGTGGCTGAGCGTCGAAGAGAAGAAATAAAATCTGAAATTCTAGATAAAATCTGATATTTTAAGCCACTTGCCGACATTTCTAGTTCCAGGCGCATCGCCCCAGACCAGCTTGCGACTCGGGGCGTACCGCGCGGATGACAGAATCCAGATTTTTTGTTTTCCTTCCGCGCGTACCGCCTAGGCTCGACGTGTGGCTCGGGCCGTACCGCCCCAGGCCATTTTCGTCCATTTTTCGATTTTATCTTCGTTTCGCGATTCCGGGCAATCCGTAACTCCGTTTCAAGCACGGTTTTCGCCCACGTTCACCATTTCTCGCGTACTATCATCCTGGAATAATTTCGTTTGTCAACTCAACGTGGATTTCAAGCACGATCAAATGTGCTTATTACTTTGATAACGTAATTCTTCGAACATAAACAGTTACCGAAATCTCGCACGTTTATTATTAGGTTGCTAAATTTTCGGTTGTTACAACTTCTCAGGTGCCGAACATGTTTAATTAAGAAGTTCGTGCTTTTGACTAGGATGCTCAGATAGAGGACCTAGTATTTTGGACGTGTATAAATTTTGAACATAATTATTCATATTATTTTGTATATCTTGTGCAGATACAAGATAGAAAATTTATAATGTTGATAGTAGATTTACATTGTTAAATTATGAACGATACTGATATAATTTAACTTTGTAATTCTATTCCATTTAGTGCTTTCTCAATTTATATCAAGTGCAATGTAAACAATCTGATCATTCCGATAATCACCCAATATCGCGCCCCGAGACCTTTCCGCCCTACGGGAAAGTCGATCCAGCCTACCGACTCGGGATGTGACATGGGAACATCCCAATACTTGATAGCCTCAATATTGGTAGGGTCCACATGGATTGCATCACTGTTAGCCAAAATTCACACTTTGAAAATATGGCATAGAGTTGTTCATTCTTTAACAGTTCCAAGATCGTCTTGAGATGTTGTGCATGTTCTTTCTCACTCTTGGAATAAATCAGTATATCATAAATAAAGACAATAACGAACTGATCTAGATACGGCTTACACACCCGGTTCATAAGAATCATGAATACCTCAGGCCTATCTTTGAGTACGAAAGGCTATTTTGGGTATGTCCCTGTAATTGATCGATCATATCATCAATCCTCGGTGGCGGATACCGATTCTTGATGGTGAGCTTATTGAGGTCTCTGTAATCGATGCACATTCTAAAAGATTCATCCTTTTCTTGACAAATAAAACCGGAGCTCCACATTGTGAGAAAATCGGACGGATGAACCCTTTATGCAACAGTTCTTGTAATTGGTTGGATAGTTCCTTCATTTATGATGGTGCTAGCCTACAGGGAGACTTAGCTATAGGAACTGCTCCCGGAATCAGATCGATACGGAACTGCACCGATCGCTCAGGTGGCAATCCCGGTAGATCATTCGGAAATACGTCCGATAATCTCTAACAACGAGCACGTCTTGAATCTGGATTGTCTTCTTGTCTTTCTCCACCACGTGTGCGAGAAAAGCTACACATCGTTTCCTTAAGCACTTGCATGCCTTCATGCACGATATTAATTTGACACTGTGATTCGCTTGATCTCCATGAATCTCCAACACTTGATCGTTTGTCATTGGAATAGGTAATAGCTTTTTGGAACAAATGATTTCAACCCTGTTGAGGGACAACCGGTTCATTCCGACAATGATGTCGAAACTGCCCAATTCTATATGTATCATATCGATGGTGAATGTTTGTTCATTAAGCATTAATGGGCAATTTCTAAGCATTGTACTAACCGTGATCTGTTTGCCATTTGCTACCTTATATTGTAGGGGAAGTCTAAAGATTCCTCAACATAATTTAGTTTATATGCAAAGTTGGACAAGATAAAACTTTAATCCGCACCAGTGTCTAATATTATAGATGCATAAAAGTCATGTAAAAGAAACGTACCAATGACCACATTCGGGTCCTGTCGTGCAGCAGCGCTCCCATAGAAAAAGCTTGTCCTCTCGCTCCTTGAGCTCTTGGTTGCACTTTCTTTGGGCAGTCCCTTCAAAACTGACCATGTTCGCCACAAGTGCAACAAGACCTATGATCAACAATAGCAGCAGGCATCACCACTGCATTGTTGTTTCTATTCTAGGGTACTGGGTTTCTGCAGCTGTTGACCCAATGCCCGAATCTCCCGCAACATGTGCATTGCCTGCACTGGTTCTCGAATGGTGATGATATTGGCATTTGTTGCATAAAGGAGCCACTACAGTATACGGCTTCTTGGCTTGGTTTTGTGGAGCCTGTGAAATTTGTGGAATAAGAATAGTTATCACATAGTTTTTGATAACCTTATGTTTCTTGGCCGGGTGTCAGTCCGGCTTCTTGGAAGTTCCAGTCTTGCCTGATTCAGCCTCCTTCTTTAGTGCACCGAAGGCAACCATCACATCAGTGAAAGTAGCTGACAATGTGACGGCCATCTCCAGGGTGGTAGGATGGGCAACTGTAACACTCCGACCGATGGCGGAAACGTCGGTATGCCACGAGGGATGTGTAGATTGTTCATCAGCTCGTGGGCATCTAATTAAATCATCACATATCAATTAATCAACCAACTTAATTACACAAAAACCATGTTCATCATGAAATAGTTACAACAATTACACAAAAGATTTAGCTAAACTAACTAAACTCTACTATTCAGAATTTCAGTTATTTTAGCTAAGTCCAAGAACCTAAGTGATGATGTCTAAAAGATGTAGAGCTACCCTTCTCTACTTACTTCTCTTCATTTCCTGAAACATGTAGAAAATCAAGTGTCAACTACGAAGTAGTTGGTGAGTAATCATAAATTTTTATGTTTCAAAAATGTTTGCGAAATGTTTATAAAAGTTTTATAGTTTTCCGAGAAAATCCGCATGTGCACCTGCAAAATAACCCAACACTTCCAACACACAAACACAAACACAATGATCATATAATTCAAATAATCACAGATAATCAACCACATATATTCAACCAATCTCAAATCAATCAATTATCAATATTCATCATAATCATCTCAATATAAGTTACCGCGGAGGACCTTAGTCAACTCAATCAACGGCGGAATCATCGAGGAGGACCTCAGTCAACTCAACCAACGATATTCCTATAAGTGTCAATACATGCACTGCGGAGGACCGCAGTCAAATCAACCAACAGTGGAATCACTGAGGAGGACGTTAGTCAACTCACCAACAGTAACTCAATCATCGCGGAGGACCTAAGTCAACTCAACCAACAATGACTCTCTAAATAGCAATAATCCATCTTAATCCATAATCAATAATAATCCATTAATATGAATATCATATTGATAATCCAGGTGTCACCCATGTGTTATCAAAATAATATTTTTAATTTGGTATACATGTTTCACCTCCGAGTTTAAAACCAAATGATTTAAAAGGAGGTTATGAGAACTCACCTGAAGGCTTTAGATTCAGTGTTTCAGTAGTATGCGCACTCACGTAATAAAAGTCAAAAGCAACTCAACAATCTGTAATTATCGTATGATTGTGTTCATTAGTATATGCGTATGTATACTCCCCATAGATATGTATATTCCAAGTTGTCAACCCCATTCATACACATATCTATACATACATGCATGTCTAATTAAATTGCCCACAATAGTCTAAGTTAGTCAAAACTTAATTTAAACTCGAGAAACATACAATAGAGTTCTTATATATATATATATATTATTCCATGTATGAAATCTCATAATTTACAACTTAGGTTTAGTAAGAAAAGGTGGTAATTCAAAGTATTCATGCATTCATGTTTATTCCAATTGAGCACTATGATTCACATTATTTAAAAATCTAATTTAAGTTTAATGAAGAAATACTTGGGTTGTTTACATAAATTGTTTCAAATTATGTAAAAGAGATCTCATAATTCAAGAATGATATTTATTTAGAAAGTTGGCAAATTCAAACCCTTCATGCATGCATGATTATAAAACAATCCATGTTTTTATGTACTTGTAAAACCCCCTTTCTTTATTTTGTAAAATCAAGCTCAATAGTTCTAATCTCCCCACACTATATAGTTCGGTTAACACCTAGTCCCCTTTTCCCTTTAGGTTCGCTTCCCCCTTAAGGTTTGGTTGGGTCTAGGTTCGGCTAGGATGAAGATTGGCCATGAAGGGTTCGTGTGCCTTGGTTCGCCCCTTTCAGGTTCGTTGCCATGCAAGGTTCAGCCCAAGGGTTCCCAGGTTCGCGGCAACAAACACCCAGCTCCTAGGTTCGTTCATCATGCTAGGTTCGTAGAAGGCATAGGTTCGCACCACCACAGGCTCGGCCAGGCTAAGCTTCGGCTAACTAGGGTTCGGTTACAACCGAGGTTCGGCCATGAAGGTGCAGGTTTTGCCATCATGAGGTTCACCAGATGTGCACCTGATGTTAGCCTAGGTTTGGCCATCCACTTCTAGTTCGAAGGAGGTTCGACTATTCTACCTCTCGCACGAACCATCAATTCATCATCATCCTCTTCGAGTTTCTGCATAGTATCGACTCACCCGTGGCTTTCCCATATTTATGTGAGTTTGTTTTAGAGTTTTCCAAGTGTATAATTCGTTTAAATAACAAGAGTGTGAACCGGTTACTTTAAAATGAAAAACCAAAAAGTAAATGCTCGATTTACCTTCAAATCTTGGTTAAAAGCTGGATTTTCTTGTGGGTTCTTGTTCTCCTCGATCACACGGTTGTTTTGGCACCAAGATCTTGTAAATCCGTTGAGAGACGAATGAGAAATCTTAGAGAGAAGGTAGAGAGAGAAATGGGAGGCGTTTTTGTGTTCTAGAGAGAGAGTAAGAGGTGGAAGAATGAGGGAGAAGGAGGAGAATATCCTTCTTATACTCCGTTTCGTTCCCCGCGTGCTCGGTCTTGTTTCTATCGCGTTAAAAATTATAAGATGCTCGGTTATTCTCATAAATTATATTTAAAACATAAAACGTTTAAATAATTATGTTTCGTTTTTAATAAAATGATTTCTTTAAATAAAGTTGTTTCGTAAATGATTTTGTTAAATTATTTATTTAAATAAACGATTTGTTTGGAATCCGTCTTAGGTTGTAATTCCTAACAAACGTTTTTAGATCCTTTTTCTTATTTTTAATATCGTTAGATATTATTTCGTTATCTCGTCGAAACGCGTTACTTACGTTCATATTCGTAAAGATCGTCACCTTTCCGAATTCAACGCTCGTATCGTATTTCGATTCGATTTACGATTTATGGAATATCTTTTCAGAATATTATTCCTAATAATTATATTCGTGTGAATCGTCACCCACACGAATGCATTATTAAGTCAATATTTCTGAAATAATATTCGCGTTTAAGTTATATTCGAAACCTCACCATCACGTAAACCTTTACAATAATGCTTTCATTATTTCATTATTTTGAATATTATAATTTCTCAATCCAAATCCCACTAAACCATATCACTGACACATCCATGATAGACCGAAATAAGCTTATGTATAGGGCATATGTAGGAGTAGGTCGCAACCTATCCAGCCACCGTCCCACCACCATTTCGATAAACCATGACCATGTGTCCTTGACTATGTTTAGTAACCAAACCATAACAACTCAGAAATCCTTTCCATTCCAATCCAAAACCCTGGATTCTCCTCACCAAAGCCTCAACACTGATATAATCATGATAAACCGAAGATGGTTAATGTATAGGGCATACGTAGAGGTCAGTCGCAACTGCCTCAGCCGCCATCCCACAACCTCTTCGATAGACCATGATTATATCCTTTCCTATCTTTGGTTGTAGAATCCTATACCATTACCATATCCCAATTCAACAATCCATAACATATAAGTGTAACTACAATAAACTCTCTGGCTCTGTTTAGTTGTGTTTCAAACTAAACTTCCCAGGGTTCATGCTCTTTGTGATAATATACGTTCTCAATATGTATACCGGTGATAATATCAAAAATTAATTCATAGTAATTATCAATATCATATCAGGCTTTAATAGTACAAACATTTATGTAATGAAGTGCCTGAAATACAGTGATGTTACAGCAACAATTACATGCCCTTGAATACAGGCAGACAGTCCACCTACAGTCCGGTCGATCTTCTTTTCCAAGGTTAGCATCAAGTCAGGTGCCAATGCCACCAACTCATGGTATTTGGTGGTGTAGGCCAGATGCCCGGCTCCCACCATCACATGGGTCAACAACTAAGTCTCTACCTTCTTCAATTCATTCTTTGGACAAAACTCGCCATTAAGCAAGGCTTTGAAGTCATCCCAAGGCATGGCTGGTGCCTCACCTCTTCCCCTGGCCTAAATCTGAGCATTCCACCAGGTCAATGCTCGTTAGCTGAACAAGCCTATAGCATATCTAACTTTGTGGTGATCAGGGCAGCCACTAATATCAAGGGTAGTCTCCATTTTCCCGATCCATTAGATCATGCCAACAACACCCTCATGCCCACTGAAACTTGGCGGTTTGCATCCCACAAAGCTCTTGTAGGAGTAGTCAGGATTGTTCCTCGTGTTCCCGCTGCCCTTACCGGAAGAGTTCCCATTCTGATTGCTGTTGTTGTTGCAGTTGATCTGATTCACCATATCAGGAATCACCTCATTTAGCTGATTCGTCAGTAGAGTGGCAAATGCCATTGTAGCAGGATCTAACTCGTGGTTGGGAGGTGTGTTATGAGGAGGAGAAATAGGAGGTGGCGGTGGTGGAGGTGATAATAATGGTGGTGGTCTTCTCGGTGGCATTCTAATCACAACCGAAAGAACATAAGTTAGTGTAATGATCGAACGCAGAAGACGCAATGCAAATAAGTTTCTAATTCCTAAGTTCTCTACATGAAGGGTCCCTAGGTTATAGTCTAAGTCAAACTGTTTAAGTAAAATGACTTATATTTCTCAATAACCATGGCTCTGGTACCAATCTGTCACACCCCAAGCCAACGGGCTGGATCGACTTTCCCGTCGGGCGGAATGGTCCCGGGGTGCGATATCGTGTGATAATCAAAGTGATCATATTGTTAACATGGCACATGATATATAATGAGAAAGACTAAATTGACATTGACATAGAATTACAAAGTAAAATTATACAAGTCATGTTCATAATTTAACAATGTAAATCTACCCAAAAAGAATCATAGAGTTATTATCTTGTATCTACACAAGATGTACAAAAGTGATTCACAAAATGTCATCAAAAGTATGCAAACAAAAGGAGTTAGGTCCACTATAAAGGCCCACTAGCTTATGTCCTGAGTCCTGGCAACTAAACCTGTTCGTCACCTGAGAAATCATGCGAATAAAAAAAGTCAACACTAGGTTGGTGAGTTCATAAGTTTAGTATTTTAGAAATGTTGAAATTGTTATTCTTAAGTCTTATTTAAATTCTCATTTCTTAACCCCTATGAATGATCTCTCCTTAGTTCCAAATACAGATAGGATTTCACTCAGTCAAGAATTCTTATATATAGGGCATACGTACCAACGAGTGGAGCCGCCATCCCACCCCATACTTGACTGAATACAACCTCACCTGTAGTGCAACTAAGGATAGCACATTTCATTTTCACCATTTGTTATTCTCATTTCATATTAGCAATTGATATCCCCATATGTCATGTTCTCATCACAAAATTGATATATACATAAAAAAGATGTTTTGTATGGTATGTACTACCATACCCTAAGCAATGGTAAAACCCTTAATGTTTTAAAGATACAAATTTGATTAAATCTTAATCTTTTAATTGCCCTCTCAATGTTGAGTTTACTTTTATTCACTTCTAAATTAGAAGTGACAGTCAAATCATTTTATGTTTTATCCCAATTAATGAATAGAGCCTAAATGGGACCACATTGTGGTTAACACCAAGTCAAACCACAATGCTTCCAATTCATCCCTATCCATTTGAAATCACTTGACTTCACAACAATCTGTCACCAGCTATTGACTTGAGTGAGGTCAGTCACTCAGTCTTGCCAGTCTACAGAACAAATGTGGTACAACTATTAGCAGTTTTTGTTGATTAATATCACCCATGTGGCCGTTTACCAAATCTGATTGTTGTCGCCCTGTTACCAGTAATACGATACCGGCCAATTGTCATTTATGATACACATAACATACCGACCTCACTCACCAGAAGTTTGTCAATAAAGGTAGCTCGCAAAACTAGACTTGCAAATGCTATTGTGTGCATGTTTTAGACTTTTTAACAGAATGCTAAAGCTATGATGGAAATGGGATTGGATGGTAGGTAAAATGCTTAATTATCATTAACAACAATGCATATGTGGTTTAGTATGTGGTGGGACGGCATCTGGGCGGGTTGTAGGCTCGACCCTTTCGTATGCCCTATATAGCATACCTAATTGGATATTACAAGTGATGTTAATGAGGTTAATGTTGTTACCGAAAAGGTTTGCAAAAGCTATTTTTTTTCAAAATACTAAACTATATGAACTCACCAACCATTGTGTTGACTTTGTTTTCTTACATGTCTTCTCAGGTGACACACAGGAATAAGCTAAGGCTCAGGAATGCATGCTAGGATGCCCAGTTAGAGGACCTAGTAGTTTTTGGAAAGCACATATTTTGTTGATTATTATGAATCACTTTTGATGTCTTGTACAATTACAAGATAGTAAACATTTGATTCTTTTGATAGATTTACTCAGTTAAATTATTAAACATTGACGATTGTAATTTAACTTTGTAATCCTAGTTTAATGCTATTTGTGCTTTAGTTATTCTCAATGTTGATGCTATGTAAACAATCTGATCATTCCGATTATCACACCCGATATCAAGCCCCGGGAACCTTCCGCCTGACGGGACACACGATCCATCCCGCCGGCTCGGGGTGTGAAATTGTGGGAACATCCCAATTCTTGATAGCTTCAATCTTGGTAGGGTCCACATGGATTCCATCACTGTTAATCACATGACCCAAGAACTGAACTGAACTGAACTTCTCTTAGCCAAAATTCACACTTGGAGAATTTGGCATAGAGTTGTTCATTCGTGAACAGTTCCAAGATCGTCTTGAGATGTTCATGTTCTTTCTCACTCTTGGAATAAATCAGTATATCATCAATAAAGACAATAACGAACTGATTTAGCACACCCGGTTCATAAGATCTATGAATATAACAGGTGCATTCGTCAAACCGAACGGCATCACCATAAACTCATAGTGATCGTATCGAGTATGAAAGGCCGTTTTAGGTATGTCTTCTTCTTGAATCCAGAGCTGGTGATAACCTGAGCTCAGGTCTATCTTTGAGAAGTACTAAGCTCCTTGTAATTGATCGAACATATCATCAATCCTCGGTAGCGGATACCGATTCTTGATGGTGAGTTTGTTGAGCTCTCTGTAATCGATACATATTCTAAAAGATCCATCCTTTTTCTTGACAAATAAAACCAGAGCTCCCCATGGTGAGAAACTCGGTCGACTGACAGTTCCTGCATTTCTGATGGTGCTAGCCTATAAGGAGACTTAGCTACAGAAACTGCTCCGGGAATCAGATCGATACGGAACTGTAGCGTTCGCTCAGGTGGCAATCCCGGTAGATCATCCGGAAACACATCCGCATAATCTCTAACAACATGCACGTCTTGAATCTGGATTGTCTTTTTGTCTTTCTCCACTACGTGTGTTAGAAAAGCTACACATCGTTGTGCCTTCATGCACGATATTAATTTGACATTGTGATTCGCTTGATCTCCATGAATCTCCAACACTTGATCGTTTGTCATTGGAATACATAATAGCTTTTCGGAACAGATGATTTCAACCCTGTTAAGGGACAACCAGTTCATTCCGACAATGATGTCGAAACTGCCCAATTCCATCGGTATCAAATCGATGGTGAATGTTTGTTCATTAAGAGTTAATGGGCAATTTCTACGTATTGTACTAATTGCTCATCCACCAGCCGGTCACTTTCCGGCCTTCTTCGTCAGTGATTGTTGCTATTGATGATGTCTTAACTTGGTCCCTGACCTTCTCCACCATCTGGTGACATCTAAATTTGACTATGAGGGTTTTGGAAAAAATGAGAGAGAAATAGAGATAATAAAGAGATGCCTGACAAATAGTACATAAGGTACTTTTACCAAAATACCTTTAATCTCTTTTCAACCATTAAGATCAAAATCAGAATTATTTATATTAAATCAACGGATATGAAATGGTTAAACAATTAACAAAATAACAATGAGTTATGAAAAGATGTAGATCAATCAATCAATCAATCAATCAACGTACTCAGTATATCCCGCCATTAGCATGCTAAGGCAGGGTCTGAGGAGGGTGAGATGTAGACAGCCTTACCCCTACCCCAACAGGGGTAGTATCTCACTATTATTGCGGTAACCCATATAACTCCGCTAAGATCAATCAAAATCTTTGTTTTTTTTTAAATATCATTATAATACATAAACAACACTTTCTTCGCTTATATGTATATGTAAATTTATCAACATTTAAGAATTAAAAGCAATGTAAGTTTTGGTTATATTATATTAACATGATTTAAGATTTTCAGTACAATGTAATTTAATCTTACACTGCTTTTAAATTTTAAACGATGATTTATGATTTGTTAAATGAAACTCGGAAACACAAACACGTTTCTTCTTTCTTTCCAATTCACTTCTTTTATCTCTTTAAATAATCTCGGGAATAGAGCGATAACTCTTTTGAAAATTCTGTACATTAACTTACCCTATATATATGTATTACAAATCAGGCGTTAAATGGCACTTCAACGTGTAAGTGAAATCACCACATCATTCTATACTCCTCTGCTTCTTGATCTTGCCTGCAATTATCGGATTATAGCAATGGCACATCTTAATGTGGCAACCTCAGCTATCTGTGCTTCAGCAGTCTTCCCTCGTCTCAATCGTAAGATCTCTTTCTTACACTCTACACTAATATCACAAACATCGATATTAGATTATGCAACTATGCAAGTACCGTGCTTTCAATTTCAAAGACTCAAAGTACAGTTTTTCGAAACGCGCTAAAAATGAATTAACCAGAGATTAACGTTAATTCTTAATTTGAAATTCAATAGCGACAAGGGTTTGGGACAGAATGAAGATTTCGCATGTAATTAGCAACTTCTGATGGAATTTTAAGATTAACTTTCAAAAATTAAGTTTAGAAATTATTAGTTATGTTAATCCCTCATGTTGGGAACAGATAAAAAGTGAAATCATTATGGAGTAATCCAATTAAAAGAAGCAAAGGCGATTAGGGTTTATGACGTAATGATTAAGGTGTCTCGCCTCTGTCCTAGAGGAGGAGGCTCAAATTCTGCAAGAGGCAGGTGTGGTGCAAATTTAAGAGTTGGATTAGATGAGTGTGTGTTTACCATTCTAAAAAACAGAATGGTTAAATAAAATTAAAATAATCGGGTTACTCATATTGATGAAGAACTAAGTAAATTTAAGGAGTTGTGTATTATGTGAATTTCAGTTGGAATTGTTCATTGGGGAAAAATGTTCACTTGTTCTTCTTATGCAAAATTGCCTTCGTCATTTGGGAGTACTTCAAGGGGTGGACTATCAAGTCTTATTAGTTCTGCATCAGTGGGGAAGAATGTGGGGAGCATAGAAGTTTCTCAAGAAGAGTCTGTGAAACCTTATTTGTGGCCAGATAAAAAGGTTGTATTATCTTAGATTCATATTGATTGCGGTGCTTGCTTGTATCACTGAACTGGAGTTTTCCAGATGCTTAGTCAATAATTTTAATATATGGCCATCTTGGTTTAAAAACACGTGAGGCCCTCTAAGGCAACTAGGTCCGAGACAAAAAGCATAGGAGCGTTACAACCAAATATGCTTCATGTACAATCTGAAGCCGCATTTCTCTCATGTTTTACATATCAACCTTTTTACCAAGTAAACAATTCATTATTTGTTCATCTTTTTAGTTGTTTTAATATATCAATTTTCAGTATATCCAATTTTGACCAACTTTGACCCAGATGTGCATGAGGCACTGCTTCAAGGCCCTAAGGCGTTCTAGATTGCACCACGTGCGTCTTGTCTCATGCGGCAACCATAGTGTTATCTTTTGGGCTTTGACTAGATAAAAGATAAAAACAATCAAAACCAAAATTGAAACCTCAAGGAGTGAAGTAGAGTTAGGCAAGCCTTTATTTTTGTTAAAAAATCAAGCCTTTGGTTCCAGACTTCCATGTGTTGTGTATAGGTTTATCAATTATCATCATTCTAAAGTTACTTGTTTCTTATTTGCTATAGAGGCCAAGGGTGTGTATACTTGGTGGTGGATTTGGAGGACTATACACTGCTTTAAGATTGGAATCACTCACATGGCCTGAAGATAAGAAACCTCAGGTAACAATTGTGAATACAACGTGTTACTTTATTCAAGATTCTTCTTTCTCTGCCACGTCACCACTAGATTGGTGGATCATATCATATTCAGATTTTATAATTGCTGCAGGTAATCCTTGTTGATCAATCTGAACGCTTTGTCTTTAAGCCCATGTTATATGAGCTTCTAACAGGAGGTAGTTGCTTTCATTCATGATTTGCTGCTCTTTTCATCATTGTATATTTGTATACTGACAACTGATTACTCTAATTATAATTTTGGGTAATTTTAGAAGTGGATGCATGGGAAATTGCTCCTCGGTTTTCAGATTTGCTTGTAAACACCGGGGTGCAATTTCTAAAAGACAGTGTAAAAGTACTCAGGCCATGTGATCATGTGGGAATGAATGGGCCTAATATATCTGGTTGTGGAGGAACTGTTCAACTTCAAAGTGGACTTGTTATCGAATATGATTGGTATTAAATCCCATAAAGTTAATTTAGTTTTTATTTTTTATTTTTCTATAAAAAGATTACTTTAAGCTCATGCCCAGATGCTAATCTCTGTTTTATGCGGGCAGCCAGGTTGTTACTTTCTTTAGGAGCTGAACCTAAGCTTGATTTCATACCGGGTGCTGTTGAATTTGCGCTCCCATTCTCAACCCTGGATGATGCTCTTGTAAGTTTTTAGGCATACTAAATAAGTGGTGGATGCACATATATAACTTTATTATGCACAAAATTTTATTCTTAGTGTCTGAATTGCTAGTCTGAACGCTGTGATGCAGAAAGTAAATGACAAGTTAACAAAATTGGAACGTGTAAATTTTGTTAAGGCAAATCCAATTCGTGTGGTGGTGGTAGGACTTGGTTACTCGGGTGTTGAGTTGGCTGCTACAGTGTCAGAAAGATTAGAAGGCAAAGGAATTGTGCAAGCCATCAGTGTTGACTCCTCAATTTTACCAACTGCACCTACTGGAAATAAAGAAGCCGCTTTGAAGGTAATAAAGTGACTCTACTTTTGTTACTAGTTAATTCATATGGTGGTTCTAAATTGCTGAATTTTAATTGATTATTATATCACTTACCTGTAAAGATTTCCTTATGCATTTACAATAGTAGTGGTAAAATGGGTGGTTTTGTTGGGTAAAGAGTCAGCAACAAGTGTTTGTTATGGTTCGAAATGGTTTGGTTGGGTTGACCCTTAATGCATTTTTAACTTTAATAGTAGTTAATGCATGAAGGATCTGTAGAAATTTATGTATATGGAGATAATTATCTGAATTTTTGAAGAAAACGAACTAGAATATGTATGGCTTAAACATATACATTGTGTTTCCATGGCCTGTCATGCAACTCATAAAGCTGGTTTTTATTTTTTACCCTATATGACACAAACCCATCTGACCTGTCACCCAACTCAGCCCACACACCCATTTTCCACCTCTAGTTATAATTTAAATGCATCAAGATTATATCAACATTTACATCATGTGCACAAGCTTTAATGAATCTTATATTAATTCCTGCTAAAATATCTCAAAGTAAAATCTATATTACAGGTTCTCAAATCAAGGAAAGTTGAGCTCCTACTTCGATATTTTGTGCGCCGTATAAGAAAATCAGCTGATTTTACAAGTTCTGTTGACCAGTCAGATGTTGCAGCAAAGGGTAATAATCTTGAACAGTTAATTCTGGAGGTGCAGCCTACTGAAAAGGGTGCAAAGACACAACTTGTAGAAGCTGATTTGGTTCTTTGGACTGTTGGAAACAAACCATTACTTCCACAATTAGAACCAAGTGGTTGGCCTTTTGAGCTTCCTGTTACTGGTAGAGGACAAGCAGAAACAGATGAAACTCTTCAAGTCAAGGGTCACCCACGCATATTTGCTGTTGGTGATTCTTCTGCATTAAGAGACCCTAAAGGAAAAATGCTTCCAGCCACTGCACAGGTACTATGGATAAACAAACAGACTGACTGACTCAGTATATTCTCGCACTTTAGTAGGGTCTTTTTTTTGTGGGGGGGGGGGGGGGGGATGAAGACAAACCTTACCCTATCACAGTTGCGATAGAGAGTCCTTGGCTCAAAGTTATCGTTTGAAGTTAATCATCTCAACGCTTTTAGCGTTATTTTCACAAAATATATAAAATACCGTTAAAATTAGTGTAATTTTTCTTTTGCCCCTTGAGGGTCACACATGTACATTATATGTGTGCACCGCAAATCAGGCGTATACAGGTACTATAGATAACAACATGTTAATAGTAGAGGTGGCAATAGTTGGGTCAAAACAGGTGGGTTGTGTTAACCCAAATTACTTTTAGTGCTAAAGCTATAATTTTTTTTGTTAATTTAAGAGCATTTTGACTTATTTGACCCATGTGACCAATTTGCTAGATGATTTGAGCACATTTTAGGCAGGCCCAAACTGAGATGAGTGAATTATGCAAGATTTACTAGAATTGCACTCCTCTAAGGACATGATCCAGGATTAGAGTTTGGGAAGACATAGGATTAAGGTTAATAACTAAGGTATAGCTAGAGTAGGTTTAACTTAGCGGCATAGATCCCTATCACATTTTGGGAGTACTTGGCAGGTTGTTGCATTACTGTCTTTTATGTATAGGTGCTTACTTGTGGATGCTATGTCCTTTTGATAGTTGATATTACATATGTTGCCATTTATCGTGTCACCATGCCTCGTACTTGTAGCCCTTTATTTCTATATGCTTAAAACAGTCTGTTTGCTTGTATTTGTCAGTCTCTGTCTATATCTTTGTGTTTGTTTCTGAGACAAAGGTCTTTGTGGAAGCGACCTCTATTTCCCTAGGGTTTCTGAGCTAGAGGTTTTTGCGTTTGTATTTGCGTTCCAGAGTTAGGTCTATTTCGTCTTGATTTTAGATGATTCATGTACTTGATTGAAGATATTTGCGGTCCAAGTTGATGTAAATTGCATTCTTGGTGGTCGAAGATGAAGAGTAGAAATGAAGAGACGATTCACGATTGCAATTGAAAAGCAACAGGCGGCCGGTGATTTCGATTGAATAGCAAATGTAGAGTTAAAAACATTTATAAATTCTTTTTTTTTTTTTACTTTTTCTTTAACAAAATTCCAATTATCATCCTCAAAGTTACCTTTTACATCAAAATTAACCCTAAACCTTTACATATTAGTTCATTAAGATGTACATATGGTTTTTTAGGTTGTACGCTTGTAAATATAGGTTATTTATATATTAAATCATATATAAAGTTTATTTATAGCTGATGATGAAGGGTATTACTTGCCTTAACAATCTTAGCAAGCTATGCCTTGCCTTGCCAATCTTAGCAAGGCATGCCTTGCTAACTGTTGAAAAATAAGGACTGATGAGCCATAACCATCCTTTCTTAAATCCTTAACTACAACCCTTCTTCTGAATAACATCGGAAGACTTTCTTCCGAACAACAACGGAGGACTTCTCTTAGAATAATATCGGAAGATATTCATTCGAGCAACATCGAAAGATCCTCTTAATAACTTCGGAAGATCTTAGTTTGGAAGCTTTGTCTAAACTTATCTTTGGAAGCCCTTCCTTTCAAAAATAACCGCGGAAAAGCAAATGCGGAAAGAACTCTGAAGCAAGCCACGGATAACAACTAACGAAGACCAAGGCTGAAGAACCACTGAAGGCTTTAGTCTTAGGCTCTTACTCTTTGAGTTGTTGTTGACTTTTATCCATGGTTATGTACGTCTGTCTTATATATCAGAGTCTGTAATGTCAGCTGTTTGTCTTATTACTCTGTCTTCTTTGTATTAATTTTTGGGTATTTATACCCAGACATTCTTTGAATTATATGGATTTGTTTTTCCCATTATAACTTGTATTATTGTTCTGTTTTCAATATAAATACAAGACTTAAAAAAAAGCTAGGCACCAGATTCTTGACTCTGAGAGGGAGCTCTAGCCTTGTTCTTGCAAATCGAGTCTAACAATTGAATACGAAAACAATTGTTCTCGATCTAACAATTGGTATAAGAGCCTTATCCTTCAGATTGTGATTTAATCATCCAGTCTGAAAATCAAATCTCACTTTGATATCTAGTTGTGCAGACTCTTCTTTAAAATCTTTGTTCATCTCATTGTTTGTTTAAGTTTTTGTCACCTGCTAAGAATGCTTGGTTTTGAATACAACTCATTATTCAAAATCTTTATGTTGAACTTACTTGAGATATCATCTTCGTTGATTTTCTTAGTTGTTTACTACTCAACATGGTAGAAAAATTTAACTTAGACCCACATAACACCGAATCAACAACCAAGCTTCCAATACTGGTTCGTCATCAGTATAACATATGGCAGAGGAGTATGATCCATTTCTTATCCATCAATCATACTGGTTGTTGGAGGTCAGTAATAACAGGACCACACAAACCAATGGTCCTTGACAATGTAATAGGAAACCTGGTGCCTAAAGATTCTCGGAACTACACCGAGGAAGACTACCAGAAACTTGAGCTTGATGCAAAAGCTCATGCTCAGTTGGCCATGGCCCTGCCAAACGAGATCTATTCAAGTGTTTTGCACCATGAATCCACTAAGGATTTATGGGATGCTCTAAAAGAGCAGTTTGGCGGAACAACTGAGGTTGTTGCTAATACTAAGGAGATACTGTCACAACAGTATGAGATCTTCTCCCAACTGAACTGTGACTCAACAGTTCGAAAGGTTCACTTCTCTTCTTAGTGTACTTAAACTTGCTGGACAGGAATATCCTACTATTTCTGTCCTTAACCGTTTCCTAAGATCTCTACCAGACAAATGGGAGACATTCCAGTGTCATGAGATATTCTTCGGACTTTGTCAATCTTTCACTTACCCAACTCCATGGTAAGTTGCTCACCTTTGAGCGAGAGATTGATAGAAAAGAAAGCTTATGAAGTTTGGTAAATCAACAGATGAGTATGTTTAAGGGAACATTGCTCTTCTCAGCCACTCTCACAACTCTAAGTCATCTGATCAGAGTTATGATGTGTACATTGACATTACCAAAGGCATCTCTGCTTTAATGCCTTCTAGCGATTATCTTTCTCTTGCCCCTGACAATCTATGTTTTACTATGGATGGCCTCCACCACATCCCTATTGATGATCCAGAGGAAATGGACATTCTTAATCAGCTTGTCCTTAGTATTATAACTAACTAGTAGAGTTAACCACCGCACGCTGCCTAAAATTATTTACGGAAAAATTATAACTAACTAATCAGCTTGATGATGCGGCGGTGTTACAACGTGACTTAATCTGCCTATCTCCTAAAATTATTTACGTAAAAATGTCAATAACAGAAAACATGTATGAAATAAGGAAGAAAACGTACTTTACATGAATGAACTCGTTTTCGGAAAAATTATATCAAAATGTGTAATAAACAAACAAACTTACCCAGTATATTCTCACTATTCAGTAGGGTCTGGGGGGAAGGATGGACACAAACCTTACCTGTATCCCAGTTGTGATAGAGAGACTGCTCTAAAGGAGTCCCCGGCTCAAAGTTAACGTTTGAAGTTGATCATACCAACGCTTTTAACGTTATTTTCACAAAATAAGTAAAATAACGTTAAAATTGGTCCAATTTTACTTTTGCCTTTTGGGACCCACACATATGTACATTATACGTGTGCACCGCAAATGAGACATTATAGCAGAACGTGATGAATTCATATGGACTCTTGCCTCCAAGGAGGGACAAAGTGGGCGATGGCCCTGGGCCTGACTTTTTAAAAGGTAAATTTTTATAATTTTTTTATATATTATGTTATTAACTTTGTATATATAAATTAATAAGTTAGTATTTTTAGGAGAGTCTAACTTTTTCTTTGCTCTAGTCACCAAAGTTTTTTTTTTTTTTTTAAGGCCGGCTCTGTTAGTTGGTTACATGACAATGAATATCAGGTGTAAAAACGGTTTCTCATTTGTGGGAGAGCGGTTTCATGACGACGGAGCATAAAAAAATAAAAGGACAAAGATGAGAAAATAAAAAGATTGAGAGAAGAATGGTAAAATAAGAAAGATGGGAAAAAAGAGAAAAAAAAAGGTTAAGGGTGGTGGGACTCGAACTCACACCCCTTCCATCAAAAGGTACCACCTTACCAGCAGGCCAAACCAAGATTGAGTTTGTATGATGAAATCAATATTTCTAATCATCATAATTGATTTGAGGAGGCTAAATATAAAAATCAACCGACATTAGTTTTTATTATATAAGGTAATAAGTTCTACAAAATAACTTGGAGAAAATTCCCAGGTATCCATGGTAAGACCAAGGTTGGTCTAAATAAATCAAAAGTCCAATGCTACATATGTCATTGCTTTGGACACTTTGCTCGGGAATGCAAAATGTCTCCCAACAGTCACACACCTTCATATGTGACTTATCCTTCCTCACCTTCTTCAAACTACTATTCTTCTTCTTCTTCTTCTCACTTTCTTGAGCACAACCCGAATCACGTTACTGCTCATATTGTCCACTCTCCTTCTCAAATAACAGGACAATATGTACAAGCTGCAAATGGCAGTTTATAAACTCATGCCCACAAATCCCTCCTTTCAAGTTGTGGCCCTTTCTACATCTCAAGCAAAAACTTCAGGCCCAACTCTTCAAAGTTCACTGCCTAGTCAGCCTACTCTTTTCTCACAGTAATATGTGGATTGAAGCAGCATATGAAAACGACTCTGCCGTAGGAAAAAAATCCTATTATGCGCGGAGGACCCTCAAAAGGTCGAAACAACTCCATCGTAGGAAAAAAAATCCTATTATGTGCAGAGGACCCTAAAAGGTCGAAACAACTCCGCCGTAAAAAAATAAAAAAAAATCCTATTACGCACGTAGGATCCTAGAAAGGTCGAAACAACTCTGTCGTAGGAAAAAAATCCTATCACACAACAGAACATTGTTTTTTACAACAAATTAATCTCAAACGACCAATAGTTGAGTCGGTCTTCACTTTGATCGTCTTCCCCATCATCGCCAATCACGGGAGATTTTAATAAAGTTTGCAGGGTGGCAAGATCATCCTCCGAGGCAGTACCAACGATATCACTGATAATAGGAAGTTCAGCATCACTCAAGGCCTCATACGCTGCACCCTATAGGTCATGACCAGGAGTTTCGAAAACATGATGACCTTCAAGGGAGCGGCCCGCCTTTGCCATCTTGTAACCATCCTTCATCCCATCCAGACAGCCAACTATAACGAAGGCTGTGGAGAGTTTCTCAATCAAATCCAAATATTTTGGACTCATTTGGATGGTTTCAAATGCTTGAGGGATACCCTCACTGATCAGTCAATGTTTTTGGGAATGAAGAAGAACCGATGCCTCCTCAAAAGATTCTCTCTTTCGCTATACACTGACATTCTTCTTCCTTTTACTTCAGAGAATCCCTTAGAGCATCCAATTCTGATTGAAAACTCTTTGTTCTTAGAGCGCGCTATTTGAAGCTTCGAAGAACGAGAGGTGATGATTCTATCCTTTGAAGCATTGATGCGCAAGAATTCATCCCTTTCGTTAGCCAACTTGCGATCCAAGGTTTCAACTAACGAATTTTTCTCGGAAAGTTTAAGTTGACATTCTGATAATTGATCTTTTAGCTTCATATCGCTGGCGTGCGATGCCCGGAGGTCCTGATTTTGACTTCTAAGGGAGGCTAACTCTCCTTCCATGGCCTCCCTCCTAGCATTAGCCTTGATAAGTTCATTTTCAAAAAATTCTTCCCGCCAACTTACCTCAGGTACCCACTCGGATAAGGATGCCAAGGCTAAGGCTATTTGATCACCCAGGGAGGGAGTTGATGATTCTTGGACCTTTTTAGCTTTAGCAGTAGGAATACCCTGGTAGAGAAATTCACGGCAAATCACTTGGGAGTGTTAAGATTGGAGCATTGCACAATCTTTGTTTCAATGTCTGGAATGCCTCTTCTTGTTTCTGTGTCCACACAAAAGGTTCACTCTTCTGTGTGAGTTTGGTGAGAGGCAAGCTATCTTAGAGAAATTCGAAATGAATCTCCTGTAATATCTGCCAATCCCAAGAATGATCTGATCTCTGTCGGTGTTGTAGGCACATCCCAGTTCTTGATTGCTTCAATCTTGACAGGATCCACGTGAATACCATTACTGTTAATCACGTGACCCAAGAACTGAACTTCTCTTAGCCAGAATTCACACTTGGAGAATTTGGCATAGAGTCGCTCGTGTTTCAGGAGTTCCAAGACTGTCCTGAGATGTTGTTCATGTTTCAGGAGTGGCTGCATTGTTGTTTCTGTTTGGAGCCCCCGTGCTCCTACAATGATTGGCCCAGTGACCAAACTTCCCACAGTTAGTGCATTGTCTGCACTGGGTGTTTGGTTGATGATGATACTCGCAGGTGTTGCACAACGGTGCTGTACCAGTGTAGGGCTTCTTGATTTGCAGTGGTGGTGGTTGATTGAGCATTGGTGTCTGGGTGGTCGCAGCAAAATTCCTGACCACCTTTTGTTTCTTCGCCGGCCGTTTATCCGGCTTCCTTGAAGTTCCAGCTTTTGCTTCAGTTTCTTTCTTGAGTGCTCCAGAGGCAACCATCACGTTTGTCAAAGTTGCCGACAGTGTGACAACCATCTCCATGGTAGTAGGATGGGCCGAAATCACGTGCCCTTGGATACAAGACGGCAGTCCACCGACATACCGCTCTATCCTTTTCTCCAGTGTTGGCACCACGTCCGGTGCCAAAGTAGCGAACTCGTGAAAACGGGTGGTGTAGGCCAGATGCCCAGCACCAATCATAACAAGGTTGAGCAGCTCAGTTTCAACCTTCTTGAGTTCATTCCTTGGGCAAAACTCTGCCCTCTACATCGCCTGGAAATCATCCCAAGGCATGGACAGAGCTTCATCCCTGCCTCTAGTCTGAACTTGAGCGTTCCACCAAGTTAACGCTCTTTTGTTGAATGAACCAGCTGCATATCTTACTTTGTGCTAATCAGGACAACCACTAATATCAAGAGTAGTCTCCATCTTCTCGATCCATTGGATCAATCCGACGGCTCCTTCACTACCACTGAAACTCGGTGGCTTACATCCTACAAAATTTTTGTAAGAATAATCCTGATGGGTTCGGGTGTTACTGCTGCCTTCTCCAGATGAGTTGGCGACATTGTTGCTATTGTTGCTGTTGATCCTGTTGATCCTGTTCATCATCTCGGGAATCACATCCCGCAGTTGACTGGTCAGCAGAGTGGCCAGTGCTATAGTGACGGGATCCAACTCATGATCAGGCGGTGGCGGAGGTGGACGTGGAGGTGGAGGTGGTTGTACAGGAGAGTCCTATGGTGATGGTGTCGAAGAGTGCGGTGCTGAATCTTGTGGTGGTGGTGGCAGTAAAGCTGGTGGTGGTCTTCTTGGCGGCATTCTGATCATAACCGAAAGAAAATCGGTTAGTGCAGTGATCAGATGTAGAAGACACATGCAAATAGAATCCTATGTCATATGATCTCTACATGAGGGTCCCTAGGTTATAGTATAGGCCAAACCGTTTAAGTAACATGACCTATATTTCTCTATAACCATGGCTCTGATACCAATCTGTCACACCCCGAGCCGGCGGGCTGGATCGACTTTCCCGCCGGGCGAAAGGTTCCCGGGGCACGATATCGTTGTGATAATCAAGACGATCAAATTGTTTACATAGCACATGAGATATAATTGAGAAATGCTAATATGATATCAATACAGAATTACAAAGTTAAATTACATAGTCATGTCCATAATTTAACCAAGTATTTCTACCAAAAGAATCATTGTGGTTTCTATCTTGTGTCTGTACAAGATATACAAAAGATGATTCACTGTTTTGTCATTCAAAATATGTCAACACAAAATGTAGCTAGGTCTTCTAAAAGTCCACTAGCTATGTTCTTGATTACTACTGATGACTACACCTGTTCGTCACCTGAGAAAACATGCATGTAAGCAAAGTTAACACTAGGTTGGTGAGTTCATAAGTTTGATAATTGAAAACCTTGATTCATTCACATACACAATCACCATAACACACATGTTACTTGTAGTTTGTTTGATTCACCTGTCACACAATGGCCTCTCCATAATTATATTTACAAGTAATATCTCGTCCTAGTAGTTATGCTTATATATAGGGCATATGTAGGGGAACAAGCCCCAGCCAACATCCCACCACGTAACTAAAAGAACTCCACACTACTTGCAATACAACTATAGATACCCATTCCCAATTCACTTGTTCATCCCATTTGTTAATCACCTGATGAATCATATGTAGAATAATATAATAGTAGAGTTTAGTTATCAAACCGAAGTATTGATAAACCCTTTGTGTATTAAGGAGATTAGATTAATTTAATCTGATCCTTGTTATTATTCTATTTCTTGTGGGTTAACTGTTTATCACTTTTAAATATTAAGAGTGTTAGTTAACCAATTGATATTTGTTCTCAACTTGAAGTGCATAGAGCCTAAAAGGAATCCATTGCAATCCTCACGTAATCATATTACAATGCATCCGATTTACCTCTACAACTTTGTATTACCGTAGGCCTCATCGAAACGATTACTAGTAATATGACATGAGAGAGAATAAATTCCTCAGTCTACTAGTCAACGGGTAACGATGGATTAATTACAATTTCACTGCAGATTAATATCACCATGTGTCGCTTTCCAGACCCTGACTGTTCGTCGCCCTGTCACCGGTCATACGTTACCGGCCAATGAATCAATACGATCAACATACTAGCCCTACAAGCTAGAGGTTTTTGAAACCTATGGTACCACTATGCTATCGTCGGTTTAGTCACGTCAAATTAACTGGTCAGCGATTTGTGAAAGGGACTTGCAATGATCAACTTGAGTACATGGCACATGATTGAAATGATATAATGCAGACAGTTCAATAGTAATCAATTGTATTGTGTTCATCAATGTTGTTTGTTATCGTTGTTAACAAAGTTAAATAAGAACTTGTCTTATTACATTATGTTAATTGTTGTATGAATGATGTTGTTATCATGAAGTTACATTATCATGATTATCATTCCTTGTTGTTCCATATAGTCACCATGTTGTTACTAAGCTGTGGTAAGAACTAGTCTTACTACACTTAGTCAACTCAGGTGGTGGATGATATTTGTTCCATGTTATCTTGTAATATGTGTTGAGTTGTAAGCTAAGTGTTATAAGAACTTGTCTTATTACACTTACTTAACTCTGATGTTGAATGATTTTATGAAGATATATTATCTTCATATCATTTATGTGTCTTGTTGTTGTCATCTTGTTCACCTGTGATTATCTTAATGTTTGTTCTTGAAAGAATAACTAAGTGTTGTAAAATATAATCTTACAACTACATTATTCTATTGTGTTGATGAGTTATGAAGTTATACTATCATATTCATCTTAGTTATCCCTGTCATATCATGATCATACAAGCATGCATACAATGATAAATGATAATAAGTCAAGCAATATTATCTAATCAAAGTATAAGCATTATGTTAAACTGAAACTTTTAAATAAATAAAAGTAAGCATGTTTCTCAGCCCCAAGAGTTTAAAATCAATTAAGATTAGAAAAGGGGCATATGAACTCACCTTGTTGTTAAAGTGGTTGACTTAGCTTAAACGAGAATGCACGCGCTGTTGATTGTGCTTGCTGTTGTTTTCACGATCCTGTATTGATTTCATGTTGTATGTAACCTATGAGTATATGTTATAGAAGTTTGTGTGCGTGTATGTGTTAGCCCGAGAATTGGCTAACACTCGTGGGTCTCGGTCTTGGTCTTCATTCGGCCCCAATCCTATTTAGGTGTTTTAGAATTTACCTTTGTTTTGACTTTTGTTTGCCTTAACTTATTCTTGAACATCCAACCCACTTCATGATACTACAATTGCTCGTACTAATAATAGTATCTTTAATAACCAATCTAAGTGTTCAACTTAGATTTATGGTTTATGATTTATCGTACTATCCTTGTTTAAGCTTGAATTCGTTTATCCCTTAGTTAGTAATACCAAGATTTCGTCATGCCCTTATCCCTTGAACCCTAGTTACATGTGTTTATTGCAATTTATTCATTTAAGTCATGTGGGCCTAATGAAATGTATATGGGTCGATTAAGTCGTATGGGTCGTTTAGGTAGGCTGTGGGCCGCAAGCATGGCCCGGTTTCGAATAACAGTGTTGAACCTGTGACAAAATGGGCTGAATCGGTTCTTGGGCCGCATGAGCTGTGTGGGCCATCCTGCTGGGCCAATTTAATGGCCTTGGCCGAATGAAGAGTGGGCCAACATAGTCACATGGGCCGAAGCTGTGGCATGGGCTTCGCATGTTGTTTTAGGCTTATAGGTTCGCTGCTATTGCTCCGATTCGTTCCAGCAAAGTTTTGAGTGATCGGAGGTTCGCCCAGTTCAAGGTCCGGCCAAATAGGAATGTTAGATTCGTCCATGGTTCAGGTTCGGAAATGGTTCGCTACTGGCCCAAGGGGTTCGTGGGTGATAGTTTCGTGAAGGTCGAAGGTTCGGCCACTGCTATGGTTGGCAACGAACCTTGTGGTTCTGCCACGTGAGGGTTCGTCTGAGGTCACAGGTTCGTTGCTGATGATGATGTATGGTTCGGCTGGTGATACATGGTTCGGCTGGTCCATCCTAAGTTCGTTGGTTGTAGGAGGTTCGCTTGAGGGAAGGTTCGTGGCACCCCTTGCAGCTCACAGGTTCGGTGGTGTATAGGTTCGCATGGGGGAGGTTCGTAGGTGATGGGATAATTAGCAACAACGTTCGGCTAGAGTCCAGGGGTTCGGCCACCACAGGTTCGGCCAATTGCCCCCTGGTTCAACCACTTGCCTCCGGCGAACCTGTTTCAACATCATCGTTCTCATCGAGCTCAGGATGGTTGTAGGGCTGCTCCCATGTTGGCGGTGTACCAGAAAAGGTTTTCGAGAGTGTAGGGTATGTGTATTAGGGTTTTTGAACCGGTTGGTTGTGTGTGGGTCGAGCAAAGGCAAGAAAACCCTAATTTTCGAGATATTCTTTTGATCATTACCTCGATTTGGCTGGGTAAAACTCCAGATTAGTTGTACTTCCTTGTAGAGGACGTTGAGAGCTTCGTTTGGACACCAAGAACGCGTGATTTCACCCACAAATGATCAAGATATGAAGGTTTGAAGATTGATTCTTCTAGAGAGAGAGGTTCATGAAAGTGTTAGGTTTCGGAGACCTTTTGGGAGGGAGTTAGGGCAGCCGGCCCTAAGCCCGGCCCGGTTTATGTTTTGTAACCTAATTGTTCTCTATATATATCCTAGTCTTGTAATTGTAATCTTTGAGCACCTAAGTAATAAAAGATAAATCCTAGTTGCAGCCCGTGGACGTAGGTCACATCGATCGAACCACGTTAAATCTTCGTGTCGTTTATTTTCTGTTTTTCTGTCTTTTTTCTTTGCAATCGTGTACGTGTATGGTTTAATCTGGTTCCGCTGCGCCGCTTGATTCCTAACAAGTGGTACGAGAGCCAAGGCTCGTTGGAGATTAAAAATACGATCGTACTGAGACGATTACTGAAAAAGAAAAGAAGAAAACAAAGGACGTGAGGCGTTGTTAGCTGCTGGTTCAAATTAGGGTTTTCTCAAAAACCCTTGAGTTCGTCAGCCGTCATCTGGGAGTTTTTTTTCGAATTAAGGTTTTTCAGCCCCTTGGAGTTCTACAGAATCAGCCGTCGCCGCCGCTACCACCCCTGTCGCCGCCGGTCACCGCCTCCTTCGCCGCCGGTAGCCGCAGACGCCGCCGTCGCCGCGGCGTCTGTTGCCAGAATCGCGCAGGTGAGGCCGAATTTGAGTTCTGGACCACGATTAGGGTTCGGATTGAACCCTAGGAGTCGCCATTGTGTCTATTTCAACCGATTTGGAGGTTCAAGTTCGCGATTAGGTTGTTTCAAACCTTGGATTCGTTGATTGAACCTGGATTTGGTTCGAAATTCGTGATTAGTGGCTGATTAGGGTTCGTATAACCCTTGGAATCGTGTTTGCTTCTAAGGTTGACTGATTTTGACTATTAGGGTTTCAAATTGAACCCCTTGAGTCATTGTCAGCCTGTTGTCGGATCTGTTTTTTGAGCGTTTCGGGTTCGGGTATTGCAATATTTGTGATCAACCAGGTTTGAGGAATCGTTTTTTGTGAAGATTAACATTCGGGTTCAGATTTGTCTACAGGAGATCAATCAAGGTAACTGTTTACAGTTTTGATTTGTCTGGGACTGTAGGAACAGATCGGATTATTTGACAGCGTTCAGTAGAACAACCGTCAAGTTCAGGCCCGTGCCATTGTTGTGTCTGTCACTGTCTCGATCCGATTTCTGTTTGCTATGGCTGAAGACGGAAAGGTTGCGATTGAGAAGTTCAACGGTTCTGATTTTGGTTGGTGGAAAATGCAAGTAGAAGCATTACTGTGTCAGAAGGATTTGGATGTGGCATTGGGGGATAAACCGGAGAAAATGGATCAAGCCGATTGGGAATTGAAGGACAAGAAAGCTCGAGCGGTTATCACATTGGCTTTGGCGAAGAGTGTTGCTTTTAACATCATGAAGGAGACCACAGCTAGTGGTATGATGAATGCTCTGTCAAATATGTATGAAAAGCCGTCGGCAGCTAATAAGGCGTTCTTAATTCGGGAGCTTGTGAACACGAAGATGATGGAAGGTGCATCGGTAACATCTCACATAAACAACCTAAATTCAATTTTGTCAAGGCTACTTTCTGTAGGGATAAAGTTTGATGATGAGGTTCAGGCTCTACCGCTGCTATCTTCGTTGCCTGATAGCTGGTCCGGGACAGCAACTGCTGTTACTAGTTCTGTGGGGGCCAGTGGTATGACATTTGAAGGGATTAGAGATTTGGTTCTTGGCGAGGACATCAGACGCAAGAATCAAGGTGGATCGTCTTCTTCTGAAATGTTGCATGTTGGCAGGGACAGCAGGGACAGTGGGAGTCGGGGAAGGAGTTCGTCTAGAAAGAAGAAAAGTGTGAAATGTTGGAACTGCAACGAGGTGGGACATGTTAAGAGTCAATGTCCAAAGAAACAATTGAATGCTGCTACTGAGGATGTGTTTGAGGATGATGCATTGATACTTAGTGATGAAAGCAGTGTGGACTTTTGGGTCATGGATTATGGTGCTTCGATTCATGCCACGCACAGCAGTGAATTGATGAAGAATCTGAAAATTGGTGACTTTGGGAAGGTACGACTTGGTAACGGTGAGTTTCTGAATGTTACGGGCATAGGAGATATTGATCTGGAGACTCCATTGGGAACTACATGGAAATTACAGAATGTCAGGGTGATTCCAGGTTTGAAGACGAATCTCATTTCTGTCAGTCAATTGGATGAACAGGGACTAGTTGTTAATTTTGGTAGTGGCAAATGGAAAGTGATCAAGGGTAATCTGGTTATTGCTCGGGGAAAGAAACAAGGATCATTATATTTGGTTGAGGTACCTGCTAAGGGAGTGACTGTCCCGGTTAAGCAAGACAAAGTCTGGTTCGCTGAATCTAAGGGGCAAAAGAAGGTTCATTTTGCAAGTGTGAAACCTGGTGCCAAGGTGGTTCAAGCTGAACGGGGTCGAAGGTTTGAACCAGTTAGGGGTTTTGGTAACGGTTTGTGTTTCGGGTACAGTTTCAAAGCAACAGTGGGTCTTGAAGACCAATATTTCGACTGCTAAAATCTCTCCTGTGGATTACTTGCTGAATTTGGAGAGTGTTAATATTCCTCGGTGTATCTCTGGATCTGGTGGAATGTGCAAGCCAGTTGAGACAGAGGATGAGTCAGTGATGGTTACAGTCACGACTGAGTCAGTGATGACTGATGCGTTGAAGCTTTTGGAAGCTTCAACGAGCCCTTCAGGTAACTGATGAGAAGGGCTGCTGCAACTAGGAAGATTGGATTGAAGTCTTAGCTTGTTTATGGGAACTGAAGGCTTGGAAGACTGTTTGACAAAGATTACTGGAGTTACTGGAAGACTGGATTGCTGTGTGCTTGGATGGCGGGCTTGATTTTATCGCAAGGCCTCCGAGTGGGAGATTGTTAGGTTTCGGAGACCTTTTGGGAGGGAGTTAGGGCAGCCGGCCCTAAGCCCGGCCCGGTTTATGTTTTGTAACCTAATTGTTCTCTATATATATCCTAGTCTTGTAATTGTAATCTTTGAGCACCTAAGTAATAAAAGATAAATCCTAGTTGCAGCCCGTGGACGTAGGTCACATCGATCGAACCACGTTAAATCTTCGTGTCGTTTATTTTCTGTTTTTCTGTCTTTTTTCTTTGCAATCGTGTACGTGTATGGTTTAATCTGGTTCCGCTGCGCCGCTTGATTCCTAACAAGTGGTACGAGAGCCAAGGCTCGTTGGAGATTAAAAATACGATCGTACTGAGACGATTACTGAAAAAGAAAAGAAGAAAACAAAGGACGTGAGGCGTTGTTAGCTGCTGGTTCAAATTAGGGTTTTCTCAAAAACCCTTGAGTTCGTCAGCCGTCATCTGGGAGTTTTTTTTCGAATTAAGGTTTTTCAGCCCCTTGGAGTTCTACAGAATCAGCCGTCGCCGCCGCTACCACCCCTGTCGCCGCCGGTCACCGCCTCCTTCGCCGCCGGTAGCCGCAGACGCCGCCGTCGCCGCGGCGTCTGTTGCCAGAATCGCGCAGGTGAGGCCGAATTTGAGTTCTGGACCACGATTAGGGTTCGGATTGAACCCTAGGAGTCGCCATTGTGTCTATTTCAACCGATTTGGAGGTTCAAGTTCGCGATTAGGTTGTTTCAAACCTTGGATTCGTTGATTGAACCTGGATTTGGTTCGAAATTCGTGATTAGTGGCTGATTAGGGTTCGTATAACCCTTGGAATCGTGTTTGCTTCTAAGGTTGACTGATTTTGACTATTAGGGTTTCAAATTGAACCCCTTGAGTCATTGTCAGCCTGTTGTCGGATCTGTTTTTTGAGCGTTTCGGGTTCGGGTATTGCAATATTTGTGATCAACCAGGTTTGAGGAATCGTTTTTTGTGAAGATTAACATTCGGGTTCAGATTTGTCTACAGGAGATCAATCAAGGTAACTGTTTACAGTTTTGATTTGTCTGGGACTGTAGGAACAGATCGGATTATTTGACAGCGTTCAGTAGAACAACCGTCAAGTTCAGGCCCGTGCCATTGTTGTGTCTGTCACTGTCTCGATCCGATTTCTGTTTGCTATGGCTGAAGACGGAAAGGTTGCGATTGAGAAGTTCAACGGTTCTGATTTTGGTTGGTGGAAAATGCAAGTAGAAGCATTACTGTGTCAGAAGGATTTGGATGTGGCATTGGGGATAAACCGGAGAAAATGGATCAAGCCGATTGGGAATTGAAGGACAAGAAAGCTCGAGCGGTTATCACATTGGCTTTGGCGAAGAGTGTTGCTTTTAACATCATGAAGGAGACCACAGCTAGTGGTATGATGAATGCTCTGTCAAATATGTATGAAAAGCCGTCGGCAGCTAATAAGGCGTTCTTAATTCGGGAGCTTGTGAACACGAAGATGATGGAAGGTGCATCGGTAACATCTCACATAAACAACCTAAATTCAATTTTGTCAAGGCTACTTTCTGTAGGGATAAAGTTTGATGATGAGGTTCAGGCTCTACCGCTGCTATCTTCGTTGCCTGATAGCTGGTCCGGGACAGCAACTGCTGTTACTAGTTCTGTGGGGGCCAGTGGTATGACATTTGAAGGGATTAGAGATTTGGTTCTTGGCGAGGACATCAGACGCAAGAATCAAGGTGGATCGTCTTCTTCTGAAATGTTGCATGTTGGCAGGGACAGCAGGGACAGTGGGAGTCGGGGAAGGAGTTCGTCTAGAAAGAAGAAAAGTGTGAAATGTTGGAACTGCAACGAGGTGGGACATGTTAAGAGTCAATGTCCAAAGAAACAATTGAATGCTGCTACTGAGGATGTGTTTGAGGATGATGCATTGATACTTAGTGATGAAAGCAGTGTGGACTTTTGGGTCATGGATTATGGTGCTTCGATTCATGCCACGCACAGCAGTGAATTGATGAAGAATCTGAAAATTGGTGACTTTGGGAAGGTACGACTTGGTAACGGTGAGTTTCTGAATGTTACGGGCATAGGAGATATTGATCTGGAGACTCCATTGGGAACTACATGGAAATTACAGAATGTCAGGGTGATTCCAGGTTTGAAGACGAATCTCATTTCTGTCAGTCAATTGGATGAACAGGGACTAGTTGTTAATTTTGGTAGTGGCAAATGGAAAGTGATCAAGGGTAATCTGGTTATTGCTCGGGGAAAGAAACAAGGATCATTATATTTGGTTGAGGTACCTGCTAAGGGAGTGACTGTCCCGGTTAAGCAAGACAAAGTCTGGTTCGCTGAATCTAAGGGGCAAAAGAAGGTTCATTTTGCAAGTGTGAAACCTGGTGCCAAGGTGGTTCAAGCTGAACGGGGTCGAAGGTTTGAACCAGTTAGGGGTTTTGGTAACGGTTTGTGTTTCGGGTACAGTTTCAAAGCAACAGTGGGTCTTGAAGACCAATATTTCGACTGCTAAAATCTCTCCTGTGGATTACTTGCTGAATTTGGAGAGTGTTAATATTCCTCGGTGTATCTCTGGATCTGGTGGAATGTGCAAGCCAGTTGAGACAGAGGATGAGTCAGTGATGGTTACAGTCACGACTGAGTCAGTGATGACTGATGCGTTGAAGCTTTTGGAAGCTTCAACGAGCCCTTCAGGTAACTGATGAGAAGGGCTGCTGCAACTAGGAAGATTGGATTGAAGTCTTAGCTTGTTTATGGGAACTGAAGGCTTGGAAGACTGTTTGACAAAGATTACTGGAGTTACTGGAAGACTGGATTGCTGTGTGCTTGGATGGCGGGCTTGATTTTATCGCAAGGCCTCCGAGTGGGAGATTGTTAGGTTTCGGAGACCTTTTGGGAGGGAGTTAGGGCAGCCGGCCCTAAGCCCGGCCCGGTTTATGTTTTGTAACCTAATTGTTCTCTATATATATCCTAGTCTTGTAATTGTAATCTTTGAGCACCTAAGTAATAAAAGATAAATCCTAGTTGCAGCCCGTGGACGTAGGTCACATCGACCGAACCACGTTTAATCTTCGTGTCGTTTATTTTCTGTTTTTGTGTCTTTTTTCTTTGCAATCGTGTACGTGTATGGTTTAATCTGGTTCCGCTGCGCCGCTTGATTCCTAACAGAAAGGTGTTTAGAGAGAGAGTGGGTGTGTAAAAAGTGAGGATGAAAGCCTCATTTAGGGTTTAAATACCCCGAGGGTATTCGGGTTCGTTTTTGTTGCTCGGTTTTCGTCTCCGTTGCGTTTCCGGATCGTAACGCGTTATTTACGTGTTTTAAATAAACGGGTTTCTTTAATTACTTTTTGATGAGTTTCAAAATTGTAAAACGTAAAATATTATATTTTCATATTTTCTTATTTTATTTTCGCTTGTATCGTTTTCGTTTTCGTTTCGTCAGAACGCGTCACCTTCGCGCATATTCGTTCGAATCGTCACCCGAACGAACACGACGATGGTTTTGCTTTCTGATTCTTGTTTTCTACTTTCCAGTCATCATTTCAGAACGTTAAACTCACAGATATGTTTGTGTGAATCGTCACCCACGCAAACACACTGTGAGTTCATTATTCTGAAATAACACTGCCATTATGTTTTGAATTGTATTTCCTCATTGACGGACTCAACTAAACATCATGTTTTCACATGGTTTCCGTATTGATTTGTCGGCCATATGATTCCTGTCATATATGGATATCCGATCGCAACCGACATGTTCTTGTTATTTACTTGAACACTGTTGTCATTCTTGATTCGTTGTATTAATTGTACTTAGGTTTTCACCTAAATACAACAACTATTGTTTATCGTGAGTGTTGTACTTACAGTATTTAAGTTTTCACATAAATACGTACAACGGGTTCTTGTATTTTGAATTCTGTTATCACAAACACTGTTCATACAATCGTATTTACACACAGTAAAATGTGAAAGTACACATACCGTACGGACTTGCCGGACGATCAGGTACTGGATGTCACAAAAATAAAAATATTAGTAAGTAGTTTTAGTATTATCAACATCAAGTTGGAGGGGGGAGAATCCCATAAACGACTTATTCCAAGAGCAACCAGCGTGTGTTTGGGGAGCGGCTGTATGTCCGTAGGATGGCTAAATATGGTTAAATAGCAATTTGAGGATTGTGTTTCTGTTAGTTTAAACTTGTAATTTGGATAAAGTAGAGGGTCTATTTTATTGTTTTGGATAAATTTTGTTTTTGGTTTATCTAGTCCGAGTCTTTGATTAATTAGTTAAAGGTTTATCCTTTTGTTTTGGCTATAAAAGCCAGGGATGTAATCGTTATTATTCATTCAGTAAATGTGAGTTTTCTCTGGTATCAACTTCAATTTGTATCAGAGCCGAGTGATCAGGGAGTAGGACGGTCAAAAGGAAGGAGCTTAAGCAGGAACGTCGGCTGCCAAGTCGGGATTTGGCCACGCAGAAGGAGATTCGAAGGACTGAATCTAAGCAATGGCAGGCGGATCCAATGAGAATGCGATCGTACAAGTCAAGGAAGGAAACTCGGCTTCACTCCAATGCCCAATCCTGATGCTCGACAATGCAGATGCCAAGAAGGACGACATGGCAGTGGCGCTGCTGTATCAAGCAATTCCGGAAGAACTGGTAATTCAAGTTTCCCAATACAACACTGCCCAGGAGATGTGGAACGCCTTGAAGACGAGATTCATAGGGGCTGACCGGGTTCGAGAGGCAAGGCTGCAGACGTTGCAGTCAGAATTCGAGGCTCTAAGGATGACTGAAGGAGAATCGATTGACGAGTTTGCCGCGAAACAAAGCAAACTCGTGTCCAAATCAAACATCCTGGGATCTACGATCAAAGACAAGACATTAGTAAAGAAGTTGTTGAGTTCAGTACCCAACAAGTTTATCGCAATTGTCGCCTCCATAGAACAATTTGCGGATCTAAGCGTTGTGTCCTTCCAAGAAGCCATAGGAAGACTAAAAGCCTTCGAAGAAAGAATCAGACCCAAGGAGGCAGGATCAAGCTCAAAAGGTGACCAATTGCTTCTCTCTTATGATTACTGGCAAGCAAAAAAGAAGCAGGAAGGCACAAAGGGATTTGACCAAGGAGCAAACAAGCCGGGCTCATGAGGAAGGGGCCGAGGCAGGGCCGGGACAAGAAGCAAGCCAAGGCTTCTACAAGCAGAAGGGGTTCAAAGATAAGACAAAAATAAAATGCTTCAGGTGTGAGGCCATGGGGCACTATGCGTCAGAATGCCCAACCAGACCAAAGGAAGAAGAAAGCAACTTGGCCCAAGCAAACGATGAATGACCTGCCCTCATGATGGCAATCGGAATAGAAAGTTCTATGTTCTTAAACGAAGAACTTGTTCACCTATCAGACCCCAAGCCAGCGGGCTGTATCGACTTTCTCGGCGGGCGGAATGGTCTCAGGGCGCGATCGTATCGGTGTGTTGAGATTGAATACATAGCACATGATATTTAATTGAGTAAAACTAACCATAAATGCATTAAGGATTACAAAGTTAAATTAAATTGGTTCGAGTTCCATAATTTAACCCTGCAATCTAACAAAAGACATGATATAAATCTGTCTTGAACTGTAGCGGATCTGCAAAATGTACTGAATCATATGTTGTTCCTACACAAATGCACAAAATCTGCTAGGTCCTCCTAATAGGCCACCTAGCTAATCTCCTGCTTTTGGTGACTAAACCTGTTCGTCACCAGAGAAGAATCATGCAAAAACAAGTAAACACTAGGTTGGTGAATTCATTTGTTTGTTTGGTTTGAAAGTGTTTTAGAAAACATTTATCCAGATTAAAACATCTCAAAGTTCTCAATTTAATACACCACATCCCATACAGAAATATTCTGCCATTGTTTAAACTTTCACAAGGTTTATCATGACTAATAACTTGAGTTATTAAAATAACTCACGTTCAGACTATGATATTTTGGATATTGGAAATTCCCACCCATTTTCATTTAGGTAAAGAATTCCTCTTGATTTAAAGTGTTTTTACATAACCAACGCAACAGCTCCCACCTTAGACCTAACTACTGACATCATCCCGTCTTGCCAAGTATCGCTTATATATAGGGCATACGTAGGGTCAAGCCCAGTCGCCATCCCACCACACCCTTGACAAGACACGATCATGTCCTTACGGAAACAAAGGCTTTCACTCTGCACTCACACACAAGTTCTCAATCATCACATATGTTCTCAAATGAATGAGTTTACCGTTTCTCACTCCCAACTGGGAATGACAGTCAACCCATTAAATGAATGAATTTCAATTGGATAGCATGTGGTCAACACTAAGTCAAACCACTATGTTTCCAATCCACACCCATTTGTTTTGGAATTTTAGTCTCTCAGATGCCTTCGTAACTGTCTGTCACCAAACAATACAATGGCTGATTTACTGTCAACCCGATCATTGCTAGTATACAGAACAGTTGTGGTTGATTAATAGTAAAGTTCTGTCATATTATTATCAGCCAGGTGGCCGTTTACCAAACCTGATGGATGCCGCCCTATTACCGGTCATACGATACTGGCCAAATGATATTTAAAATGCGCATGACGTACCGACCTCACTCACTCACTGTCAAACTTATGGTACCACTACGTTACCGTCGGTCCTGGTCTCTGCCACTACTTAATGATAAACGAACTAAAAGGGACTTAACGTTATTGGATTCACAATTGGCACATGATCACAGTGATATAATTAGAACAGTTTTACCAGAAATCAGTTTCATGCTATAAGTTCTCACAAATTGTCATTCACACATTGTTTTTGACTCTTTTAAGTTTTATCATCAGACCTTGTCATTAAACATTTACCCATAAACCAGTTTTAAAATGTTTAAAACAGTTCATACATAGGTAATAGAAATTTAAGTTTAAATGTCTTGAAATCAAATGAAATTAACACCAACTTGGTGAATTCTGGAAATATCATCACATGTGGCCTATAACCAACAAGTCTAGCTAGGACTTTGATACGCTTAATCCTTCAGTAATAGTTAAGGAAAAGCCAAAAGTGATAAATGTGTATTCTAGAAAGGGTAAAGAAGTCATTAGTAATAGTAAATAGTGGCAGTATAGTAGGGAGGAGTATAAGAATGATGTATTTTTGGTTGTAATGGGTATGAGAGATTTTGGGTAAGATTTTGGCTCCTGCTTAGCTTGGAGAAGGGGATTGTCCTTGGTTCTTTTTATTGTAATTGTTCCTTCTATTAATACAAACCCTAATTTCCCTTGATTGTTCCGTTAATTTTCTCTTCTCTATTCCATTTCATTCTATATTGTGGTATCATAATCTATCACTGGTCCGACCTGCCAACGATCTGCCGGTCACCATGGAGATTCGCGCTACCAACGCTCGTTTGGAGATTCAAGATCAACAGATTCATCAATTGCAATCAGATGTCACCGAAATCAAAACCACATTGCAATCCTTGGAAGTCAATCGTGCGGAATCCGCTGAATTCCGGCAAGTCGTTCTCGTGTGGATGAAACATCAAGAGAATCAAAAGGTTGATGGGTCTTCAGGAACGGGACATTCCAGTGGTCTATTTTCATCCTCCAATTTTAATTTCGGAAGCAATCCTATGCTGACGGGAGTTCCTTGGGCGGTGAAGAAAGTTAAATTACCAAAGTTCAGTGGCTTTGATCCTTAGGGATGGATATAAAAGGCTAATCTCTACTTCGACATCAACCAAACTCCTGATGATTTGCGATTACGTTTAGCACAACTGAGTATGATCGGAGTTGCACAACACTGGTTCACGGTGATCACACAGGTAAGAGATTCAATTTTGTGGGCTGAATTTCAGTCGGAGCTGCTTCAACGATTTAGTGGGTTAGAAATTCACAATCCCTATGAACAATTAGCCACGATTCAACAATTTGCTTCAATCCATGAATACATTGATGATTTTGAGTATTTGTTATCATTGGTTCCACGATTACCAGAATCCCAAGCCCTAGGTTATTTTATCGCCGGATTGAAAGATGTGAAGAAATGGGTTCGATTACATCGTCCGGCTTCCCGATTGGACGCTATGTACCTAGCGAACGATGTTGAAGGAATGCTCCGACCGGATTCGGTGGCCGGTAATGTTTCCTTGTCTCGTTTTCGCTATCTCAATCAATTTGGGCCTCAGCCCAATGAAGGGCGTATGTTTTTGGGTTCGGGGGAGTACAAATCTGTTGGAAATCCTCAATCTGATAAGCCCACATATCCACGTCTGGATAAATCTCAAACCACTTATCCTCCAAAATCGTCCAGTGTGTCGTCCCCGAAGAACGGCTCGGTTTTTCATAAAGACAGAAGGGTGCGCTCACTGTCTCGTACAGAATGGGAAGAACGACGCTAAAAAGGATTATGTTTTAGATGTGGGTTACAATATGGTCCGGCTCATAAGTGTCCCGAAGGGAAACTTCGTGCTGTACTTTTGGGAGATGACGAGTATGAGACTGTGGAAGGAGACAACTTGTTGTTGCAAGAGGATAATGTCTCACTCTCACCCACAGAAGCTCTTCCACAGGCATGTGTTTGGCCATGGAATTGGCAGGAATAGTAGCAGACCTGGGGGGTGCCAAAACACTCAGGTTTGAAGGCAAACTGATGGACCTTCCGATTAGTCTATTGGTAGACAGTGGAGCCACTCATAGCTTTATTTCTAGACGTTTAGTCATCGCTTTGGGGTTATCTTCTTCTTTCTCAGGCATCATATTAAATTGGGAGATGGGCATTCAATTTCGTGACCGTGCGTTGCCTTAATCTCTCAGTTCAGATTGGTCCTTGTGAATTTCTTATTCATGCTCTGGTTTTTGAAACAAGTAGTTTGGATTTAATTTTGGGCATGGAGTGGTTACAATCTTTAGGGGAAGTTACCCATGATTGGCACAACGCTTGGATGCGATTCATTTACCAAGGTACCAATGTTCAATTACAAGGCTCATCTTCAAATCACTCTGGCTCAACAGCTCTTCACCAATGGTTATCCTTTGATGAACCTAGTTATTACTCTAATAGTCCTTTTATTCCCGTTTCCTCAGCTCTTACTAATATTCAACACACTGCTCTCACTTCTTTATTATCCAATTTTTCTCATCTCTTTTGTGCTCCTTTCGGCCTTCCTCCACCTTGTTCAGTTGTTCTCATGATCATACTATTCTCCTCAACTCTACTCAACCTATTTGTGTCCGTCCTTATCATTATCGTCATCTTCACAAAACAGAAATTGAATGTCAAGTTCAAGAGCTGTTGGCTCTAGGCATGATTAGGGCTAGTACTAGTGCTTATTCTAGCCCTGTCATCTTGAATCTTGGCGGATGTGTGTGGACTATACAGCGCTTAATAAAGCCACAGTTCCAAATAAATATCCTATTTCAGTTGTGGAAGAACTCCTGGATGAATTCCACGGTGCTTTTTTTTTTCCAAATTAGATTTAAAATCCGGTTACAATCAAATCCGGATGCATCCGGACAGCATAGAAAAAACAGCTTTTCGCACACATGATGGCCACTATGATTACCTCGTTATGCCTTTTGGCTTAACAAATGTGCCGGCTACATTTCAAGCCATAATGAATGATATTTTTCGTCCTGGCTACGATCCAAAGTTGTCATTTTTTTTGATGATATATTAGTTTATAGCCCCACTTGGGAGGAACACCTGACTGATTTACACCTTGTTTTTGACATATTATGGCAAAATCATTTTCTGATCAATCAACAAAAATGCTCTTTTGGTGAGACATATATTGATTATTTGGGACATATCATCGATGGTCCAGGTGTTTCCACGGATCCAAATAAAATCGCTGTTGTTCTCGACTGGCCAGTTCCAAAGACTTTGAAAAGTCTTCGAGGATTTTTAGGCTTAACGGGTTACTACCGTAAGTTCATTAAAAATTATGGCAGCATCGCTCGTCCTCTTGCAGAGCTCACAAAAAAAGATGCCTTTGTGTGGCAAGTGGAGGCTCAAAACCATCGTCACATAACTCGCTCCTGAGACCACGAATTTCGAATTGGATCGAAATATCCCCAATCGAATTCGCTAGCGACCCAGTCGCCATTGGGTCGCCGATCGTGTTCACCAAGGAACGCGAAGCAGGTATCCTTCTCAATTCGATCCACGATTAGTTGAAATTCGAACCTACAGAGACCTAATTCGCGATTTATGCTTGTAATTCGCGATTTTTTCCACGAATTTGTGCTTCCACAGAAACCCTAAAATGCGATTGTCGTAGCTAGGATGCGTGTAATTTTGACTTTGATTGAAGATGGAATTTTGATCGACTAATTTTGACGGCTGTAAATCTTTAAGATACTGATTAATGAAGGAATTTTGAAAGAATGTGAGGCTAGGATGTTCCAACTTTCAATTCACACTGCTTGAATTAAATTCTAGATTCTAGAACACTTTTAATTCTATTCTCTAAGACTCTAACAGTATATAAATCGAATATTGGGTAATCAGATTTCCATCACCTTTAGCATTCTTAATCTTCTTCTTCTTCTTCTTCTATTCTTGTAATGGCTTTTGGCAAAAAAGTAAACTCCACACAACATGAAAGCTCAAGTGAAACTCATATCAGTGGGACTCCAGGCTTCGTTGATCTTGATGATGAGGTGGAGCAGCATACAACAACACCAACAGGGAGCCAAAAATCAGCAGCTGAAGCAAGTGGGAGCAATGCACAAACTTCAACCGGTGAAGGGAAGAATGAAAGTAAGCCACTTCTTGATGAACTTTTGTTGGTGCTACAAACAGTAAGAATCCAGGAGGCTCAAAGCAGTGGGTTTGCAAACACTGTAAAGGTAAGTTTAGTAGCTGTTACATAAGAATTCATGTGCATTTTTTTGGGGCTGCTTTGGGGAAGAAGGCTGATATAAAAAATGTCCAGTAGTTCTTAAAGATCACTATTCAATAGAATTTCAAACAAAGTAAAAGAAGCAGAGCATGCAAGTGTTTCTAAGTGTTTAAAAAACTCTGTTTTGTCTAATAAATCATCATCAAAAAGAGGCATTCAAGAATCCTTTGGCATCTTAGAGAGAAATGCGGTGGACTTGAAAATTATAAGAGGATTGTGTGCCAATGGCATTCCTTTCAATGTATTGCGCAACCCGCAATTTATTGAAATGATTAGTGCCATCAAACATGCACCCGAAGGATACAAACCCCCTCATATGAAAAAGCAAGGACTGTCCTCCTAGATGAATGTGTACGAGACGTTGAGAGAGACCTTACGCCTATTAAAGACACTTGGTATACACAAGGAGTATCTATCGTATCAGATGGGTGGTCTAATGTTAAGCATGATCCACTTATCAATGTTCTTGCCGTTAATTCCCGTGGTGCAACGTTTATGTTCGCTGATGATACAAACCCCCCTCATATGAAAAAGCAAGGACTGTCCTCCTAGATGAATGTGTACGAGACGTTGAGAGAGACCTTACGCCTATTAAAGACACTTGGTATACACGAGTATCTATCGTATCAGATGGGTGGTCTAATGTTAAGCATGATCCACTTATCAATGTTCGTGCCGTTAATTCCCGTGGTGCAACGTTTATGTTCGCGGATGACTTTTTAGGAGTGGAAAAAATAGGATTGGTGATTTCTCAGTTTCTTATTGGAGCTATTGAGCAGATTGGACCCTCCAATTTTTAAAAATCAAATTCAATGTGTGGACACTAACATGGGGACCAAAAGATGTGTTTATATACCTTCTCGATCTCTTTCCTAGCCGCTTTGCAATTAGCCGCGTTATCCGTTACCACTTGCAAAACATTGGAAGTTGAGGGAGGGTTCTTGATAATTTTGGAAATTTATAGAGCCATGGAGAAAGGATTTCGACGAATGATAATGGGGACAAAAGGAATGACGAAATGAAAAATGAATGCATGCGTATCTATATATACGTTTGGGTAATTTAGAAAACCAAGGGAAGTATGAAACTGGGTGGGAAAATGTCGAAACGTCCATCAAAAAAAGCACACAGGCAGACAGATAGGTGTCATTTAGGCTGTCAAAAAAGACGCTCCCTACATATATGTATATATATAATTATAGATATAAACGATAATATCGTTATAATTAAAACGTATATACCTATATAAGCATATATACCCATTAAAAATAATAAATCATGTATGCTTCCATATAATAAAAATAAAACAATAAGATACATGAACATGTGGAGATTTAGTCTAGGGTTCTTAATAAAAAAACACCTAGACTAGGGGGACATGATGGCGTAAGTCCATGAAAATATTCCTCTTATTTTAAATGAGTGGAAAATATCCTCTTTTATGAAGAAAATGGTTGCAATTGGTGGGGACCACATGTAGACTCTCACTTATCATGAAAAGGGAGAATTCGTTATAATGGGGCCCATTAAGAAAATAATAGTAATAATAACAGAATGATCTGGTAGGGCTCATGAAACCCTAGAAAATACCCTATAAAAAGTAACGGAAAACAAGAAAGAAAGGACATTCGGTCCTAGATCTGAAAAAGAAAATACTCTCTACACACACATTCACAAACAAAGATCATCCTCCCTAATTCAGAGATAGTACGAAGACATTGTTATGCTCACTCAGGACGGTAACATAGAGTACGAAGACATTGCTATGCTCACTCAGGACGGTGAAATAGAGATTGAATAATCGGACCTCGACAAAGAACGGTTCCGATTATTACATCTTCACCGTTTTTCTTACCACGTACATGAGCGTATGGCGATCCATGTGACTATGGTTTGCCTACATTCCACTCACATCCTCTGCGGACCATACAAATAACTTTGTTATTTGTGAGATTTACTAGGTATGATGGTTGTATAGGGCACGTTTTGACTCATTTTCATCAATTTCTATACGATGATGAGAACAAGTAACTTGATAATTTTTACTTGGCATCTTTTTAAGATGAGCATGCTGCAATTTTCTTTTAAAATCCAAAAAAGAGTGTTGGCTATATTAATGATCTTTTATTCTCTTCTCCCCCAAATAGAATGCAACCTTTGACTGATCGTAGTTTAATGAATTGTATCAAGTACACCAAATCTTGTGGTCAAAATAATGGGTTTCCTGTAATGATTACTAACGTGCAAACAGGTAATCATGGATTGAAATTTTGTCAGTTAATTATTTTTTCATTATTATGCCTTTGGTGATGCATTGTCATGGTTTTTCAGGTTGCATTTCAGCAGGCAGATTTTGCTGGTTGGAACATCTGGGCTGCTATTAACAACCGTCCACTGTTGCCATTTAGGTTTGATGCTAAAATTACACTTCTTTTTCCTGATTAAGTTTCAACATTTGACTTGATACATCTTTTATGAGAAAATGTTTTGCCTATTTTTAAAACAAGTTAAAAACTTCATTAAAGACAAAGTTTGAACCAAGCTTGAATCAATCCATTTATTTGTAATGATGATAGCAAACAGTTTTCATTTATAGCTTCAGTAAAATGCTTTGTAGTCACAACTCACAACTACACAAATTTTAAATCTCTCCAATATCTGATACGTGTTATGTATACAGATTTCAGAATTTGGGTGAGATGATGGTCTTAGGGAGAAATGATGCTGCCATTACACCAAGTTTTATCGAGGGCGTAACATTGGAGGGCCCCATTGGTCATGCTGGTAATTGTTTAGTACTTTGTGCGTTTTTCTCTTTTGATAGATGTGGCAATATTTGCTCCATTTATTCTTTATTGGTAAAACCTACAATTTTTTAGCTACAAAATAACGGGTCAACAGTGTGAAATGTTGGCAATTTTTTTTTATATTAAAAAAATTGATTATTAATGAGATAATATAGTTTTTGTGGTTAACATAATAATTGTTTATTAAAAATTTTTTGGACAAAAAGTTGGTTTTGTCAACCCAACCTGAGATGCTGGGCCGTACACTCTCACCTACACCAAATCTTACTTTTCTTGACCCATTATCCAACTTGTTAATTTTGTGAACACTATTAAACCTCAGATTGAAATGATGGTGATTTTGTGTTGCAAAATGCAGCTAGGAAACTAGCCTACTTGATCAGGCTACCAACAAATGAACATCGGGTTAGAGTTGGGATGAGTTGGCTTGCAAAATCTGCAATAGATTGCATTGCAACGGTGCAGAGTAACATCACCAAAGTAGTTTCAGATTCTTAGTCCCTTTTTGTAATGAAAATGAAATTTGACTTGTGTTCATAAACTCACATCTCATATAAAAGATGCATTTCGATCCTGAGTTTAAACAAGCCTATGCATCATGCTAATAATATTCTTCATTAGAATCAAGTATGCATACATGTGAATTCGTATTGGAACAAATATCAGTTTGAACCAAAATCTTGACAGTTTGAAGGGAAGGGTTTTGAATAGACATGAAGGGCTCAAAAGTAACCTTTTATGCACAATAAGCAATGGCCAATGAGAAGGTGATTTAAAGCATGTAATCTCTGTTAATTATGCTCTTTGTGGAGAAGCAATTTTTTTTTGATTGACAATAGTCGATTAGCTGACACATCTTCAAAGAGAAGTTTGTAAATCAATCATATTAGCTATATATTTTATATATATCTGTTATATATTTATATTTGGTCTAGATTGTATTTATAAAAGTCAATGTAAATCTTATCCTAGAATATAGGATCTCAATGTATTATTTATATCACGTTGATGAATGAGAAGGAGATCAATCAGACTCTTTACATGGTATCAACCCTAATCTCGATCCTTCTCCTTCTCTCGGCCGACTCTCTGTCGCCGGCTTCCTTAACCTTCTCCAACTTCTTCTTCTTTGTTTTTTTTTCCATACTCATCATGGAATCCAAACTCCACCCAGCAATCACAGTCACTAATATTCGTAACTTCATTCCCTTTGTTTTGGAGATGGATAGCAGCCAATATAATTCCTGGGGCAGAGCTTTTTCGTATTCATTGTAGGGCTTTTCAAGTCACTGCCCATCTTGATCCCAATATCAAAATTCCAAAACCTACGGCAGCCCCTACACCCTCTGACGCAGACAAAACCCCTAAAACTGATGATGCGGCTCTCTGGTCTCGTTTGGATGCAATTGTGCTTCAATGGATTTATAGCACTATATCTAATGATCTTCTCCATACCATCCTTAAACCTAATTCTACTGCCTCTCAAGCCTGGATTGCTCTTGAAAATATTTTTCAAGACAACCAGGGCTCCCGTGCAATTTATCTTGAACACAAATTTGTTACCACTCGCCTTGACAATCATCCAAACATCTCATCTTACTGCCAGACCTTGAAGATGTTAGCAGATCAACTTGCTAATGTGGATGCCCCTGTTTCCAATCAACGGTTGGTGCTTCAACTAATATCTGGTCTCAATTAAAACTATGAAAATATAGCCACTATGATACAACAAACCATACCTCTTCCAGATTTTTATGAAGCCCGATCCCGTCATTTCCTGGTCCTCTAAGAGACAGGCCACTCTTTCTCGTTCCAGTGCCGAAGCCGAGTACCGCGGCGTTGCTAATGTTGTCTCGGAAACATGTTGGCTACGCGATTTGCTTCTTGAACTTCAACAGCCCTCACCTACTGCTACATTGGTCTACTGTGATAACGTTAGTGCCGTTTACCTTTCTGGGAACCCGGTCCAGCACCAACGTACAAAACATATTGAGTTGGACATTCATTTTGTCAGAGAAAAGGTCGCTCGCGGTCAAGTTCGAGTTCTACATGTTCCATCTCGATATCAAATTGCAGACATCTTCACCAAAGGCCTACCTTCCATTTTATTTGATGACTTCCGAAACAGTCTCAACATCCGGCAACCTCCTGCTTCGATTGAGGGAGGCTATTAGCTATATATTTTATATATATCTGTTATATATTTATATTTGGTCTAGATTGTATTTATAAAAGTCAATGTAAATCTTATCCTAGAATATAGGATCTCAATGTATTATTTATATCACGTTGATGAATGAGAAGGAGATCAATCAGACTCTTTACAAATCATACTAGTTATATCTCACCAATTAAGAAGGAAACCACCATTAAGAAAAACCTCTTGCTTGTCATAGAGCAATTGCTCACAGGACTCAAATTTAAGACCACTGTAAAATGATACCATTAGGCAAGAATAACTCTTTGATATTGTCTAGTCTCTACCCAACACAATTTTTTTAACGACTCCTATGGATCTACTCCAAAATGTCTCATACTGAGACTCGGACCTCTGCCTAAGCTGAGGGAATGTCACCCCCCATGGCATTAGTACATCAAAACATATATATTTATTACATTGAAACAAGATTAATCTTACATCGAAAGATAACTTGTTTTTAGTTTTTTTGGTTTTAGTTGTGATTTATTGATTGTATTTTTATTTTATTTTTAGAAGAAGAGATAGAAGACACAGGAGTCACTTTAAACGTTTTTGGGCTCAAGGCGCTCGTGGGAGATCAGGAACAAGTTGAAAAGTCTACAAAGCTCTTTCGGTTGTTCAATGTTGATGGCATGACCCGTCTTGTTCAACACTACAAGCTCCGCATTTTCACCTAAATGCCTGCAAAACCAACAAAAAAAGATAATTAACAAATTAAACTTAACAAAAAATTAAAAAAATTAAAAAAAAAAAAGAAAAAAAAGAAGGGTGCTTGCCTTTTTAATCTGTGACCCAGCTCTAAAGGGAATATCTCATCATGCTCTCCCCAAATGATTAATGTGGGCTGCCATTGATTTTTAATAAATCATCAATAAAACACATGACAACACAACACAACATATGATTAATGAAATTACCTGAGTTATCTTAGGAAGATCAGAAAACTTTCTGTCCTTTTGTACTGCTTCTATACATTCTTTTTTCTCTTCAAAGTAACCCACGTTCATTTCCTACGAAAACCATTGCCCCTTGCTATTATTTCAAGCAAATGCACGCACACATAGACACACACGTATACACATGGGGCCAGTTACTATATAAGGTCGTTTTGCATGTGAAAATACAAAGTGCGAGTCGAATTATTGCGAAATAACATCTAACACTTGGGTGATAATATCACGCAAATTGAATTATCATGTATAATTTATATGCGTAATAATTTCACACTACATAATAATTTTATCTGTATGATATTATCATGCACGTGTAAATTGTTCTTGTTTGATAATCTTACACACACTTTGTATACTTTAAACTCAAGCATGCCTCTCTTTTTTAGATCTTCATTATACATATGGATGCATTTGCATTTAAATGAAAATTATTAAATAAAATTCTTTACTTTAATTTTAAAATAAAAAAATGTAAATATAAATAGTTATTTTAGTTATTAATCAATATCAGTTCTTAATTAAATATTCTCATATATGCATATGCATGCATTCATATACACACACTATCCCGAAATATAAGAAATTGCTATTTGGTATATATAACACATTATGTAAAATGATTTTTTTTTTTTTGATAAAATGCATTATCTCTTCAGGAAAAAAAAATTAAATTGATAAATAATTTATAAAGAATATGATTAGTTGATAATAATCTCTAAGTTTTTTGAAAAGTAGAAAATGAAGTTGATAAATAATTTATAAAATACAAGACTGATATATTAAAAACTCACTTGAGTTGGATAAACATGTAAACGGCAACAATCAAGTTTTGAAAAATTAGTAGTGAAAAAAACACAATTGTGTGCTATAATATGTAGAACACAACGATTAAAAATAAAAATAATTTACTTAATACATAAAAAATAGATAAAATAACAACAAATAATTTAAAGATAAAACATAATAGAATAACTTGCAATATACATTTATCTAAAAAGATAAGTTTTAAAAAACAAAATGATAGAAATTAAACAATTGTATACTTGATTACTTCTATTATATTAACACATATGGATTGTTTTTTATGATAACTAACCTCATAAATATTATATTAAAATTGTTTCTGACCACTCTTCTTGAATTTGAATTTTTTTTTTTTTTGCGGTTTTCACTAAATTAGTTTAAAGGTGATTATTTTATGTTAAACTTATTTTTAATTCAATTTTAATATGAAACACATACTTTTCTTTCAAGAGTTAAAACAGATCACCAGAATTATGTTATCTTTTTAAGGTTGGGTAAATATAGGAAACAATTCACATATATATAGATATATATGTGTGTGTTCGATTAATAACTATTAGTTTAGAACTGAAAGACAATTCTTTAACAATAATTTTTATGTTAGAATTAAAGTATAAGAAAGTTATTTTTGTATCTTAAAATCACGTGGTTATAAATATATATTTTTTATTATCAACTATAAATATATTATTCTTGCATTTGAAAGTGGAAGAGAGGATTTAGATTTACATGAATATAATCTCTGATCAAGCAAGACGGCACAAAATTGGTATTAGGCGCTTTATAGAAGGCAATCCTCAATAACTCCTTTGCCATTTCAGGGGTTTGAGCCAACAAAACACTTGCAGCATCCTTTATGTTCTTGGAACAAAACAAACCGTCCTCCAGATCCATTTCAGCATCCAGGCTAACCCCGGAACCCACTATCACCACCCTCTCCACCGCCTCCGGAAACCTCACCGCCATGCTATACCCCACAAACCCACCATAACTAAGCCCCACCAGGTTGAATTTCCCCCTCAACCCCACACCCTCCAATGTCCTCATTACACACTCTCCCTGAAACTCTTCCGTGCGCTCCGGGCGGCTCGTGTATGACTCCCCATAGAACAACAAGTCGGGCACGTAGACGTTGAAAGCCCGGGTCACCCGGCTGATTATTGGATCCCATTGCCACTTGCTATTGGCTCCGATACCATGAATGAGGATTAGATTGGGTTTGCTGGGGTTTTGAGTTTTGGGTATCCAGCAGTGGATAGTGGTGTCGCCGCCGTGGAGGGTGGTTATGGTCGATTTAAGGCCGGCTGACCGGAATGATAGTGACAGGCATCGGTCTCTGATCGCTGTGAAGTTGATGCATTTCATCATTGGAAAGGGTTTAATTTTTTAATGAACAAAAGCATATTAAGGAATTTGTGATGTGTATTTTTCCACGGAAGCTTGATGTGACATAGAATTAATTGTCTTGTTAAAACTTGTGACTCGTGTACTTACACACAGAAGCAGGCCCTCCATAATTATGTGGTGTAGCAAAATGCTCTTTTGCATAGATACTCTTAGAAAGGAGGTCTCAGTAAGAGAATAATATTAGATTTAGTTTAAGATAGTATGATTGTTTAAAAAAACAAAGATGCTCCTTCTAATTTATGGGACCCATTTGTGCTTTTCTAATGAACAACTTCGTGCTTTTGTTGTTTACGTTAAAACATTGTCTTGAAACAGGACCCGACCCCCAAGAGAAGGGGTTGGTCGGCTCAAAAGTAACATTTGAATGAACCGTCTTCAAAGTAATCGGCTGGTTCACCGGTCGGATCATATATTTATTATGTCATCCGGTTCTTGAATCCGGTACAATTGGTCCGACCGGTCTGATCAATCCGACCAGTAACCAGTAAGACATCTGATTTGACATTCGGTCTGATTCTGAAATCATTGAGTTAAAGCGAACGGATTTAGTTTTTTTATAAACATCAATTAATCAAGGGCCTTCATTTGCTAATAAATTTAATGCAACATAGACGATTAAACTTATATTTTAAGCTATGTTTACAGAATACCTTTTAGTTATCTAGAATTAATTGCTCAGATAGAGAATTGAACCAAAAACTGTTATAAAAAGAATTCAAAGTTGATGTCACTAAACTAGGAAACTTTTTGGTAAGTGACTAGATGTAAGTAAACACTTTGTTTGGGTGTCATAAATTAAAGTTGGCATAAAAGGAATTCAAAGTTAGGTTATGGGTCCAAATGATTTGGAAAGCAAATAAGTTAAAGAAAAAGGGGTCTATGAACTCACCTGGGGTTATGGGTCGTCAATGCACTCACTCGGTATGTTCTCTTGGTTTGAATCCTATATTATAAATTATTTATTATTTAGTTAAGTGTTGGATGGTTGTGTATTCTGTGTCTTCATATGATTTTGGAAAATGTGTTTTCATTTGTTTTATTTTGATTAGATTGAAAATCTTGTCTAAGGTTCGGTTCTATCGATATTAATTGTGCTCGATAGGATATTCAACACTTAGCCATTTTTGGGCTCCTCTTAGTGCGAATGGCCTAGTCGCGCGAATGGCTTTCATTCGTATGGTTGTTCCATGCGAATGAGTCAATGTCATTCGCGTGATTGCTCATTCATCTAGTAGTTCATTCCAGTGACTTTTCGCAGTGAATGAGATATCTCATTTGCACGAATGAGCCCTTCGTACGGCTCATTCGCCTGCAGATTCACCAAGAACACAATTTTTGAAATCGGTGGTTGTTTACGGTCTTTTAACGGTTAAAAATGATGGTAAAACGTTTTGGAGTGTTTTGTTGCAAAGGATCGGTGCTGATACTCACTTTAGAGCTCGTATTCAACCGGAATGGGTTGAAAATAGTTGAGATCTTGAAATTGAGGTGTTGGGGTTGAAATACACACGATTTGAACATTGAAATGGTCTGATTTCGTGCGGAAATGACCGAAAAATAGAGAAGGTGAAAGGGGGTTTCGGTTGAGAGTTTGGTGAAAAATGGGTTCGAAAACAGCAGTGTTGCTTTATAGCTGTGTTGTCGCATGAATGAGTTATTCGTACGAATGACTCCCATTCAACCGAATGACTCTTCGGCTGAAAAGCTTCACTGAATAAACCTATTCTTACGAATGAGGATTCATTCGCACGAATGGCTATGTGTTTTAAAATTTTGATTGTTTATTAAATTGTTTTGGTGAAATTTTGTTAAAATTGTTATTATTTCATATCAGCATTAAAGACTCACATTGACATCTGTATGAATTGTCATCCATGCAAAAGTCACGTCGTATTTAACAGCTGATATTGTTTTGTACTGTAAAGATATCATATAGTATATCAAATCTAACAACATATCCATATAGATCGTCACCCATGCTGATATCTCGTTGGATCGATGTAAACCCTTAGGTTTTTTCAGCTATAAATTAAAATTTTAGTAGTGTCAAATTTCAAATAAACGAAAGTTTGAGAGAAAAGGTATATACTTATATACTTGTATAAATATCAACTACATACATCCATACATAAATTTACGCATATAAAATACAAATTCTATAAAGATTTGGCTTGATAAATAAAAGTTAACTTAATCTTAGACTGCCCGGTATGCCCCGTTAGTGGGCGTGGGAGGGGCGTTATAGGGCGTGGCACACCGCCCCCTAGGGGCGTGATAGGGGCGTGGTTGTGAGGGCGTGAGTCGAGCAACGGCGTGGGAGATCATTTGACCGTTAAAACAAATTAAAAAAAATTAATAAAACCTATATATAAAATCATCACACACTCTCTAATATTCACATCTCACTCTCTAAAATATTCACATCTCACAAAAAATCAATATTTTTATAAAAATGGAGTTTCTACGGTAAGATGACGATTTTAGCGAAGGAGAAGATTTTTTAATCGAAGCCGCACAACTTACTCTCGACATCATCAGACAACAAGTTGAAAGACCTGTTCTAACTAGAAGAGCACGAATGAATCGAGATCGCCTTGGAGCTCACGCACGTCTTGTTGAAGATTATTTTTCAGAAAATCCGAACTACCCCGAACATTTATTTCGGCGTCGGTTTCGTATGAGTCGGAATCTTTTTTCACGAGTGCGTAATGATTTGGAACAAAACTATGATTTTTTTCCAACAACGGTGTGACGGAAGAGGAAAGATCGGGTTTTCCGGTCTTCAGAAATGTACTTTTGCAATACGTCAACTAGCCTACGGCACTTGCAGCGATTCGTTTGATGAGTATTTACAGATGTCTGAGAGAATGGGGCGGGAATGCATTTATCAATTTTGTAAATGCGTAATTAGATTGTACGCGAAGAAATACTTGAGGAAACCAAATTCCCATGACATCCAGCAGATTTATACGTTTCATGAAGAGGTTCATGGTTTCCCCGGTATGTTAGGTAGTCTCGACTGCACCCATTGGGAATGGGACAATTGCCCAACAGCATGGCGAGGTCAATTCCAACGAGGCGACCATCCAAGACCAAGTTTTATGCTAGAAGCCGTTGCGTCTCAAGATCTTTGGATATGGCATGCCTTTTTTGGTGCATCGGGATCGAACAATGATATAAATGTTCTAGATCAATCGCCGATTTACAACGATCTTATTGAAGGCAAGGCACCCGGTCAGCAGTTTATTTGCAACGACACAACATACAAATACGGGTATTATTTGGTCGATGGTATTTATCCACAATGGGAAACTTTCGTGAAATCCTTTACATCACGACAAACTGAAGATGAAAAACGTCTGTATTTCCAAAATCGTCAAGAGGGGGCAAGAAAGGATATTGAACGAGCATTCGGCGTTCTAAAACATAAGTGACACATGATTCAACACCCTGCTAGAGATTGGAAGCCAAGTCGGATCCGAAACGCGTTATACGCATGTGTGATACTACACAACATGATAATTGAAGATAACGGTCGAGCGATATGTGAATTTTATGAAGAAGAAGATCCGAATTTGTTGGAGCATGTGGAGATCAACGACGAAGAAAAACAAGCAAACCGTCGAATGCTTCGCAACGAGGATACACATGCGAACCTCAAAGCCGATTTGATTGAACATTTATGGAAAAATCGTTTTATTAATTTTTTTTATTTGTTTGTAATTTTTTTATTAATTTTTTTTATTAGTTTGTAATTTTTTTATTAATTTTTTATATTAGTTTGTAATTTTTTTATTAGTTTGTATTTTTTTTATTAATTTTTTTATTAGTTTGTAATTTTTTTTATTAATTTCTAATTTGTTTTTATTAATTATATCTCAATTTAATTTAAAAAGGAATGATGACGTGGAGTGAGTGGGTAATGAGGCATTTCCACCAAAATGGTGGGGTGAGTGGTTGTGATGAGTGCTTATGTGGCGCCTACGTGGCGCATACGTGGAGTGATTGGGTCACTTGGCATACCCAATAGTCTTAATATATAAAACAAATTAGACAAAGTTTATAATAATTACTTGATTAAAAAGATTTATGAAACTTTGGAAAAATTATTCTATCAAAATAAAAGAAAATTTAAAACCAAATAAATCTACAACTTTAAAGGAATAACTATAATACTTTGTTAAAATAATTTTATAAAAATTATACTTTAAAGTTGTGTGTGTGGAAAACGTAATAATATGTTAAACATATTAAGGATTCAATTTATTATTATTATTTTATTTCATAAGAATAATAGTTGAATATGAATCTTAAAACTTATAAGGTTTTATAAAAAACATAGATAAACATATAATAAAAGGTTTTATAAGTATTTTAGCATAACATATTAATAATATAAACTAGGTTTAATCCCACCCGCGCGTTGCTGCGGGTTACCACAGTACACTTCCGATAACTAGTATTATATATCATTTTCAAAATCATAAGTTACATAGCAAAATCAAATCTCTCATCACAAACTCTATACAATTATAATTGAAAAAACAAAATTTAAAAGTTTTAGTGGCCAAAATTAAATAAACAAAACTTTGTATTATATAAAAGTTTTAGTGACCAAAATCGAAAAAACAAAACTTTATATTATATAAAAGTTTTAGTGGCTAAAATAAAAAAAACTTTAAAAAGTTTTAGTGGCCAAAATCGAAAAAACAAAACTTTATATTATATAAAAGTTTTAGTGACCAAAATCGAAAAAACAAAACTTTACTATTAAGTTTTAGTGGCAAAAATGTTGTATAAAAGTTTTAGTGGCCAAAATCGAAAAAACAAAACTTTAAAAAGTTTTAGTGGCCAAATTCGAAAAAAACAAAACTTTATATTATATTAAAGTTTTAGTGGCCAAAATCGAAAACACAAAACTTTAAAAAGTTTTAGTGGCCAAATTCGAAAAAAACAAAACTTTATATTATATTAAAGTTTTAGTGGCAAAATCGAAAAAACAAAACTTTAAAAGTTTTTGTGGCCAAAATAGAAAAAAAACAAAACTTTATATTATATAAAAGTTTTAGTGACAAAAATCGAAAAAACAAAACTTTACTTTTAGTGACCAAAATTGAAAAAACAAAACTTTATATTATATAATAGTTTTAGTGGCAAAAATCGAAAAAACAAAACCTTATAATATATAAAAGTTTTAGTGGTAAAAATCGAAAAAACAAAACATTAAAAGTTTTAGTGGCTAAAATAAAAAAAAACAAAACTTTATATTATATAAAAGTTTTGGTGACCAAAATCGAAAAAACAAAACTTTACCGATATCGGGTATTATATATCATTTGCAAAATCATAAGTTAAATAGCAAAATCAAATCTCTCACCACAAATTCTATACAATTATATATATATATATATATATAAACATAAAATTATACAAAATTGAAAAAACAAAATTTAAAAGTTTTAGTAAACAAAATCGAAAAAACAAAAGTTTATATTATACAAAAGTTTTAGTGGGCAAAATCAAAAGAAAAAAACTTTAAAAAGCTTTAGTGGCCAAAATCGAAAAAACAAAGCTTTATATTATATAAAAGTTTTGGTGACCAAAATCGAAAAAACAAAACTTTACTATTAAGTTTTAGTGACTAAAATTGAAAAATAAAAAATAAAACTTTATATTATATAAAAGTTTTAGTGGCCAAAATCGAAAAAACAAAACTTTAAAAAGTTTTACTGGCCAAATTCGAAAAAACAAAACTTTATATTATATTAAGTTTTAGTGACAAAAATCAAAAAAACAAAACTTTAAAAGTTTTTGTGGCCAAAATCGAAAAAACAAAACTTTATATTATATAAAAGTTTTAGTGACCAAAATCGAAATAACAAACTTACTTTTAGTGGCCAAAATCGAAAAAACAAAACTTTATATTATATAAAAGTTTTAGTGGCCAAAATCGAAAAAAAAAAGTTTAAAAAGTTTTAGTGCGTATAATCAAAAAAACAAAACCTTATAATATGTAAAAGTTTTAGTGCTAAAAATCGAAAAAACAAAACATTAAAAGTTTTAGTGGCCAAAATAAAAAAAAAAATAAAATAAAACTTTATATTATATAAAAGCTTTGGTGACGAAAATCAAAAAAACAAAACTTTACTATTTCTTTTAGTTGGTTTTTAATATATATATATATATATATATATATATATATATATATATTTAATATTAAGGGAAAGTGAATATGGGGCTGTTAAGCACCTAACTTAGGTGTGAAACATATCAAAACGACGTAGTTTTGATTAAATATCATAATTATGATAGGTGCAAAATTTATGGAGTGAAAATAGGAACAAAAAAAATTACCATATTTAATGAGATTTAATCAAAACTACGTCGTTTTGATGGGTTTCACATCTAAGTTAGATGCTTAACAGCCCCATATTCACTTTCCCCTTTATATTAATATGAGGAACCATATGCATGAACTGCCAAAACTGAGATTGTGAGGGAATAAACAATTAAAACAAGAATGAAACAAATAAGGAGGAAAAAAACCCAAGTGCTGATCTTGCCAAAAAGACCAAACAGCCATCTCCCCAACCCGTTTTTCAGCCCATGCCCGAACCAATGTTTTCTGCGACCCGTTTTTTGCATTGCAGCTCAATCTACGCGTTTACAGCTCGACACTATGCGGTTGTGAACAGCTAAGAAGCGAGCAAACATTTCCAAAATATATATCGATCATAATAACACCGTATCAATCAACAAATCATACCAAAAATAAGGACTTGGACTCTAAATTCGAATTCTCATTTAAAATCTATAAAATCCAAATCAGAATAACAATCGAGGCTCTTTAGATCCCCACGAAACGTTTTGTTAAGATTAAACATACTCACAAACAGGATGGATTGTGTAATCGGACCTGTAAAGACTTCCGACTACTCATCTCGGTCGCTACTTCGAAAACCATCTTACACCAAACAATTGTAAGTGATCCATATCTCCAATAACTCGTTTTTCATCCCTAAACAAAAGCCCCATAATTTCCCTAACATTCGTTTTCATAGTTGAACGAATTCGAAGGAACTCAAACTAGGGTTCCTGCTCATAAACCGAGTTGGGGGTGGGTAACATATTTATTTGTTATATATATTTTTTTTTCGGAACTCAGTCAATCATAAGGCCCAGTCAAGGGTGGTTTTCGGTGTGATTATTATCAAGACCAGATTCTTTTATTTCAAATATATATCTTTTAGAATAGAAAAATAATACATAGTAATTGTTTTATGGGGCAATTACATATATCCCCCTATAAATTTCATTTATTACATATATACCCAATCCAAAATTTTAATTACATATATCCCCCTATAAATTTCATCTATTACATATATACCCAATCCATAATTTTAATTACATATATTCCCTCTTCTAATTCTAAAAATTTCAAATATACCAATTTTAATATATTATCCGACCCGAAAAAGCAGTTTTTGTATATCCAAAACCCGACCCGAATCTAAAATCTTTTTATTCGACCCGAAAAAACCGAACTAGATTTTGGATGAGGTTTTTTCGGGTTTCGGATACAATTCAAATTTCGAACTTTTACGAGTTTCGGATATTCTGAACACCCCTATTTACGTATATTTACATTTTTGAGTTACAATGTGTAAAAAGAGTAAAGTTGGGTACATATGTATTTAAATTTTTTAGTTGGGTATACATGTAATTAGATCTCAAAAGAAGGGTATATATGTAATTAAATTTTTTAGTTGGGTATATATGTAATTAGACCTCAAAAGAGGGGGATATATGTAATTATACCTTGTTTTATAAATGATATATTATCATTTCTATTTAAAACATATATAAATATATATATATATATATAACATATATATAAACTAATTTTTAAATCAAATATTTAATTATGATTTAAGTTTTCTTTTCAAATCATTAAAACTTTATAAAATGTGTACACCTGACATTCCATCAAATATTTAATTATGATTTAAGTTTTCTTTTCAAATCATTAAAACTTAATAAAATGTGTACAACTAACATTTAAACTTTATATACGTTTATGTCATATAAATATTTAGGGGTTGTTTGTTTGCATCTGAATGACATTAAGAGGTTACATTTGAATGGTTCATAACCTCTTAACCATTCAGACTTATGGTTACCTCTTAATCATTCAGAGGTTATAAACCATTACCAACATCTTCACCATTCAGACTTAAGGATACTTTTTAATCATTCACATGCTATGAACCATTAAGAGGTCGCCTCTGAATGAAGATTAAGAGGCTACCAAACATGGCCTTATTTAATTAGGATTTAAGATTTTAAAGTTCTTATTTAATACATATATCTCATAAAACATTTAAACATTTATGTTAAACTATTTATTTATTTAGACTTAAATTCATATTTATCATAAACTTGTATAATAAATAAAACTACGATTTTATGACAACATATGCCTATTATATAATTTTGAATAACAATAACAATAACAATAACAATAACAATAATGTAATGATATGTTTTCATAACATATAATCAATTATTTTATTGAAACCCAAAGTCTATGATCTCAAAGCAAGAAAAACAAATCTCATAAACCATGTCAAACTCAACTAGCTCACACTCATTTAATAATTTAGGATTGATCGTGAATTATTGGATATTGCATGCGCTACAATATAACCTTTTGTGCAAAAGCTATTAAATCAATAATGTGAGTTAATTCATACTCCCTTTTTACTTTTGTAAGCTTTTGGGTTGTTATATATGTCATATACACAAACATGTTCTTAGAGTCAAAGCATATACATTATGCAAACTTTTAAGCTTAGTAGACATGATTTAGATGCCATGTGAACCTGTGTTTTAATTGCTATGTGGGTTTTAGGTTAGAAGACGTTTCATACAAAAACATAAACAGTATCTAGTAGCCTAAGAATGTAGCTACGTTCTTCGCATTGACTTATGTCTTGTGTTAAAAAGGTGAAAGATACACATATATAAACATTATGATTTACATTGTTTAAGTTAAAGACCTAGATAGTCTTGATTTAAATTTTGTAACATCACTTGTTTCGATTCTTGCTTTGTGCTACTTGAAACTTACATACGCTTTAGATCTTGTTCTATTTAGTTTAATAGTTTTGCATCTTTCTATACGTATTATATTAAACTGTTTTGAATTGATCACCAACTATACAAATAGTTGACCCTTTATTTTACATATGTAACATGATTAAGGCGAAGAGCATGATGAAGACATATATTAGGTTTAGAGGACCTAGTTTAAATTAAAATATTGTTTAGATTTAGCTTTTAAAATTTGAATGTGAAACTGATGTAATGAACGTTGATCGGATGTTATTAAATGTTTGTTTGTATTATTTAATATGGACGTTTTTAAATATTGAAACTTTAACATAGCATCATGAGCTTTTGAGCATTCTCAATCGCGCCCCGACGTATTCCGCCGTCGGTCGGGGTGTGACAATCGATACTCCAAATGTTATCTTCGGATTTCGTTCATTGTTTTCCTTTACAAGGTGTTTGTCTTTTCTTCTGATTCATTTTTGTGTGATTCAATGGATTCTCCCTACTGTCTTAGGAATTATCTTTGTATTTAATTTGTTGTTTATTATTGTTATCGTCACTCTCATAATACAGTCTTTCACACTGTTGTTGTGTACACCATTGGATTTCAGACTATTGATAGCTCGGATACCGGTTGTCATAGTTACCCTATTTCCAATAGAATAACCCGACTACGCATAATTATTACAATAGAATAACCCTAATAAACATGTTTATTCAGGTTGAATTCGAATACCCTATTTCCAATCTGATCTGAATCAGAAAATGGGTATCCGAACTGAATCTATCTAAATAACTCAAATAAAAATTCGAATCGGTTTTTTCAGGTTTCATAAACGATTTAAATTTTGATTTTTTTTCGATTTCTGTATTTTTGAACTTTCCATTTGAAGCTGACCAAACATTTGTGGTTAAATTTTGTTTTAATTTACAAAAATGAATTTAAATCTTTCTTTACATTTTTTTTTATATTTTTAAACAATAACATCTTAATGTAGTTTGACTTACATAGGTGTAGCACGGTTGAATCGTCTCTTGACTTATGATTGTCAAATAAAGGTTGTCGAAATGATTAAACAACAAAGCTTCTTGAATTACGAACTTTACCGTTTGATCTCGAACCATATTTATGTTGTATCGAAATATTCTACCTTCAATAATACTATACGTTTTTTAGGACTCATTCTAGTTTTCAATGCTTGCAAAATTGTTTGTTATTTTACGTGCTTCTTCAACACTGAGTTCGATTCATTTGCTAAAAGAGTACAAAACCAAATCCTAATTACGCAAAATTTTTATCTATCTACTATGCGTAAGACCACAAGTAATAGTTGACTCGGTGTTGGAATGTTGACCAACGAAAGATGTAGCATGAGCCACTGGCATCAAAAAGAAAAGAAGCTACATGGAAAAACTTGTAAGAGATATTAAGAGAATAAAACGAGTTTAATAATAGTGTTTTTTTATATACATTTTTTGTTTGGTTATGCATTTTCACATGTACTAAATAAATTCATCTCATATATATTTATACTAACTTAGAGAGCTTAAAAAGGTTCATCTTGAGCCTTCAAATGACCAAAAATCACATGCCAACGACTAGGAACCGTTTTATTCTTTTTTTTTTTTTGAGTCGTAGAAATCGGGTTGGAATCGATCGAGGAAAAAAATGTAAGAACCAAGTAAGAGTTGCCAATTACAAGTGGGTACGAACTTGTTCAAATTTAGATTATGAACCCGCTCTTGTTACGGTTTTGATTCAAATTCTCAAAGTCACTTTTTTTTTTTTGCATCCGTACATCATATCATATGTTATTTATTTATTTTATTGTAGCTTTTATATCTGATAATTAATATATAAATATGTTTTTTGTATATTAATTAATAGACTCAGTTAAGCTCAAGTCAAGTCTAGCCTAAGTAACAAACAAGCTAAGCTCGTGCTTAGCCATACCTTCAAAAACTGTATGAGTTAAGTTTGAGTGTTAGAAATAAGACTAGAAACAATTTCGGTTTATGCTTAACTTTCATGCGTTAGTAAGTTGAGCAAAGTGACGTAAAAAAATTATGAAAACAAAATAACCGGTATAAAAGTTTTATTAAAATTGGTTTTATAATTTTATTCAAATCACAACATGAAAAAACTTCAATATATAAAATTGTGTAATATCTTCCAAAAAAACAGAAAAATACGTGAACTTTTGTTAACAAAGGCGTACCCACATAGTGAGTACTGGGTATGGGGTTCGATCGACCCAATGAACTTTTGATTTTTAATGTTATATATATATATACATGATCTGATTTCGATCGTCCCTCAAAAATTTTGTCTCAACCCCCATGAATATTTGATGAACTAGATAAAGTTGAATTAAAATCATTTTAAAGAAAAAAAATATTAAAATAATACTCAAATAATGCAATTTTAGTGATATAATTTGATTTTCATAATTCATGTTTAGTTCCCTCTCAAAAAATATGCTAGATCAATAAGTTAGTAGTATACATCGATGACATCCACATCACAACAACTACAATTTATAAATTAAGTGATTATTATATAATTTTAAAAGTTGAAACTTATTAGCAGAAACTTAGTTGATTTGTGTACAACTTGTATATTTAGATAATATGAAACAGTTTTTCAAAAAAAAAAAAATTAATCTTCATTTTTTTACTCTTGAATTTATTGATTTAAATATTTTTTCGAATTTGTCAAAAAAAAAAAAACAAATGTTATCATATCATTCTAATCAATAAAACAATAATTTGGCATTTATTATTTTTATATGATTTAATTTAGTTTTATTATTTTTTCAGGTGATTCGACCCGATCTTATTTGAATTGATCAAATAATAATATATTTAACGACAAATAATTATTAAAAAAATTCCGCTCTCGTTAAAAAAATTTTCATGTCCACTTTTATCTATACATTTTTATAATATATATTGAAGTGAGAATATCGAAACTTTTAATTTTAAGAACTGAATAAGCTACAATACATGCAGGGCATGGGTCAAAATATTGGGAGAATTGGCAGGGCATGGGTCGATGTATGCAAATCAAAGAGACAGCCCTCATGAGTCATGACAAATTGCAACCGCACGCACAAGAACATTTTTTTAGGATTGTGTTATTCTTACACCCATTTTTTTAAAATACACCCCTAAGACGGCCCGTACTGCTCAGTATGGCCCGTCTCAGTATTTGGTCAAACATCCCCCCTGACAACCTTTGACAATGATTGGGAGCAAGACGGGCCGTACTGGTCACTACGACCCGTCTCATTCATCGTACATACATTCTCTGCAACATAAGACAATGATTTGAAAGCAAGACGGCCCGTACTGCGCAGTACGGCCCGTCTTGCTTTTTTCAATTCTGACAATGCTGACATGGAATGACATTGATTTGACCCAGTAGGGGCCGTATAGGACAGTAGGGGCCGCATTGAACCATCTTCAAATTTGTATATAAGCTTGAATCGTTTCAAACGAACGCATAAGTTTTCGAATTCGAATATATTTCAAGATAATTCATAAATGTAACGATGTCGTTCTGGGATGGGAGATTTTTCAACTATTCCGTGCCAGATTTGAACGGAGAGCCTCCTGTTGAGTATTCATACGGCACGATAGATCTGAATGCTGAACATAACGCTGATGTCGGCTTTGACAGTCAAGCATTGTATGCGCAACAAAACGATTATGGGTTCGTGTATGATGACAGTAAACAAAGTAACCCGGAGGAGGCTTATGAAGAAAAGCCGGCGGATTCAAACATTAACTGTGAAACCAAAGAGGTAACTTAAATGAAACATAAATGTTGATGATTGTATATTATCGCTACCCATTTACGGTATTTATTATTGTTTTTATATGTCAGGAGTTTATGTCCGAAGAAGCGCTGATAGGGTGGGTGAAAAGTAGAGTACTAGACAATGGTTACATTGTAGTCAAAAGAGGAACGAAGAAATCAAAGATAACATGCAGTGTATGTAACATCACTGTACTTCCGGTCGTCCGTACATCCGTACGATTGTACTGTTATGACCTGAGATTTATAATTATTAATGAAGATGTATTATTTGATGATTATCACTGTTATTGGTATACATATATAGCATATTATTATACGCGTAAACCATGAGAAGTTTAGTTGTAACCCAACTAAACAGAACCAGAGAGTTTATCGCAGAGGAACACACAAAATATTGGATTATTGGTTTGGAAATGGAAAGGAGTTGAGTTGGGTATGGTTTGGTTACTAAACATAGTCAATGACACATAGTTATGGTTTATCGAAATAGCGGTGGGACGGTGGCTGGGGCAGTTGCGACTGACCCCTACATATGCCCTATACATATGCATATTTCGGTCTATCATGGATGTGTCAGTGATATGGTTTAGTGGGTTTTGGATTGGGAAATTTATAATATTAAAGATAATAAAATAATGAAAATAATATTGGAAAGGATTACGCGATGGTGAGGTTACGAATATAAATTAAACGCAAATATTAAACTTAATAATGTATTCACGTGGGTGACGATTCACACGAATATAATTATTAGGAATAATGTTCTGAAACGATATTCAATAAATAGTAAATTGAATCGCAATACGATACGAGCGTTGGATTCGGAAATGTGACGACCTTTACGAATACGTACGCGAGTAACGCGTTTCGACGAGATAATTAAATAATATCTAACGATATTATATTAATAAATAAAAAACTAAAAATATTTATTAGGAATCACAACCTAAAACGAAAACGAACAAATTGTCTTATTTAAATAATTAATTTAACGAAAATAAACGGAGACATTTTAATTAGACGATTTTATTTAAAAGCCATTTTTATTAAAATGAAACTTGTTCATTTAAATGTTTTACGTTTTAAATATATTTTACGAACATAACCGAACATTTTATAAATTTTATCGCGGTAAAAACGAGACCAGACACGTAGTGACAACACGCGTTATAAGGAAGAAGATCATCATCTTCTTCCTCATTTCTACAACTCATCTCTCTCTCTAAAACACACACACACGCACCCCCACTCTCTCTCTAACTTCTCTCTAGCCTATCTCCCTCGTTTCTTGACGAAATCGCAAGATCTCGGAGCCTAAACGACCACAAGATCAAAGAGACCAAGAATCTACAAAGAAATCCAAAGTTTAGCAGCTGATTCGAGGTAAATCTACTGTTTTCTGTTCGGTTTTGTAGTAAATCATAAACCCCATAACTTAGTAATGTTATAACCGGTCTAGACGCGAGAAAATCCTAAAATAAACGTGTGTGAGAATAGAGGAAACCATGGATGAACATGTAGTACAAGGGAGCTTGAAGTAGATGATGATAAACACCAGGTTCGTGGCCAAACTAAGTCGACCGAACCCTGATGGTGCTGTACAGGGGGTAGCCGAACCTTCTGGGCTACAGGACTGGGTCAGCGAAACCATGGAGTTGCTTGGGCCAAACCCTGCTTTTCACATGAGCCGAACCTTTGGCCGACGAACCCTAGCCATGCCACGAACCTTTTGGTTGAGACTAGCATGGTTGGGCCGAACCTTAGCATATCAGCGAACCCTTAAGGGGAATAGAACCTTCTCTTGGAACGAACCTAGGGTTTCCTTGTTTCAGCCGAACCTGCCCATGAACGACGAACTTGATTTAGCTGGGTGTTAACTGGCCGAACCTAATGGTTCGTGGAATGGAATGGTAGCCGAACCAAATGGTTCGTGGGGGCTTCATGCAGCGAACCTGGTGGTTTAACTCTTGATTGCCGAACCCTAGCACTAAGTGTGGGCCGAACTTGTTAGCCGAACCATGGGAACAATGGGCCTAAGGTTCGCTGGTCGTGGGTTTGGGTGAACCTAAATCATTTTAAACTAAGTAATTAAGGGAGTATAATCATGTATATAGGTGTAAATATATATGGATGTATCCATGCATGCATAAATGACCTAAACCACCACATTTTCTCTTTTTAGATATAAATTGTAAAATTTAAGATTTATATACATTAACCATCTCATGTGAATGACCTAAATATAATTTTCTAAAATATTATGTGGATGCTAATGACTTAGATTATGGTGGTCAATGTAATTAAATCATGCATGTGAGGATGTATCTATGATATCACAAAAAAATGTATCATTATAAAATAGTTAACAACTAGCAAGTTTAAATCATGTTGTTATGACGGTCATTCATAAACCTTGGGTATAACATGATTAATTGAACTAAGTTAATAAAAGAATTAATGATTAACTGTTGATATATATATATGAACACCTAAAAGAATCAAGTAGGGATAATTAACTGAAATGAAACACATATACTCATAAACACAAATACACAATAAATAGAGGTTGTTGAGTCATTGCTTTGATTTCTCTTACATGAGAGCGCATCCTACGAAAACACGGATTCTAAGGACTCAGGTGAGTTCTCATAACCTCCCTTTTAAACTGTTTTGTTTTAAACTCGGAGGTGAAACATGTATACCAAATTTTAAATATTATTTTGAGAACACATGGATGATACCTGTTTATCAATATGATATTCATAATATGGGATTATCATTATTTATGGATGATCACTTAATATTATATATCCGTGTGACATTGTCATTGACTTCGGTCATTAACAATGATTACATGTATTGCCTCTTGGATTATCACAACTCCATGAATCAATGTCTTTGACTTCGGTCAATTACACTGATTTCATGTATCGTCACGTGGGTTGCTTCCACTCCATGGATCATGTCTTTAACTTATGTTAAATACATAAATTCCATGTATTGTCACATATACTCTTTGAGAATATTGATGTTTGAGATGTGTTGAATGATTATGTGGTTGATTATCGATGATTATCTATGACTGTTTATGATTATATGAGATATATGATAATGTGTTTGTGTTTTGTGTGTTTGGGTTATGGAATGGACTACCTCGCAGGTACTCATGTGGATTTTCTCAGAAAAACTATAAACTGTTATACTTATTTTATAAAACATTTTTAAACATAAAATTTATGATTACTCACCAACTACTTCGTAGTTGACACTTGATTTTTCTACATGTTTCAGGTAATGAAGCTAAGTAGGTTAAGGAAGATGAACTCACACTTTTGGACATCATCATATAGGATCTTTGCCTTAGCTAATTAACTGAAATTCTGGCAATATGAATTTAGTTAGATAGTAATTCTCTTTTGTAATTGATGTAACTAATTCATGTTAGACATGATTTTTGTGTATTTAATTTGGTTGATTGATTGATATGTGATGCTTTAATTTAGATGCCCACGAGCTTTTGAACAATCTACACATCCCTCGTGGCATCCCGATGTTTCCGCCATCGGTCGGGGTGTTACAGTGTAATCAAAGTTTGGCTCATGTGTGACCATGGTGGCGAGCATAATAGCATCGCAATCCTTAGACGGTCAGGCAGCAAGAAAATCGGTTGTCCTTTTCAACTGATAGGGTTATACAACGAAGTTCGTGAATCCTGGAAATTACAGGTGATAAACGACAATCACAATCACGAGCCTGTTCAGAATCTAGAGGGTCATCCATATGTTAGAATATTTACTCAGGAGGAAGAAGATATGGTTGAGAATCTGAACGAGAGACACATGGATCCTTGTAACATTCTTTCGAGCATAAAGAAACATAACCCTGCAAATGTATACATCTCTAGAGATGTATACAATTAACAGCAGAAAATAAAAAAAACTAGAAGAAATTCGGTGATACTCCGATGCAGGTCTTGGAAAACGTGCTTCACAGTCAGCGGTACGTTTACTATAACCGGGAGGATCCTGAAACAAACTTCGTGAAAGACATTTTCTTCTGTCATCCAAAATCGTATTGCTGGTGACGTGCATGTGACATCCAGTACCAGATCGTTCGGCAAGTCCGTACGGTATATGTACTTCCACTATTTACTATGTGTAAATACATTGATATGAAGAGTGCTTGTATTAACAGAATTCAAAATACAAGAAACAGTTGTATGTATTTATTTATGTGTAAACTTAAATACTGTAAGTACAACACTCACGATAAACAATAGTTGTTAGTATTTAGGTGAAAACCTAATTACAGATAATACAACGAAACAAGAGAAACAACAGTGTTCAAGTAAATAACAAGAAGAAGTCGGTTGCGATCTGATATCCACAGATGACAGGAATCAGATGGCCGACAAATCAGAATGAAAACAATGTGAAAACAGGAAGTTTAGTTGAGTCCGTCAGTGAGGAAACACAATTCAAACACAATTGCAGTGTTATTTCAGAATAACGAACTGACAGCGTGTTTGCGTGGGTGACGATTCACACAAACATATCTGTGAGTCTGGAGTTCTGAAATAATGACTGAAAAGTAGAAAACAAAAGTCGGAAAACAAAACCATCGTCGTGTTCGTTCGGGTGACGATTCGAACGAATACGCGCGAAGGTGACGCGTTCTGACGAAACGAAAACGAAAACGACACGAACGGCAATAATTTAAGAAAATAAAACATTTTAATGTTTTACAATTTTGAAACACATCAAAAATAAATAAAGAAACTATCTTTATTTAAAACCTGTAAACACTCGCGTTACGTTCCGGAAACGTAACGAAAACGCAAACCGAGCAACCGAAACGAACCCGAACACCCGCGGGATATAAATACCATGAAAGACTCATCTTCCTCATTCAACACCTTCACTTTCTCTCTCTAGAAACCATTTCCGGCCACCCACTTTCTCTCTACCTTCTCTCTACCATAACTCTCTCAAAACTCAACCAAATCACCTCATTCTTGTGCCAAATCGAAGCTACAATCACCCTCTACATGAAAGTACAAACGATCTGGAGTAGAATCCACTAGAAATCGAGTTAATTAGCTGTGAACATCTCGAAAACTAGGGTTTTCGTCCTTTTTGGTTGACCTCTAACCCTAACCGGCCAGAATCCATCCATATTCGAAACCTTAAGTCGCGAACCTGGTCTTTGCATGTTTAATCACAGAAAATCATCATGGGGTTGGGTTGGGAACTTGGTTTGAACACCCATGGCTGTAACAGCAAGTACCAGATCGTCCGGCAAGTCCGTACGATACGTGTACTTTCTACAGTAACTATGTGTACTTATACGATTGTAAACAGTACTTGAATTAACAGGATCTTAAATACAAGAAATCGTTGTATGTATTTTCGTATAAACTTAAATACATTAAGTACAACGTACATTTGAAACATTAGTTGCGTTTATTAAGTGAAAACTTAATTACAGTTAACACAACAAATCATGAGAAACAACGGTACTCAAACAATATTCAGAAAACATATCGGTTGCGATCTGATGTCCACAAATGACAGGAATCAGATAACCGACAAGTCAGTACAAGAACAATGTGAAAACAGGATGTTTAGTTGAGTCCGACAGTGAGGAAACACAATCCAAAATACAATTACAGTGTTATTTCAGAATAACGAACTGACAGTGTGTTTGCGTGGGTGACGATTCACACAAACATATCTGTGAGTTTAGAGTTCTGAAATAATGACAGAAAAGTAGAAAACAAAAGTCAGAAAGCAAAACCATCGTCGTATTCGTTCGGGTGACGATTCGAACGAATTACGCGCGAAGGTGACGCGATTTGACGAAACGAAAACGAAAACACGACACGAGCGAAAGTAATTTAATAAAATAAAATAAATAACATTTTACAATTTTGAAACTCATCAAAATAATTAAGTTAAACTCTTTTATTTATAACATTTAAAATACGCGTAATTTTCCGGATACGCGACCGAATTACGAACCGAGCAACCGAAACGGACCCGGACACCACACGGGGTATAAAACCCTAAAATGAGAGTGTTTTCTCATTTTAGTCATCCCCAACCTCTCTCCTCTCTCTCTTTTCCGGCCAAGAACACCCACCTCCATGGGAGACCTTCAAAGCATCATAACTTTCTCGTTTCTTAACAAATTTCAGTGATTCTTGCGCCCACGCGAAGCTCTCGTCGTCCTCTACATGAAAGTACAACGGATCTGAGCTAAAATCCACTGAGAATCGAGGTAATGGACTGCAAAAGTTGCGAAAAATAGGGTTTTCTTACCCTTTTTGTGTTAACCGTCATCCTCACCCAGCCATGTCCTACCCCCTTCTCATAAGAAACGACCTGGTAGTGCTTGCATCTAGCATGAACCATCTTAAGCCTTGGCTAAGAACTTGAAACCCCGAAACCCTAGCTGGGTAGGCTGCGGCCGAATGACCACCTTCGGCCCAACCCCATTCGCCAGCCCTTCATCCGCCACTTCATTCCACACTGAGTCACCTTCACTCGCCAACACACTAGCCTCTCATTCTACCCTTTCATTCGCCAGTTGAACCTTCAGCCGCTCTTTCATTCGGAGATGCTTCCTTCGCCGGAGACACCCTCAGTCGCCACCTTCTCATTCGCCGGGCTACCTTCATTCGGCCACCCAAACTCATACTCCCCACCTTCATTTGTGATTTGTTTCAGCAAACACCCCTTCTATTTGAGGATCTTCAATCTTTCCTTACCACCATGTAACCACCATGTAACCACCATGAGAGTCATGCGTTCAAGGAGGCTTGACTGGCCAAGAAACCTAAGGTAGCAAAACCTTTTTGGACCCAAAGAGCCCAAGCGGTTATTGACTTGGCCCAACAACAGCCACATTCAGTCCATGATCTCCTGTTGAGGCCCAGTTTACTCTCACTTGACCCAGAAGAAATCCTTGGCCCAACAGCATGTCTTTGGTCCACTGTATATCCAGACCCAATAACGTGGCCCATGAAGAACTATCTCGGCCCAGTAACCTTAAACAGGCCCAACCTTATTAGATAGGAGCCCAACCAAAATACCATGGTTTATACGTTCTAGATCCAGTCCAATACTATTAGTTCGGCCCAAAGCACCAAGGTCACCGGGTGGCTCAAGGCCAGATCTGTTGGCCCAATATTGGCCCAGGGTAGGCCCAACAGCCTACTGCCTAGGCCCAAGTGTATCTTAGCCCAAATAAACTGTTCCAGCCCAGTAGCCCTAGTAGGCCCCAAATATTTAACCAAAAACCTTGTTGTGGCCCATATTCATTAGGTAACCAAGGACAAATTGGCCCACGATAGATTTCAGCCCAAAGGAACCAGGCCCAGGTTGGCCCAAGACATATTTTACTTCAGGCCATGATGGAATCCAAGGGGCCCAGTAAAATCATTTCCTGGCCCACTGTTTTTGGCCCAAGGCCACGATTCTGGCCAGCAGCCCAATTTTTAGGCCCACAGTTGTTTCAGCCCATGTAAGCAAGGCCCAGCTTGGCTTATGAACTATTTTAGTGAAGGCCTGAGACAAAACTCATTGGGCCCAACAAAATCAGCCCGAGGCCCACAGAAACTGATCCAAGGCCTATTTTGAGGCCCTTGTCCTCATTTTGGAGACACTTTGCTATTAACTTGGCCAACAGCCTATTTCTGGCCCACTTTTGAATCCTACAGCCCATTCTAACTATAGGCCCAACAAATCTTGACTGGGCCCACCTTTGGCCCAACAATTTTCCTCGTGGCCCAATAGAGGCCCATAAGGACACTTAAATTCTAGGCCTTGTAACATTTGGCCGGGCCTTTGTATTCCATTAGTCCAAATCATTGTCCCACACTTTCAAATAAGCCTCACCATCCTCAATTGTTCAAGAACTATTCCAAGGCCCATGGATTTGGGCCCAAGGCCCAACTTGCTACACAAAGGCCCAACAAGTAACTTGGTCACATTGTTCGGTTCATATGCCATGATTAGGCCCACATGGATTCACTACATTTCATACGATCAAAATAAGATATGTCAAAAGAATGTTTGCTTAATTAATTCATAATTATGCGATAAATGTTCAAAACGTACAAAATCAACAAAGACGGGTTGGAAACTAAGCACAAAGTCTTTCATCAAAGCAAACGGCATATAACTAATGACAAGATGATAAATTATAATATCATTGACTTGAATCAAACATATGGGACCGAACAGGGATCATGACCAAGTCTTACGCGTATTAGCCAACTTTAGGGCTAACACCTACATCTACACACCCAAAACCCTACAAACTTATACTTATAAGTCTTAACAACGTGAAATCAATACAGGAACTTGAAAACAAATTCAATCACAATACAGAGCGCGTGCATCCTTTTGTTTAAGCTAAGTCAACTCCACAACTACAAGGTGAGTTCATTGCCCCTTTTCTAACATTTTGTTTTAAAACGCGGGGCTGAGAAGCATGCGTAAACTGTTTTATGTAAATTGCTTACTTGAATGCTTTATATGTTTTACATGTATAAATGTTATCCTAGACTCATGTTTAGGTAACTGTTACGTACTAAAGAACTATTTCAACGAGCTATTTTCAAAGAACTAAAGATCTCAACAAAGAACTATTTTCCAAGGACTATTTTCAAAGGTCTATTTCAAAGAACTAACGGCCTATTCTCAAAGAGCTAACGATCTATTTTCAAAGAACTATTTCAAGGGTGTGTTGTCAAAGAACTAACGATCTATTTGGAAGAACTAAGTACAAAGAACTATTTTAAGGGGAAATCTGGGAAATGCTCAAAGATAACATGTGCCAAAGAACTAAAGAACTATGGACGGTCTAAAGAACTATGAAAGCCTATATATCAAAAGATGTCCTAGCTAGACTGATTGATTATAGGTCACATGTTTGATGAGATTTACAGCTCTCCTTCACTACTAAGTACCTTGATTGACAGACTAGTCTACTCGAGTTGACCAAAGGCCCCAATCATTAGGACTTAGATTTTATTGAATGTTTATTTATTTATTTAATTAAGCATTTATAATTATTTCTACAATTGCTGTTTTAATCATATTTGTATGATGAACATATGAAATCAAGAGAGATTTCAAACGATTGCAATTACAGGAACAGAGAACAGAGGAATCATGGGTGTTTAAAAGTGTATGGTAGGTAAAAACGCTTAATTATCATTAACATCAATGTCCTATGCGGATTAGTATGTGGTGGGACGTCGTCTGGGCGGGGTTGTAGCCTTGACCCAGGGGTATGCCCTATATATAAGCATACCGATCTGGATGATACATGTGATGTTAATGAGGTTAGGGTCTTTACCGAAAGAAGGGTTCAAAACATTTTCAGAGTTACAAAACTATATGAACTCACCAACCATGTGTTGACTTGATCTTTTTGCATGACTTCTCAGGTGACGAACATGTCAATTAGGAAGTCATTACTTCTGGACTAGGACTTCAAATAGAAGACTTAGTATTTTGGACTGCATATTTTGAAGACAACATTACACCTACCATTTTGTATATCTTGTGTAAATACAAGATAGAAACTCATGGTGTTGACAGTAGAGTTACATTGTTAAATTATAAACAATACTGATGTAGTTTAACTTTGTAATTCTATCCTATTTAGCATTTCTCATTTATGTATCATGTGCCATATAACAATCTGATCAGTCTGATTATCACTCACGATATCGCGCCCCGGGAACCTTCCGCCCGACGGGACAACCGATCCTATCCCGCCGGCTCGGGGTGTGACAATGGCCGACCCATACCTCCAGCTTGCCGAAGGAACTCATTCGGCCGAATGCCATGGGCCTGCCGATTCAACCAGGTACCGAAGCAGCTTCATTCGAACCTCCTCATTCGCCATTAGCCATTCGATCGGGAACACTCATTCGGTAGCCAGCTCCTTCGGCCACCCCTACATTCGACCATTAACATCATTCGGTCAAAGGGCCATTTGACTAGACCATTCGTGGGTTACCACCATTCGACCGGGTCACTTTCGATCGGCCATGTCCCCATTCGGCCATTCATTCGATCAAGCCATGCACCTTCGGCCAATGCTAGTTATTCGGTTCATTTCATACGGCCAAGGTGGATTGGTTCGGCCCAATCAATTTAAGTCCATTTGTTTAACCCATGCAATTCTTTCGGCCCAACAGTTTGGACCACACACATACTTATGGCTCATGACATTTGGTCTAAGCCCACATAATGTATTTGGCCCAATGGATTGTTTCGACCCACTTTGGCCCATTAGGCCCAAGCTAGTGATTAGGTCATGTTAGGGTTAAGCCCACATTCAATGGTTTGGCCCACATGGGTTAATTCGTAAACAAACAAACACACGTGAAGTTTTAAAGTGTAAAATTAGGTTTTTATACTTAGAACTCGTTGAAACCTCAACTTTTACAACATGACATAGTTCATGGTGGCTATGTAACAAACTATTTCAAGTGAACAAAAAATCAACAACAATATGTACTAAACTTAATTTAACAAGGTTAAGTGATAGTATAATCTACAGCCATTGAATCAAGGCCGAACGATGACTGAGACTTACAGGTGTCAGCCAAATTTTAGGACTAACACATACACATACGAATCTCTGTAAACTTATACTTACAAATTACAAACGACGAGAAATCAATACATGATCGTGAACACAACAACACGTACCAACAAGAGCGCGTGCATTCTTGTTTAAGCTAAGTCAACCCTCAATAACAACAAGGTGAGTTCATATGCCCCTTTTCTTTAATCTTAATTGATTTTAAACTCTCGGGGCTGAGAAACATGCTTAACTTTTATTTATGTAAAAGTTTTATGATTAACATATTGCTTACACTTTGATTAGATAATATTAATTGCTTTATTATCATTTATCATTGTGTGCATGCTTGTATGTTCATGATATGACAGAACTAACTCAGATGACTATGATAATATAAATTCATAATTCATCAACACATTAGAATAACATAGTTGCAAGATTTATCTTACAACACTTAGTTATTCTTACAAGAAAGAACATTGAGAAAATCACAGGTGGACACGATGACAAGAACAAAACATAAGAATGATATGAAGATAATACATCTTCTTACATCATTCTACACTAGAGTTAACTAAGCATAATAAGTCAAGTACTTATAACACTTAGCTTACAACTCAACACATATTACAAGAGAACATGGAACAAGAATCATCCACCACCTGAGTCGACTAAGTGTAATAAGACTAGTTCTTATCACAGCTTAGTGACAACATGGTGATTACACGGAATAACAAAGAATGATAATCATGATAATGTAACTTCATGATAACAACATCATTCACACGATAATTAACATAACGTAATAAGGTAAGTTCTTATTCAACTTTGTTAATAACAATGAGAACATATGACATTGAGAACAATATCGATGATGAACACGCAATACAATTGATTACTATTGAACTATTTGCATTATATCATTTCAATCATGTGCCATGTACTTATGTTGATCAGTGTAAGCCCCTTATAATTCGCTGACCAGTTAGTTTGACGTGACTAAACCGACGATAGCATAGTGGTACCATAGGTTTGACAAACCTCTAGCTTGTAGGGCTAGTATGTTGATCGTATTGATACATTGGCCGGTAACGTATGACCGGTGACAGGGCAACGCAAGTCAGGTTCTGGAAAGCGACACATGGTGATATTAATCTGCAGTGATAAGTAATTAATCCATCATTACCCGTTGACTGGTAGACTGAGGAATTTATTCTCTCAAGTCATAATACTAGTAACCGTTTCGATGAGGACACTTGGAATACATGGTTTTTAGGCGCAAAATATTTCCACTCAGGATATTTCAGGATCCGGGATATTTCGGGATCAGGGATATTTTAAGGATATGAATGTTACTAACAATTATCTCTGTTACTTAACGTTTATTGCGAGATTTCAGGGATTGACAGGTTGTCTCATAGTTGGTCCTGATATCACGGAAACATGCAACAACTACTTCAACTTAAACGAGGAATCCAAGAGAAATCTATGCGGGTGATTTGAAAGAGTCGTCCACGATTGGAAAGTGCCGGAATATTCGGAACTACCTTATAAACGTTGTCAAACGTCCTTTTTTAGACTCTTTGTATATATACCGAGGTGATGGATCGATATAGGACACTGGTTACTCAGATAACACGCACAACACTCACTGAAGCTAATTTAGCATCATAGAATCGATCATATTGCGCTCTTTGTTAGTATTCATTCACTTTTGATTATTAATAAAATTAGGCAGAGTGATATTCGTCACCTCCCCAGGTTTTTATGCCGGCAATCCTAAGAGATTAAGGGTTTTTCCTCGTATAAATCTTGTGTGTATCGCTACTTTTCTGTTTGATATATTCAAATATCCTCGGGGATATTCGAGGATATCCTAAACATATTTTCAGTATACTTAACATATTTGCTTGTTAAACACAATACCCCACTTTTCTAATTCGGTTTTGCTAAAAGTTAATCTTGTTAATTTTTACCTGAAACAATTTGGCGCCCACCGTGGGGCAAACTTGTGTTTTTTATAATTAAAACCTTGTTTAAAGGCGTTTTCAAGAGGAATATATCGAAAAATGGCTTCACAACCGAGATCAACTTCTTCATTGCCTACTATTTCTACTATTACTACTAATGTATCCTCGCAGATTCCTATGCAGACCAGTATCGGAACTTCCTCAGGATCCCAAGATCTGGGGATATCTCGGGATAATTTCCTTATCCCTAGAACATCACTTCCTACGCCGTATACCGGTAACACTTATAATTATTCTCCATTTGAAACTACTAACCTTGGTTCTTCGCAGGAATCAGAAATATCTCCTCAAGTGGCCAAGGAAATCCAGAAACTTCGGGATATGATCTCCAGCGTACCAGGAATAGTCAAGCCTATCCTGGAAGTACCAGCAATCACTCACAGGATATCCAGATTCGCTCCACCAATATGTGATGCCGAAATCCTTAAGAGATTCCAAACTCCCACCATGTAGTTGTATGATGGGACCACGGATCCCGAAGAACATGTTGCTCAATATAGGGAAAGAATGGAGACAAATCCCATTCCCCCCCATTTGAAAGAGGCTTGCTTATGCAAGGGATTCGGCTCAACGCTAACTGGAGTAGCCTTAAAATGGCTACTCAACGTTCCTCATTACTCGATTACTTCTTTTGCTCATTTGATTAACTTATTTAATAATCAATTTTCTTGTAGCAGGACATTTGAAAGACTGACTAGTGACCTTTACAGGATAACACAAGGGTCAGACGAAACTCTAAGGAGCTATGTCAACAAGTTTGGTAGAGAATCCTTAGATTTCCCTAATCTCGATATCACCACTGCAGTCCAAGCCTTCAAGATGGGATTACAGAAAAACTCACCTTTTTATGATGACTTAGTTATGAATCCTTGCAGGAATATGGATGAGGTATGGAATCGAGCATTGAGATTTATAAGGTTGGAAGATGATAAAGAGATCCAGAAGAGGATTACCACAACTCCTCCCAATGATCAAGGCAAAAGAAAGTTCGATTCACCCACCAACAAGTCATTCAAATCCAAGCCATACTACAAGTCTGACAACCACAAAGTCAACTCTATAGACGATGACGTGGATGATGAAGATTATCCCAGGATATCTGAATACTGTTTTTCCGTAGATATCCCTGAACTAACGTGTGCTATGCAGGATTTAGGTGAAAAGGCTAGATGGCCTCCTAAGGATAAGAAGTATGCTACAAAAGATAAATCCAAATGGTGTGCATTCCATGAAGATTTTGGACATATAACCGAAGATTGCATCGCCTTGAGAAAAGAGATAAGCTACTTACTAAGCAAAGGCCATCTCAAGGAACTTCTCGGTAAAAAGAAGGAAAGGAGACAGGATCCTGATGGATTCCCAAAGAGAGCTGCATCCCCACCTAAGGATGCTAAGGTAATAAACTTTATCTCTGGTGGATCTGACATATGTGGTACTTCTTATTCTGCAGCCAGAAGACATGCTAAAGAGGCTAAGATGGAGAATGGAGAAAAACCCACAAAGACTTCAACAATAACCAAGGATACTGTTATATCCTTCGAAGAACAAGATAGAGAAAACATCATAGATCCTCACCACGATGGGTTAGTAATCACTTTATATGTTGCTAATCATTATGTGCGTAGGATACTCATTGATGGAGGCAGTTCAGTAAACATCGTCCAATTAGAGACACTCAAGAGGATGAATATCCCTGAATCCGAAATAACCACCAAGTCTTTGGTACTAGTGGGATTCAGCGGAGAAGCAAAAGCTACCATCGGTGAAATTAAGTTACCAGTATATATCGAGGGGGTAAACTCTATGCAACGCTTTTGTATTATAGATTCTTTGTCTTGTTATAATATCATATTAGGAAGACCTTGGATACACGATATGAAGGCAGTCCCTTCAACATATCACCAGTGCGTCAAACTACCTACACCATGAGGAGTTGTGAAGATCGATAGCGACCAACAAGAAGCTAAGGAATGCTACTCATCTTCGATGAAGGCGACGACGAAGCCACCATCGACATAGCAATCAAAGAATAACCTTGGGGATAATCAGGAATCCTGGGAAAAGGAAGTAAAAGAAGTACTACTTAATCCTGAGGATCCTGAAACAAAGGTTCTCATAGGAACCGATTTCCCTGAGGATATTGAGATGAAATTGATTTCCTTCCTGAAATCAAGAATTTCTACCTTCGCTTGGAGACACGAGGATATGACAGGGATATCCTCAGACGTAATCACACATAAGTTAGGGATAGATAGAAGCTTCAAACCTATCCACCAAAAAAGAAGAAAATTCGCTCCTGAGAGGAATGCAATCATCCAAGAAGAGGTGGAGAAACTTCTCAAAGCAAGGATGATTAGAGAAGTAAAATTCCCGAGATGGCTGGCCAACGTAGTCGTGGTTCAAAAGAAGAATGGAAAGTGGAGAGTTTGTGTAGATTATACAAATCTAAACAAAGCTTGTCCAAAAGACCCCTTTCCATTACCACACATAGACTCAATGGTGGATGCTACAGCAGACCATGAAATGCTAACCTTCATGGATGCATCGGCAGGATTACAGCAAATCCAAATGGAGCCTTCAGACCAAGAAGATACTGCTTTCATGACGCCAACAGGGATATATTGCTATACAGCAATGCCATTTGGCTTGAAGAACGCAGGAGCTACTTATCAAAGGCTTGTCAATATGATGTTCAAAGATAAGCTGGGGGACACTATGGAAGTATACATTGATGATATGGTAGTTAAATCTAAAATTACCAAAGATCATCTTCGGGATCTTGAAGAAGCATTCGATATCCTGGATCGATACAATATGAAACTTAACCCTTCTAAGTGTCATTTTGGAGTAAGATCAGGAAAGGTTTTGGGATATATGGTCACTAAAATAGGAATATAGGCTAGCCCAGAACAAATTCAAGCTATCCTGAACCTTAAAACCCCAACAAATGTGAAAGAAGTGCAAAGGTTAACAGGAAGAATAGCCGCACTTAATTGATTCATCTCGAGATCTTCTGAAAAATTCAAAGGATTCTACGATATCCTTAAAAAGAATAAGAAGTTTCAATGGGATAAAGAACATGAGAAGGCATTACAGGATTTGAAAGAATACTTATCCTCAGAGCCATTACTTATGAAACCAGACGATGGTGAACCGCTATCACTATATTTAGCAGTATCCCGAACTACTGTAAGTGCTGTGTTGGTAAAGGAATACCAAGGATCACAACATCCAGTATACTATGTGAGCAAAAGCCTATTAGATGCTGAAACCAGATATTCTCACCTAGAAAAATTAATCCTAGCCTTAATTATGGCATCAACAAAGGTTAGGCACTATTTTGAAAAACATAGAATACACATTAAAACAAATTACCCAATTAAGTCAGTGTTAAGAAAGCCCGAATTATCAGGAAGGATGGCCAAATAGTGAGTAAAACTTAGCACTTATGATCTAATCTATGAACCAAGAACAACAATCAAGTCTCAAGCACTAGCAGACTTTGTGGCTGATTTTAGTAACGATATTCAACCAGAAGTAGATTCGTAAGTTAAACTTCTGGATGAAGATACTGGTGAATGGACTCTACACACTGACGGAGCCTCGAATGTAAGAGGGATAGGTTTAGGGATAATACTAAAATCGCCACAGGGGGACATAATACCCCAATCGATCAGTTGTGAGTTCCAGGAAACTAACAACGAAGCTGAATTTGAAGCCTTGATAGCAGGACTCCAATTAGCTAGGGATATGAACATAAGACACCTCAACGTATTTGTCGATTCCTTACTGATAGCTAACCAGTTTAATGGTTCCTATATGGTTAAAGGAGATAAATTGGCAAAATACTTAGAGGTAGTTAAGGATATAGTGGGATATTTCTACACTTTTGATATCACACAGGTTCCTAGAGAAGAAAATGATGAAGCAGATGCATTAGCTAACCTAGCATCATCTTTGAAAATCGGCGATGATATCAATATCCCTATCCTACATATCCTGAATCCAGCTATAGATATGGAAAATTCGAATCATGTCCTTAAACCACTAAATGTTGATACACTTGAAATATCCTGGACTACACCTATTAAAGAATATCTCCAAACAGGAAAAATACCCGATGGAGAAACAAACCATTGAGCCTTTAAAACCAGGATATCTAGATACATAATTATTCGGGATATCCTATATAGAAAATCAGTAGCCGGTCCATACTTAAAATGTTTAGAAAAACCAGAAACCTTAGAAGTAATGAAGGATATCCACCAAGGAGATTGTGGAAATCACACTGGGGGCAGAGCATTGCTTTCAAAAATCCTTAGAACAGGATATTTTTGGCCGACTATGAGGAAAGATGCAATGTCCTATTCCCAGAGATGTGATGCTTATCAAAGACACAGCAATATCCTTCATCATCCAGCTGAACCGTTATACCCGATAGTCTCATCATGGCCATTCATGAAATGGGGAAGGGATATAGTAGGAAAACTACCAAAGGCACCTGGAGGAAAAGTATTCATGCTTGCCATGACTGATTACTTTTCAAAATGGATTGAAGCTGAAGCCTTTGTACAAGTCAGAGAAAAGGAAGTAATATCCTTCATAAAAAGGAATATCCTGACCAGATTCGGGATACCTGCTGAAATTACCTGCGATAATGGATCTCAATTCATTGGCAAAAGAACTACCAACTTTTGTGAAGCATGGGGAATAAAAATGATTACTTCCATACCAGTACATCCTCAAGCTAACAGTCAAGCAGAATCAAGCAATAAGATAATCATAAATAATCTCAAAAAGAAGTTGGGATCTAAGAAAGGAAAATGGGCCGAAGAACTTCCATTCGTCCTATGGGCAGATAGAACTACTACAAAAAATGCGACTGGTCAAACCCCGTTCTCATTAGTATTTGGTTCAGAAGCTGTACTCCCAACTGAGATGATTATCCCTACTGTAAGAACAAGTTTACAGACTATAGAAGCTAATAACGAAATATTATCTCAGGATATAGACACCATCGATGAATCTAGGGATATTGCGAAGATTAGAATAGCTGCCTATCAACAAAAGATAGCTAATTCCTACAACAAGAACATAAGGATCAGAAGATTCCAAGTGTCACACCCCCAATTTTCAACTAAGGGAATCATACCGTTTGGGACGTGACAAACCAGGATCTCAGATCATTAGACACAGCGAAAGACCTCTATATGATTTTCAAACATACTTTGGTCTTAATTTGTAAAATCAAAGTTTAACATTTGCAGAAGCGTTTGAAAACTAATAATAGAAAGTAACTATTGCAAAACCATAAATACAATGTTCAATGTTTTAAATCAACAACTAAAATAAACTGTATGCATGAGACTCAACGTCCTAGTCCCTGCTTGTCCTTGCTTGTGCCTTAGTGTCCTGAGAAAACATGTAAATCAAGTCAACACAAAGGTTGGTGATCACAAATATTTGAACCAAATGTTTGCACAAGCTGTTTGTAGGAAATGTTTGTAGATCACATAATCACACATTGCATAGTCATGATAGCTAGTCATTGTACTATTTACATAAGCGGTCGACACCGAAGCTGACTGTTGTAACGTTTGATAGCCTTTTCCCTATTGTCTAGCATAAACAATAGTAATGTGTGTTTGGTCAGTTAAACACTTGCGTAGATCCCATCTACCAAGTGAGGTTTGTCAAACCTAATAGATCTATCTTCAACTACCACGCTTTGCACTCCGGCAAACTAAACGGTTCGAAATGTAAGGCTTTGTAATGCTATGTTTGCACTTAATGTAAACAGCTAACTCATGCAAGTGATATGTATCAAAAAGTGTTTGTTGCACTTGTTTTCTCCCCCAAAACAGTTAAAATAAGAAAAAGGGGCCGTGTACGCACCTTTGAATGCAATAGAATGATCAAACACACGTGAACTCGCGTAGACAATCCTCTACGAAGAATCTGTGTTTTAACAATAACGTTGTGTTATTCGAAATGTCGATTCGTATTGATGGTCACATACGTGTCAACACACGTATGCTATATTGTTTGAAATGTACATACAAAAGTATGCACTACTTTGTGTACGTTGGTTTAAATTATTTAAACCGCTACTATTTCGTTTAAATACAATTAATCATACGCGATTATGTCTTCGAGTGAAAATATGAATTTTATTAGAGTAAATTACTGATTATGTCCTTTAAAAATATAGCAATTTGCTGGTTTCGTCCTTTGACTTCGAAAATTACTAGGAGTGTCCTTTTTTTGAAAATTTTGCACGGGTTACGTCCTTTGTCACTAACCCCGTTAAATGATACCGTTAAACATCCCATGCTCCAATCACGTGATGGGTAAAATGGTCAATTCATCCTCTCCTCCTTCCACAATCCAACCCTAAAAACCCTAAACAGAAAACAGAGAATTGGGGATGCTCATGGTGAAGATACGGTGTCTTAAGCTTCCATTACCATTTACCCATGCCATCACATGAGCTTCCATTACCATAATAATAAGATACCAAATCAATCAAAATTTGTTCCCCCAAATCAATTTAATCTAGAAAAATGTGAACGAAGAATTTCAGGTGAATGGAAACGACGAATGGAAATCACACATAAAATCTGTGACGAGCTTCCGACGGTTTCGTCATACAAACGGTGAATGGAAATCACACATAAGGCTAGCCCAATCACCTTATCTACCAACGACGAATTGATATCACCACCTGGTTCGCTGGAAGTTCAAGATGCGCTGTGAATGGAATCAATCAATTAACTCTTGATTCACCAAATTGAAGTTTTTAGGGCACGAATTCAGAAGAACTGAGTTTGTCATCTCCAACAAATTGTCAATATTCAGAACCGTTGATTCCTCATGGAAGTGTAAGAGCATCACCACCAGGTTCACCGGAAGTTCTACAAGCATCGTGAACTAATTACCGGCCTCCGGCGGAGGTACGACCGGCATCAGGCTCTTAATGGGGCATCGGATGTCTGTGCAGATTTTAGGGTTTGAATGAAACGAGTTTGCTTGATGGATGAATTGACCATTTTACCCATCACGTGATTGGAGCATGGGATGTTTAACGGTATCATTTAACGGGGTTAGTGACAAAGGACGTAACCCGTGCAAAATTTTCAAAAAAAGGACACTCCTAGTAATTTTCGAAGTCAAAGGACGAAACCAGCAAATTGCTATGTTTTTAAAGGACATAATCAGTAATTTACTCATTTTATTATTTCATGTCGTTCGTATTTTCATTTTAGTTCTAACGCAACTGGAACGGACTGAAACGGAGTTAAAATAAAGAAGTTACGATTGAAAAACTGAAAGTTGATTTATTTGTACAAAAACCGGTGGAGATGTGGCTAGAACCCAAGACCCTCCGGACTGAACACACACACACGGCCAACTCCTCTGCAATCGATTTTGTAACAAGGCTCTGGTTTAATTGTTTTTAAACATCAGTTCATGGTTTTCCTTTAGTTAACCCAACCGAACCAAATGGGTTCAATTGAACCCCAAATTCGATTTCAATCCAACTCACCACCTTAGGGTTTTTGTTCCATAGATTTAGACGACTTTACAGGTGGTTTTAATTAGCAAAATAATTCACCATATCCCGATTTATGTGGGTTTACACGTTTCGAACACAAACACAAAAATCCATGGATCGTTTGAGTTGAATTCGTTAATGTTAATCTTTAAAATCGTAAGGTTTTCAATAAACAAAGATTTCGAAACTACCTACAAGGTTTAATCTGAATATCAAGTTCATTTGCATGAAAAACCCCAATTCATTTTAACCAAGAAACCCTAATTATCAAATTCAATCAATTCGTTGTGATTTTCAGAAATCAACCAAGGGTTTTCATTAAATGAATCATTGCGAAGCTGTTTACATAGATTAATTTGATTTTTAAACACATTAGGAGTAAAATCCCCAAATCATTTTAAATAACAAACCCTAGAATCAGAAATCGTTTAACTCACAATTGTTATATGGAATTAGCATGGGTTTTTCATTCCTTGTAACTTCACGACACTTTCTGTAACAATCAATTTTATTTTTAAACCCGTTCGACTCAAAACCCCCAAACCGTTTAGTATTAAGAACCCTAGAATTCGGATTCAATCGATTCGTGTTTATTTCATGAAATTGGAATACAAGTTAGCTTAGTCGGAGGTTTCTGAAACAAATGGTGATATTTAATTTCATTTTAGAATCCATCTCGATCGAAACCCCCAAAACCGTTTTCGTGATGAACCCTAGAACTCAAATTCATATGATTCGATGTTATAGACCAAAATTAGCATATGTTTATCATTAGTCGGCCTCTTTAGGATGTTTAGGTATGAGTTTTTACCTGTTTTGATGTTAGATCGATGGAAATAAACTTGACACTTGAGTTTCGGCACCCTCCAATCGGTTTCGTCTACCCGATACTTCTTGAATCGAATTGTGGTGTGCAACATTCTCTAAAGATGCCGATTAGAGCATGTAGGGGTTCAATTTGATTATATTCAATCGAATTATGTGATTTCTTTAGTTGTTAGTAATGATTTCGACCCTTTAAGCCCCTTTATGTTTAATTCGTCCGTTACAGTTGTAATTACCCACTGAATTTATGATGGAATCATCAATGTCATGATTATGGGTGTTTAATTCGGTTAATAATTGATTATTAATGTGGAATTCGACTTTAAATTTGATAAACAACTCGAATTTTGACTTTAATAGTCAAAATTGAACATTTTATATAATTTTAACAATAATTCTCATAATTTAGATGTTTGTAAACTTGTTTTGTTCAATTTTAATCCTTCTAGTTTGAAATTGTTCGATTTCGTATCATTTCGTTAGTTTCCGGTTAACGGAGTTAATCCGAAATGTCGGATTGTCACATCATTCCCTTGTTGAAGGAATTTTCGTCCCGAAAATTGTTTAATGTTAGTAGTAGTTAGGGCACTACTTGTAAGTTCAAAGTGTACGTGTTAAAGCGATACTTGATCATTCTGTGTACTTGTGTGTGCTCACACACAAAGTTCAATGTTTGCAACACCACACCTAAGTGTGGTCGTTATATGTTCAATGTTTGGCAACATCACCACTCGTGTGATTGTTCCATGTAACTGTTCGCATGCATACTAGTTAGTGCACCTAACTGTGATTGATCGTGTTTGATCATACTGTACTATGTAACCTCGTACATAATAAAGTGTGTGTAACTAATCATGTTTGTACTACAATGCAATGTAGCACATTAAATGCAGTACATAAAATGTAATGTAGCACCTTGATTGTAACTAATCATGCTTGCAAGTGTTTAAATTCTACAATGTTTGTGTTCAACACAATTTGTGTTCAGCACAATTGTTTGTAACAAAACCAATTGTATAAAATGTTTGTGTTTACAGTTTGAAATTTGAAGTGTTGGAGTGTGAAATATCACGTCATCCCATTGTTGAAGGAAATTTCGTCCCGAAATTTAACGTGTCTTCGCAGTGTTTGTAGTTGTTGTTTTGAACAGATGAGGATACTTCTTCATCATTTGATCTTCCCTTGCCCATGTGAATTCAGGTCCAAGTCTTGAATTCCACCGGACCTTGACTATTGGAATTTCGCTGTGTTTGAGTTGTTTGACCTCTCGGTCCATGATTTCAGCTGGTTCTTCAATGAACCGTAACTGTTCGTCCACTTGTATTTCTTCCAGAGGTACAATCAATGTCTCATCAGAAAGACATTTCTTTAAGTTCGAAACGTGAAAGACATCATGAACTCCGCTGAGTTCACCCGGTAGTTGTAGTTGATACGCTACCGGACCAATCCTTTTCAGGATCTCAAAAGGTCCTACGTAACGTGGGCTAAGCTTCCCGCGCTTACCGAATCGTATCACGCCTTTCCAAGGTGATACCTTTAGAAGAACTCGGTCTCCTACTTGAAATTTCAACGGCTTACGACGTTTGTCAGCATAACTCTTCTGTCGATCCCGGGCCGCTGCCATACGGTTCCGTATTTGAACTATCTTCTCTGTCGTTTCGTGCACTAGTTCAGGACCTGTAATCTGACTGTCACCAATTTCAGCCCAGCAAACTGGTGAACGACATTTACGACTATATAAAGCTTCAAACGGAGCTGCCTGAATACTTGTATGATAACTGTTGTTGTACGAGAGTTCCACTAATGGTAAGTGATTTTCCCAGCTGTCACCAAAATCAATGACACAAGCTCGTAACATATCCTCGAGCGTTTGAATCGTACGTTCACTCTGACCGTCAGGCTGTGGATGATAGGCAGTACTCATGTCTAAACGAGTTCCCAAGGACTTATGGAGTGATTTCCAAAAGTTTGAAGTAAATCGAGCATCCCGATCTGATATGATGGAAATTGGCACACCATGTCGTGCTACTACTTCCTTGATGTAAATACAAGTCAGTTTCTCCATTTTGTCAGTTTCCTTAATGGCTAAGAAATGTGCAGATTTCGTTAATCGATCGACAATTACCCATATCGTATCACAACCACTTGGTGTACGGGGTAACTTAGTAATGAAGTCCATCGAAATCTGTTCCCATTTCCACATTGGTATTTCTGGTTGTTGCAGCAAACCAGATGGTTTCTGATATTCAACTTTGTCTTTTGAACAAGTCAAACATTTGCTAACGTACTTAGCAATGTCGGCTTTCATGTGAGGCCACCAATACAGTGCCTTTAAGTCATGATACATCTTGTCTGATCCCAGATGGACTGAATATCTAGACTTGTGCGCTTCATCCATCACGAGTTCCCTTAAACCACCATGCAAAGGTATCCACAGTCGATTAATGAAATAACGAATTCCATCAGGCTTAACATCCAGTTGTTCCTCCATTCCTCGTAAGGATTCCTGTACCAAGTTATCCTTTTCTAAGGCTTCAAGTTGAGCATTGCGTACCTTGTCAGGTAAGTCAGTATGTATCGTCATCATAAGTGCGCGAACCCGTCTTGTTGATGTTGTATCTTTTCTGCTTAAAGCATCAGCTACCACATTAGCTTTTCCAGGATGATACTTGATTGCGCATTCGTAGTCATTCAACAACTCGACCCATCGTCGCTGTCTCATATTGAGTTCCTTCTGATCAAAGATATGTTGCAAACTCTTATGATCAATGTAAATGGTGCACTTGGTTCCATATAAGTAATGCCTCCAAATTTTCAAAGCAAATACCACTGCTCCTAACTCCAAGTCATGAGTAGTGTAATTCTTTTCGTGTGGTCGTAGTTGCCTTGAAGCGTAAGCAATCACTTTATCACGTTGCATTAACACACATCCCAAACCCTGTGTAGATGTGTCATAGTACACCACAAAGTCTTCTGTTCCTTCCGGTAAGGACAGAATCGGTGCACTGCAAAGTTTCTGTTTCAATAACTGGAATGCAGCTTCTTGTTTATCCGTCCAGTTATACTTCGTTCCCTTGTGCGTAAGAGCTGTAAGTGGTTGAGCGATCTTTGAGAAACCCTCAATGAATCCCGCCAAACCAAGGAATTGTCGTACCTCGGTAGGGGCTTTTGGTGCTTCCCAATTCTTAATCGCTTCAATTTTCGCTGGATTAACATGTATGCCCTTTTCATTGACTATATGACCCAGGAATTGAACTCCTCGCATCCAAAAGTCACATTTAGAGAACTTAGCATACGATTGTTCTTGTTTCAGTAATTCTAACAGCAATCGAAGGTGTTCAGCATGCTCCTCCTCATTCTGAGAATAGATGAGAATGTCATCAATGAAAACAATGACAAACTTATCAAGATAAGGTTTACAAACACGATTCATGAGATCCATGAATACTGCTGGAGCGTTTGTCAACCCAAATGGCATGACCAAGAATTCGTAATGGCCATAACGCGTTTCTGAATGCTGTCTTTGGAATATCCTCCTCCTGGACTCTGAGTTGATGGTAACCCGATCTGAGATCAATCTTCGAGTAGTAACTCGAACCTTGCAACTGATCGAACAGATCGTCAATTCAAAGTAACGGATACCGGTTTTTGATAGTAACTTTGTAAAGTTCCCGGTAATCAATACACATACGGAAAGTCCCGTCCTTTTTCTTAACAAATAAGACTGGAGCTCCCCACGGCGAAAAACTAGGTCGTATAAAGCCCTTATCCAACAACTCTTGCAGTTGTGTAGATAACTCTTGCATCTCAGATGGTGCAAGTCGATAAGGCGCCCTAGCTATCGGTGCTGCGTCTGGTGTAAGGTCGATTCGAAATTCCACCTGTCTGATAGGCGGTAATCCCGGTAGGTCTTCTGGAAATACTTCCGGGAATTCACAAACCACTGGGATGTCTTCGATCTTCTTCTCAGCTACCGGCTTCTCAGTTATAAGTGTTATAACTGCTGTATGACCTTTACGCAGACATTTGTGTGCCTTCATACAAGATATGAGACGCAGTGGCGTACTGCTCTTCTCACCTTGTACATACAGTGTCTCTCCGTCTGAAAGAGGTATACGAATGATCTTTTGATGGCATACTATTTTGGCCTGGTGTTTGGACAATCAGTCCATGCCAATGACTACATCAAAACTACCTAAAGTGATAGGCATAAGATCAATTTCCAGTGTTTGACCCATCAAGTCAAGAATACATCATTTGAGAATATGTTCTACTGCAACGAACTTACCATCAGCTAGTTCTACAGTATATTCAACCTCTAATAGTGTTGAGATTATGGCAAATATTCCACTAAATTCATTAGATCTAAAGCTTATTAATGTTCTAGTATCCAACAACACAGATCATAACATTTGTTTATCACATATGTACTTGCAGTGAGGCCGAGCTTTTCTCTATGCTTCTTATGATCATGACGACTTGTCCCCTCAGACCATTGTTTTCGTTCCTTTTGTTGTTACTACCAGTGCGGTTCAATTGAAATGCCCTGGCTTCTTGCATCCAAAGCATCATTTGAGTGTTTCTTGTTGTTGTTGTGGTCATTGAGAACTCTGCTCGGTAGACACATGAAATCAGATTTCGTTCTTCGTTTGATAGGGAATCTTTACAGATGTTCACAAGTAAATGTTTTGACATACATTTGAAGTTATCCAAGTGAAATGCAAAATCTAACTATGAGAGTTTCTTGAACACAGAGTAACCAGAACTACGGCTGGAAATTTGATGAATGTTATGTTAGAATCCTAATATGTTAACTGAATTCATTACAGCCACCTGAATGAAGGATAGGCGAATATTTTATGTATGTATTTCGAAAATAGGCTCACAATAGAATTTGCCAGAATTCATGCGTACTTGTAAATTCACGATTACGCACCATCCATGATCGTCAATTTACCTTACATAAGGATTCTAGTTCCTTCTACCTTGAGCTATTTGATTTTGTGGGATTCAGAGTTTATTCAGAATATCAGAATTCAGACAATAGTCACATAATGTATGATTGAATAGTCTATCCAAAGAAATACTTAGGGATAGTTACTTGAATTGCATGCCACTATAGGGTCTACTGTAGATCCTTCAAGGATAGTTATTCGGCTTGAATGGGTTTTTCTTATGTAGCCTGATGTCGAGACACTCATTGTGTGAGTGTTAGTGTAGCTGTTTGGAGTTGACCACCTTACAGTCATTGTATCTCCCATAAGTTCTCAAGTTGATAGTTAACTCACAATAGAGGTCACCAAGGTTTTCATATAAGGAAACTTGCCTTTACGTAGGCACTTGTAACGGAAATCTTTCCCGCACGATCACTCTAGTTCTTCTTAACTCGAGTGACAGTGTTCGTTTGGTGGCACTTCAAGTGTGACAAGAAGTTGCGTTTGAATTCTCATCTTACAGTTGATGAGTTCAGAATGTGATCCTTGTAAACCGTATATGTAGAAGTACCAAGAGTTACAAGAATGTTGTCGAGGTGTTAGAAAGAAAATTGATGTTTTCCTATCAAGGCTAAAACCACAACCTTGTTAACTAATGTCAATGTTGTAAAGAGTGACAGATCATTTACCAGAACTAAGAATTTAGTGGAACTAGTAGATATAGTCCCAAGCTAAGGAATAGTATGGTTTAAGTCATTGAGTTTATTTCATCGGTTGACTCGTTGAGTGAGCCATAGGGCCTATTTCATCCCCTGACTTCTTCAAGTGAGCCTTAGTGATCTATTTCATTCATTGACTTGTTTGAGTGAGTCGTAGGGCCTAATTCATCCCTTGACTTGTTTTAGTGAGTCATAGAGCCTATTTAATCCCTTGACTTGTTTTACTGAGTCACAGAGCCTATTTCATCTCCTGACTGGTTTTAGTGAGTCAAAGAGCCTATTTCATCCCTTGACTTGTTTTTGTGAATCATAGAATCTATTTCATCCCTCTAGTAATCTAGTGATCTATCCAGCTGCCTCTCGCATGTTGTGAATCTCCCGATTCACATGTGCATCAAAAGCTGCAAATGCCTGCTCTGGTGGGTATCTCAGAGTAGGTAATGTCCAATTACTAGTAGTAGTGTCACGAGAAGATGGCGGAAGTACTCGCTCCTCACGCACCCAGCTGCGAATGAGATCAGGGATCCACTGCCAATACTGGTCGTTCTCCCTCGGTTGTTTGTGTATCTCCTCATCGTAGTGAATCATTTCATCCATAGGCTCAGGTCGCCTTTTCTTGGATGCTGGTGATGATGCAACTTAATGTTCTATATCACTAGTAGGTGTGGATGGTGATGCCATGTTTGTTACATAATACCATATGTAATTGCTATGCAAACTATCGTGTAAGCAAGTGTGTCTAACGTCTAACAGTTATAGTCTAGATCTACCAATGCAAACCTAATTCGCTATAACCAATGTCTCTGATACCAATCTGTCACACCCCCAATTTTCAACTAAGGGAATCATACCGTTTGGGACGTGACAAACCAGGATCTCAGATCATTAGACACAGCGAAAGACCTCTATATGATTTTCAAACATACTTTGGTCTTAATTTGTAAAATCAAAGTTTAACATTTGCGGAAGCGTTTGAAAACTAATAATAGAAAGTAACTATTGCAAAACCATAAATACAATGTTCAATGTTTTAAATCAACAACTAAAATAAACTGTATGCATGAGACTCAACGTCCTAGTCCCTGCTTGTCCTTGCTTGTGCCTAAGTGTCCTGAGAAAACATGTAAATCAAGTCAACACAAAGGTTGGTGCATACACAAGTTTGTATGAATAATCACAAATATTTGAACCAAATGTTTGCACAAGCTGTTTGTAGGAAATGTTTGTAGATCACATAATCACACATTGCATAGTCATGATAGCTAGTCATTGTACTATTTACATAAGCGGTCGACACCGAAGCTGACTGTTGTAACGTTAGATAGCCTTTTCCCTATTGTCTAGCATAAACAATAGTAATGTGTGTTTGGTCAGTTAAACACTTGCGTAGATCCCATCTACCAAGTGAGGTTTGTCAAACCTAATAGATCTATCTTCAACTACCACGCTTTGCACTCCGGCAAACTAAACGGTTCGAAATGTAAGGCTTTGTAATGCTATGTTTGCACTTAATGTAAACAGCTAACTCATGCAAGTGATGTGTATCAAAAAGTGTTTGTTGCACATGTTTTCTCCCCCAAAACAGTTAAAATAAGAAAAAGGGGCCGTGTACGCACCTTTGAATGCAATAGAATGATCAAACACACGTGAACTCGCGTAGACAATCCTCTACGAAGAATCTGTGTTTTAACAATAACGTTGTGTTATTCGAAATGTCGATTCGTATTGATGGTCACATACGTGTCAACACACGTATGTTATATTGTTTGAAATGTACATACAAAAGTATGCACTACTTTGTGTACGTTGGTTTAAATTATTTAAAGCGCTACTATTTCGTTTAAATACAATTAATCATACGCGATTATGTCTTCGAGTGAAAATATGAATTTTATTATTTCATGTCGTTCGTATTTTCATTTCAGTTCTAACGCAACTGGAACGGAGTTAAAATAAAGAAGTTACGATTGAAAAACTGAAAGTTGATTTATTTGTACAAAAACCGGTGGAGATGTGGCTAGAACCCATGACCCTCCGGACTGAACACACACACACGACCAACTCCTCTGCAATCGATTTTGTAACAAGGCTCTGGTTTAATTGTTTTGAAACATCAGTTCATGGTTTTCCTTTAGTTAACCCAACCGAACCAAATGGGTTCAATTGAACCCCAAATTCGATTTCAATCCAACTCACCACCTTAGGGTTTTTGTTCCATAGATTTAGACGACTTTACAGGTGGTTTTAATTAGCAAAATAATTCACCATATCCCGATTTATGTGGGTTTACACGTTTCGAACACAAACACAAAAATCCATGGATCGTTTGAGTTGAATTCGTTAATGTTAATCTTTAAAATCGTAAGGTTTTCAATAAACAAAGATTTCGAAACTACCTACAAGGTTTAATCTGAATATCAAGTTCATTTGCATGAAAAACCCCAATTCATTTTAACCAAGAAACCCTAATTATCAAATTCAATCAATTCGTTGTGATTTTCAGAAATCAACCAAGGGTTTTCATTAAATGAATCATTGCGAAGCTGTTTACATAGATTAATTTGATTTTTAAACACATTAGGAGTAAAATCCCCAAATCATTTTAAATAACAAACCCTAGAATCAGAAATCGTTTAACTCACAATTGTTATATGGAATTAGCATGGGTTTTTCATTCCTTGTAACTTCACGAAACTTTCTGTAACAATCAATTTTATTTTTAAACCCGTTCGACTCAAAACCCCCAAACCGTTTAGTATTAAGAACCCTAGAATTCGGATTCAATCGATTCATGTTTATTTCATGAAATTGGAATACAAGTTAGCTTAGTCGGAGGTTTCTGAAACAAATGGTGATATTTAATTTCATTTTAGAATCCATCTCGATCGAAACCCCCAAAACCGTTTTCGTGATGAACCCTAGAACTCAAATTCATATGATTCGATGTTATAGACCAAAATTAGCATATGTTTATCCTTAGTCGGCCTCTTTAGGATGTTTGGGTATGAGTTTTTACCTGTTTTGATGTTAGATCGATGGAGATCAACTTGACACTTGAGTTTCGGCACCCTCCAATCGGTTTCGTCTACCCGATACTTCTTGAATCGAATTGTGGTGTGCAACATTCTCTAAAGATGCCGATTAGAGCATGTAGGGGTTCAATTTGATTATATTCAATCGAATTATGTGATTTCTTTAGTTGTTAGTAATGATTTCGACCCTTTAAGCCCCTTTATGTTTAATTCGTCCGTTACAGTTGTAATTACCCACTGAATTTATGATGGAATCATCAATGTCATGATTATGGGTGTTTAATTCGGTTAATAATTGATTATTAATGTGGAATTCGACTTTAAATTTGATAAACAACTCGAATTTTGACTTTAATAGTCAAAATTGAACATTTTATATAATTTTAACAATAATTCTCATAATTTAGATGTTTGTAAACTTGTTTTGTTCAATTTTAATCCTTCTAGTTTGAAATTGTTCGATTTCGTATCATTTTGTTAGTTTCCGGTTAACGGAGTTAATCCGAAATGTCGGATTGTCACACCAAGTAGGTGACTTAGTTTTAAGAAAAGCATTCCAGAATACCACTAATCCAACGGACGGAAAACTTGCCCCAAAATGGGAAGGACCTTATAGAATCGATTCTGAAGCTGGAAAGGGGGCATATAGATTAGTTACTATGGATGGTGAAACTATTTTGAGGGCATGGAATGCTATTCATTTAAAAACATACTTTATATAACTTTCACTGAAATCTTTACTCTAAATTTACATAATTATCTTTCAATAATCCTGTATATCCTTCCTGTCATATCCTGATATGTATATTCTCAATTTATCTCGACATTAACTCAAGCATTGGAGAGGCTTAGGGATCCCTAATGCCTACCTTTGCAAAACTATTTTATGTTTTTGCAGGAATAGCTGGAGAAGATACGAGGCTTTATCTCAGCCCAAGTTTTGACCTGAAATCAAAACTTGATGAAGACCCCGCACTGACTTTATGTCTAGCTGCAAAGTTTTGACCTGAAATCAAAACTCAAGAGACCTTGGTCTCTCATGAAGACCTAAGGGTTCATACCCTCGCCACTAGCGCACGTATATCCTGCTATAATCCAAGATAATGGGACCAGTACACGCATGAGTGGCTGACAATTTCATTATCGAGGGTTATAACTATGGATCCTCCGTAATATCCCGGTATAGTTGGAGATTTTGGGACCAGTACACGCATGAGTGGCTGAAAATTTCATTTTCAAAAACTATAACCAGGGATCCACCGAATTCCGGCCTAGTCGCAGTATCCCGGCCTTAGTCGCCAGTATTCCGGCCTTAGTCGCCAGTATCTCTTGGCCTTGCCGCCAGTATTTTCGGCCTTAGTCGCCAGTATAATCGGCCTTGACTCCAGTATTCCGGCCATAGTCGCCAGCATAATCGGCCTTGTCACCAGTATTTTCGGCCTTGTCGCCAGTGTAATCGGCCTTAGTCGCCAGTATATTGGGATTATCCCAATCTTTTTTGTTTTTTGAACATGTGCAGGAACAAACTCTCAAGGATACTTTGGGATATAACTTGTACATGGAACACGCTTAAGGATATTGAAGAAATGGACTCAAGTCACAAGATTATTTCAGGATATTACACAAGTATAGTCATAAGATATCTAAGGATATTAAGGTACATAATTCCTACATTATCCTGACAGGGATAAGAGGAACTTCGTGAATAAATCTACTCATTCAAGGAGTTGGTATTTATTTCTTGACTTGTTAAATATCCCTATTCTTAATCATACTATTATCTTCTGCATATATATGATCCTGAAATAAAGCCTTGAATAAATATTTTCAAAACTTGAAATCGACTATATGTAAACTACAATAATATCCTCAATATTTTTACAATTAGCATCCTAATTAAATATGCTTTTCAAGTATCCTGAGCACAAATAAGTATACTACAATGGGAATAATCTGATTAAATGAAATTTCAAGATATATCCTACAAAACATAACTGAACAAAATATCCTAAAGCATTCATTGATATTACTAAATCAAAAGACTAACAAAGTAAAATCAGTATATCGGACTTTGCCATGAAAACACATGGTCCCTCCACCCAATATACTGAAAATGTCAAACTGAAAGAAAGTAAGAAATTTTAGGCTTCGCCATGTAAACACATGGTCCCTCCACCTAAAATCTCATAAATTGTCTGCCCATCTAGGGACTTAACATTAGAATATTGTTTAGAAAACTACATATTACCATACTAAGAACCACAAACATAATGGGCTCAGACCTTATCAACTCTATCTTCATCGCCCATCACCGCACCACCTTCACCTCCATCAGCTCCGATATCCTCACCTCCTGCCACCTTACTGGTCTCCACCACACTCGCCGTCTTCGCCGCTGCATCAGAAGTCTCCGCCATATCCCCAGCCAGCTTGGCCAAAACCTTAACCCAGTCAGCAAGGTCCTTGTCCCACAAGTCCGAGCCTTCTTGTTTTGACCTTTCTGCCATTTGGATCTTCGCCTTGAGGATAGCAGCAGCAACAGCAGACTTCTTAGTCCCCTCAATGATTTCCTTCACCTTCAGCTTATGGGCGGCATCATTATCCTTGACCTGTTTCTTGAACTTTGAGGCCTCCTTCTCGTAATGCCCAGCTTTGGCGACAACGATCTTCCTTTGATCATCAAGATCTTCGATTTGCTTCTCATAAGCTTCTTTTTCACTGGATATCTTCGAGATAACATGTACAATAAAGATGATATGAGGATATAATTGCTAGAAAATTATCAAATTATGAAGATATACCTTGTGGAGAAGGTCAACAGCAGGGAGATCAGGGATATCGTCCACATTAACCATATCAGCACCCTTGCGTTTCTTTGAAGTCTTGGTCGAACGGGTATGCATGATTCTCGCTTTTGGGGGCAACAGGACTAACTTTCTCCTTCTTAATGGTTAACAAATCAGTAAGGTCTTCAAGTTCAAAAGCTGATTCTGAAAATCATAAATAAAAACATTAAAACCTAAAATCAACTGAAATTAAATCAACTTCAGAATACCTGATGTCATCTGAGCGTTAGAATGTTGTGATGAAGCACTGTGAGATGAAGAAGAAATAGGGATATCTTCTTTGGAGGATGCCACAAATTTCCGCTCTCTTTCCCCAATCGCCAACAGAGATTGTATCCTCTGTTCAGTATCCTGATTTTCAGCAACAAGCAACTCAAATTTCGGCGCTGAAACAAAATAACAAACTTAGATCAGTTGGTAAAACTCTAAAAACAATAGTAAGAAAATAAAATATCCTACCCTTTAATAACCAACTAACTGGAAGAGAAGTTCCCCCAGGGATAGAACTCCTTTTAACAAAGAAAAACTTATCTCTCCACTCATCCTCATTCATGGTGACCCCATGAACTAAAACAGGGCACCAGTTCATCTTTGAAGCAAAAAACGAGAGTACCCATGAGTACGAAGTTGATAAACAGAATAAATTTCAGGAACACCAATCCTAAGGCTGTACTTATGGTTCAGTTTATGGAGAGTAACAAGCAATCGCCAACCCATTGGCATAAGTTGAGGATAACAAAGACGGGTATTCTGAAAGAACTCAGAAATCAGAGTGGGAAAAGGGAAAGATAAGCCTAATGAAAATGGGTACTCGGGAAAACAAACCCATTTGGCAGAGCTGTGATTAGCTTTTAGGGCAGGATCATACCGACGAAAGACTGCTTCATCAGGGAATGCTCCGGAAAGTTGCATAACTTCGATATGATCATCATTGAAGATACATGCATTCTGATCAGTATATGGTAAGATATTCTGATCTAAGAAATCGCTAGCCTCGGATGAAGAAGTAGAATGCGACATTTTACTTAATTAAAAATCAAGAGAAACAGAGGATTCGGAATAGAAAACTTACCGGAGAAGATGGTCAAAGAAAGATAAGCGATTAGAAAGGAAAGACGTGTGATCATTATATGCAGAATCCTGACACAAAAACAGTAACCGTATCCCCATCTAACAGTCCATTTAATCACGAAACCATCAATTCAAATTTTAAAATTCGAATTTTTTCTTTAAAATTTTACAGCTGTAAACCACAGACTGTAAAATTGGGGGCAATTGTTAGGCGCAAAATATTTCCACTCGGGATATTTCAGGATCCGGGATATTTCGGGATTAGGGATATTTTAAGGATATGAATGTTACTAACAATTATCTCTGTTACTTAACGTTTATTGCGAGATTTTAGGGATTGACAGATTGTCTCATAGCTGGTCCCGATATCACGGAAACATGCAACAACTACTTCAACTTAAACGAGGAATCCAAGAGAAATCTATGCGGGTGATTTGAAAGAGTCGTCCACAATTGGAAAGTGCCGGAATATTCGGAACTACCTTATGAACGTTGTCAAACATCCTTTTTTAGACTCTTTGTATATATACCGAGGTGATGGATCGATATAGGACACTGGTTACTCAGATAACACGCACAACACTCACTGAAGCTAATTTAGCATCATAGAATCGATCATATTGCTCTCTTTCTTTGTATTCATTCACTTTTGATTATTAATAAAATTAGGCAGAGTGACATTCGTCACCTCCCGAGGTTTTTATGCCGGCAATCCTAAGGGATTAAGGGCTTTTCCTCGTATAAATCTTGTGTGTATCGCTATTTTTCTGTTTGATATATTCAAATATCCTCGGGGATATTCGAGGATATCCTAAACATATTTTCAGTATACTTAACATATTTTCTTGTTAAACACAATACCCCACTTTTCTAATTCGGTTTTGCTAAAAGTTAATCTTGTTAATTTTTACCCGAAACAATGGTGATAGAGGTAAATCAGATGCATTGTAATCTGATTACGTGAGGATTGCAATGGATTCCTTTTAGGCTCTATGCGCTACAAGTTGAGAACAAATAACAATTGGTTAACGAACACTCTTAATATTTAAAAGTGGTTAACAGTTAACCCCTCAAGTAATAGAGTAATACAAGGATCTGATTATATTAATCTAATTTCCTTAATACAATGAGGGTGTATCAATACTTTGTTTTGATAACTAAACCCCTCTAAACCTATGATTCTACATATGATAAACACATGGAGACATATCGAACAATTTAAACATAGGGGAAATGAAAATGGATATCCTTAGTTGTATTGCAAGTAGTGTGGAACTTGATTGAGTATGTGGTGGGATGACGTCTGGGCTTGACCCTTTCGTATGCCCTATATATAAGCATACTTGATTGAGTCAAAGACTACTTGTACATATAACTAAGGAGAGGCCATTGGGTGGAACAGGTGAATCAATAATTACAAGTATCATGTATGACATTTGTAACACCCCGACCGATGGCGGAAACGTCGGGATGCCACGAGGGATGTGTAGATTGTTCAAAAGCTCGTGGGCATCGAAATATATACCATCACATATCAATCAAACCAAATAAATTTTTACACAAAAATCATGTTCATCATGAATTAAATACATCAATTACACAAAAGATTTAGCTAAACTAACTAAACTCTAATCGCCAGAATTTCAGTTAATTCGCTAAGTCCAAGAATCCTATGTGATGATGTCCAAAATAGAAGAGATCATCTCCTCAACCTACTTGTCTTCATTCCCTGAAACATGTAATAAAATCAAGTGTCAACTACGAAGTAGTTGGTGAGTAATCATAAGATTTATACTTAAAAGTATTTTATAAAATGAGTATAAAAGTTTGTGTTTGAAAAGGGTTTTATAAAGAGTTTAGATAAAATGAGTATAAAAGCTTATGGTTTATCTGAGAAAATCCACAAGTGTACCTGCGTGAAAATCCAACACATATCCTAACATAACGATCAAACACATAAACAAACACATAGTCACATATATCATATAATCATAGACAATCATAGATAATCAACCACAATCCATTCAACCAATCACAAACAATCATTATTCTCAATTAGTATATGTGACAATACATGGAACTAATGTGATTAACATAAGTTAAAGACATGATCCATGGAGTGGTAGCAACCCACGTGAAAATACATGAAATCAATGCAATTAACCGAAGTCAAAGGCAAGAATTCATGGAGTTGTGATAATCCAAGTGGCAATACATGTAATCTTTGTTATTGATCGAAGTCAATAACAATGTTACACAGATATATATGATAATAAGTGATAATCCATAAATAATGATAATTCTATAATATGAATATCATATTGATAAACATGTATCATCCTTGTGTTATCAAAATAATATTTAAATATTGGTATACATGTTTCACCTCCGAGTTTTAAAACAAAATAGTTTAAAAGAAAGGGAGGTTATGAGAACTCACTTGAGTCCTTAGATCCGGTATTTTGTAATGTGCGCGCTGACGTAAATGAAACCAAAAGCAACTCAATAATCTGTAATTATATTGTGTTTCACTTACATAAGTATATGTGTTTCATTTAAATCAAATGGTCTTAAGTGTTTACTCCTCATCATAAATTGTCTCTTTTACTTAGTTTGTTCATCCCTAAGTTAAAATGAAATGTCCAGGATTCCTATAAATAATCGCCTTTGCAATAAGTTTTAAACTTGTCAGTATAATTATTTAATGATGATAATCAATTTAGGCTTTAGTCTATATATCCCCATCAATGTGTATGCAACAAAGTAGTATCTTTTATTCATGCACACCTCCATATACACATACATAATTACTTGATTCCACCACCTTTATCTAAACTTATAACCCACTTTGTGTTTAAGTGGATTGTAATTAGCCTTTCCTCCTAAAAATTTAGGTTTAAAACAACACATTTAATATCTATGTAATTCTATACATTTTCAACGAAAATTAAGTTAGGATGATAAAAGGTGGTGGTCCTTGTAATATTCATGCATGCATGGTTGTGCTTAGCCTTAAGTCTTTTTGTTCAACATCTACCCTTATTTCAAACCCCAATTTTTTATGTTGACCATTAGACACCAGCGAACCTATTGCCGGTTCTCCCTAGGTTTGACTCTAACCCCATCAGGGTTCAGCCAGATTGCTAGACATTAAGGGTTCGTCTACCTCCCAAGGTTCGTAGCCCCTTGGTTCGTTTACTTCGGGTTCAGCCATGCAAAACCCTTAGGAATCTTAGGTTCGTTCCAGAATAGGAGGTTCGCATGACCATGGGTTCGTGGCAGTTAAAAGGTTCGCGGAACAAGGGTTCGTTGGGCTAGGTTCGGTGCGGGAGGGTTCGCCGGGGTGGGGTTCGGCTGAGTGGATTTCACAGCTAACAGGTTCGTCTCCCCCGGGGTTCGCCACTTTCAGGGTTCGTGGCTTCCCATGCAGGTTCGCTACTCAGGGACGGTTCGGTCCAAGGTTCGCCCGGAGGAAAAAGGATTCGGCGGCCTATAGGGTTCGGCCAACCTTCCTTTCCCGCCCAGGAGGGTTCGTCCCTAAGGGCTGCAACAGGTTCGCCGGTCTGTTGAAGCTTCGGCCGCATACATTCTCACGAACCCTGCATCATAACCGACTATGGTTCTAAGCGAACCTGCTGTTCATCTTCATCATCATAAGTCCTATGTGATTTTAGGTTTGTTTATGGCTTCCACATATGAAAACTAACTCGATTAACAAGTGTAAAAACCCAACAATCGTTTACAATGATGATGATGCTAGTTAGGGTATGTTTAAGTGTAAAAACAGAAGAAAACTCGAGATTTACCTCGATTTGTCGATCCAAAGTAAGATTTCTTTGTTTCTCCTTGTTCCTCTCGATCACACGAACGCGTGGACACCAAAATCTCTTGATTCCGTCTAGAATTGAAGAAGAAAAGCTAGAGAGAAGTTGGGAAGGTGGTGGGTGGCGAAAATTGAAGGTAGAGAGAGAAATGAAGTTGGTGATGTGAGGAAGAAGAAGACTTCCTTCTTCCTTATATCGCGTACTAATCCCGTGTGCCCGATCTCGTTTATATCGCGTTTAAAACAATTAATTGCTCGGTTTTTAACTCGTGAATATTTAAGAACATAACACCTTTAAACAATCAATTTACATTTTAATAAAAATGGTTTTTAAAGAAAATCGTTTAAATAAAGTGTCTCCGTTTATTTTCAATAAATCAGTTATTTAAATGAATTCATTCGCTTTCGTTTAATGTTGTGATTCCTAATAAATGTTTTAAATTTTCATTTATTTAATTTAATATCGTTCAATATTATTTCGTTATCTCGTCAAAACGCGTTACTCGCATACGTATTCGTAAGGATCGTCACCCTTCCGAATCCGACGCTCGTATCGTATTTCGATTCGATTTACAGATTAGGGAATATCGTTTCAGAATATTATTCTTTATATTTATATTCGTGTGAATCGTCACCCACGCGAATACATTATTAAGTTAATATTTCTGAATCAATATTCGCGTTTAAATTGTGTTCATAACCTCACCGTCGTGTAATAAATTCCAATTATACTTTTGTTATTTTATTAACTTTAATATTATCAAACCCAATCCAAAACCCACTAAACCAAGTCACTGACACATCCATGATAGACCGAAATATGCATATGTATAGGGCATATGCAGAGGTAGATCGCAACCTCCCCTACACCGTCCCACCGCTATTTCGATAAACCATGACCATGTGTCCTTGACTACGTTTAGCAACCAAACCATAACAAACTCCTAACTCCTTTCTTTCTAAACCAGAATCCCTGATTCGTGTATTCGTCTGCGATAAACACTCTGGTTCTTGTTTAGTTGAGTTACAACTAAACTTCCCATGGTTTACGCGTATAATAATATGTTCTAAGTATATATACCAATAACAGTGATAGTCATCGAATAATACATCATTATTAATAATTACAAATCTCAAGTCGTAACAGTACAATCGTACGGATGTACGGACGACCGGAAATACAGTGATGTTACAGTCTCCCCTAGTTAAGGAAATTTCGTCCCGAAATTCAACTTGGAGTGACCGTAGTGAATAAATGTGGGTACTTAAGCTTCATCTGATCTTCCCGCTCCCAGGTGAATTCTGGACCCCCCTTCGATTCCCAACATACTTTGACAATTGGAATTCTACTGCGTTTGAGCTTTTTAACCTCACGATCCATTATCTCCACTGGTCTTTCAACAAAATGCATGCTATCATCGATGCGAATGTCATCGAGTGGTACCTGAAGATCTTGATCAACCAAGCACTTTCTTAAATTGGACACGTGAAACGTCGGGTGTACGTTACTAAGTTCAGGAGGAAGTTCCAACTTGTAGGCAACTTTCCCGATCCGTTCAAGGATCTTAAAAGGGCCAACATATCGTGGAGCAAGCTTTCATTTCTTCCCAAATCGCACAACGCCCTTGCAAGGCGACACCTTGAGTAATACATTATCATCAACTTCAAATTCTAAAGGTTTCCGTCTTCTATCTGCGTAGCTTTTCTGTCGGCTACGTGCAGCTAACAGATTGTCACGGATCTGGCGTATCTTGTCAGTTGTTTCTTGAATAATCTCGGGACCAGTGATCTGCGATTCGCCGACCTCGGTCCAACAAATAGGTGACCTACATTTTCTGCCATACAGAGCTTCAAACGGCGCCAGACCAATGCTAGCGTGATAATTGTTGTTATACGAGAACTCAACCAATGGTAAATGGCTATCCCAATTGCCACCGAAATCGATGGCACAAGCTCTTAACATATCTTCCAATGTTTGAATCGTCCGCTCCGTTTGACCATCCGTTTGGGGATGATAAGCGGTACTAAGATCCAATCTTGTTCCAAATGTTTCATGAAGTGATTCCCAAAATCGTGCCGTGAAACGAGCATCACGATCCGATATTATGCTTACGGGAATACCATGTCGGCTAATGATCTCATCAATGTAGATACGGGCTAATTTCCGCACAGGGTACGTCTCGCGTATCGGTAAGAAATGAGCCGATTTGGTTAATCTATCCACTATCACCCAAATACTATCCTTACCGTTTGTGGTTCGTGGGTGTTTAGTAATGAAATCCATGGAGATATTCTCCCACTTCCACATGGGTATTTCCGGTTGTAATAACAATCCCGAAGGTCGCTGGTGTTCTGCCTTGACTTTGGCACAGTTAAGGCATTTGGACATGTACTCAGCAATATCCTTCTTCATTCCAGGCCACCAATACAAGTCCCTAAGGTCTTGATACATTTTATCAGAACCCGGATGGATTGAGTAATGAGACTTATGAGCTTCATCCATAATTACCATCCTAAGATCACCCCTGTTCGGTATTCACAACCGATTCAAATAATACATCAAACCATCATCCTTGGTTTCCAATAATATCTCAGCCCCGCAAGACATCTCATTTTTCAAGTTATCTTGAGCCAATGAGTGTTTTTGGGCTGTGAGAACATCATTACTAAGGTTTGTGTGCACTCGGACACTATGGATCTGAACTTGACTTTTGCGACTAAGCGCATCTGCTACTACATTCGCCTTGCCAGGATGGTAGCGAATTTCACAGTCATAATCGTTCAATAGTTCAACCCATCTCCGTTGACTCATGTTAAGTTCCTTTTGATTGAGAATATGTTGCAAACTTTTATGATCGGTAAATACTACACACTTTGTGCCATAAAGATAATGTCTCCATATCTTCAAAGCAAACACGACTGCACCAAGTTCCAAGTCGTGTGTAGTGTAGTTCTTCTCGTGAATTTTCAGTTGTCTCGATGCATATGTTACAACCTTTCCCCGTTGCATGAGGATACAACCGAGACCTAGGTTGGATGCATCACAGTAGACTACAAAATCATCATTTCCATCAGGCAATGTCAGGACATGAGCATCACATAGTTTCTGCTTCAAGGTCCGAAATGCCTCTTCCTGCTTCGGTCCCCACTCATATGGTTTATTCTTTTGAGTCAAAGAAGTGAGAGGGACGTCAATCCTGGAGAAATTCAAAATGAACCGCCGATACTAACCGGCAAGTCCAAGAAACGATCGAATCTCTGTCGGTGTCTTCGGTGTACTCCAATTCTTTACCGCATCAATCTTCGTTGGATCCACGTGAACACCATTTTCATTGACTATGTGCCCCAAGAATTGAACTTCCTTAAGCCAAAATTCACACTTAGAGAATTTGGCATACAATCGCTCTTCTCTTAGGATCTCCAAAACCAACTAAAGGTGTTTCTCTTGTTCTTCCTTGGTCTTTGAGTATATCAAGATATCATCAATAAATACAATCACAAACTTATCCAAGTATGGCCTGCAAACACGGTTCATGAGGTCCATGAAAACCGCAGGTGCATTGGTAAGGCCGAAAGGCATTACCAGAAATTCATAATGGCCATATCTTGTTCTGAAAGCTTTCTTGGGAATATCATCATCATGTACGCGAAGTTGATGATACCCAGACCTAAGATCGATCTTTGAAAACCATGCCAAGCCTTGAAGCTGATCGAAGAGATCATCGATACGCGGCAGTGGATATCGATTCTTAATCGTGAGTTTGTTTAATTCGCGGTAGTCGATGCACATTCGGAATGTCCTGTCCTTCTTCTTGACAAACAGGACCGGTGCACCCCATGGTGAATGGCTCGGGTGAATAAATCCTTTATCAGTAAGTTCTTGCAGCTGGCTCGCCAATTCTTGCAACTCAGAAGGCGCAAGTCTGTAGGGAGCTTTGGCAACTGGGTTCGCACCAGGTACTAAGTCAATTCGGAACTCTACTTGACGTTCTGGTGGAAGACCCGGCAAATCATCTGGAAATACTTCAGAAAAATCTCTGATCACAAGAACGTCTTCAATGCTCTTTCCTTTCTCATTTTTCTCCACAATATGTGCTAAGAAGGCTATACATTTCTTCCTAAGGTACTTGTGTCAGCTTAAGACCTTTGCTAGAAGTTTCCCCAAAAACTCTTAAGGTTTCACCCGAAGGTAAGGGGATACGAATGTATTTTTCATGACAAACAATCTCCGCTTTGTGGGTGGCTAACCAATCCATGCCTATGATAACATCAAAGCTACCAAGATGCATATGTATGAGATCAATTGGGAAAACGTGATCACTTAAGTTCATAGTACATCCAATAATAACAGTGTCAATATCAATAGTGTTTCCGTCATCCACCTCCACGTTAAACGGTTTATCTAAGTATGTACGTGTTCTACCAAGTATGCATTCAAAATCATATGAAACAAAACTCCTATCGGCACCAGAATCAAATAAGACAGATGCATAAGAGTTGTTGATTAGAAATGTACCGTTGACCACGTCCTGGTTGGCTTGAGCAGCTGGAACATTCAGTTGGAACGCCCGGCCTCTTGCCACCCTATGATTGTTCCCGGTCAACTTTGGGCATTGATTTCTGAAATGACCCACTTCACCACAGTCGTAACAGGCTCTTGCCTGTACAGGTACTTGGCCAACCGGTGCAGCTTGTATCTGTTGAACTTGCGGAGCAGGCAGTGCAAGCGGAGCAGGTTGCATCCGTTGTGCTCGTATCGTATTTCGATTCGATTTACAGTTTATGGAATATCGTTTCAGAATATTATTCTTAATAATTATATTCGTGTGAATCGTCACCCACGCGAATACATTATTAAGTTAATATTTCTGAATCAATATTCGCGTTTAAATTGTGTTCGTAACCTCACCGTCGTGTAATAAATTCCAATTATAATTTTGTTATTTTATTAACTTTAATATTATCAAACCCAATCCAAAACCCACTAAACTAAGTCACTGACACATCCATGATAGACTGAAATATGCATATGTATAGGGCATATGTATAGGGCATATGCAGAGGTAGATCGCAACCTCCCTACACCGTCCCAATGCTATTTCGATAAACCATGACCATGTGTCCTTGACTACGTTTAGCAACCAAACCATAACAAACTCCTAACTTCTTTCTTTCCAAACCAGAATCCCTGATTCGTGTATTCATCTGCGATAAACACTCTGGTTCTTGTTTAGTTGAGTTACAACTAAACTTCCCATGGTTTACGCGTATAATAATATGTTCTAAGTATATATACCAATAATAGTGATAATCATCAAATAATACATCATTATTAATAATTACAAATCTCAAGTCGTAACAGTACAATCGTACGGATGTACGGACGACTGGAAATACAGTGATGTTACAACATTGTGACTGTGTGTATGAACAATTCAAGGTTTTCAATATTCAAACTTATGAACTCACCAACCTAGCGTTGACTTTGTTTAAATGCATGTTTTTCTTAGGTGACGAACATGTTTAGTCACCAGATTTCAAGATCATAGCTAGAGGACTTTTAGAAGACCTAGCTGCATTTTGTGTGATCATTACTTTAGGAATGACAAAAACATTGAATCATATTTTGTAGATCTTGTACAGTTACAAGATATAAACACATTGATTCTTTTGGGTAGATTTACTTGGTTAAATTATGAACGATACATTGTAATTTAACTTTGTAATTCTATATCATTGTCATGTTTACATTTTTCAATTATATATCATGTGCTATGCAAACAGTCTGATCAATTCGATTATCAAGCGATATCGTGCCCCGAGAACCTTCCGCCCGGCGATATCAGTGCATTTCCGCACGTACTGATGATGTACTACGCAACACAATAAATTGGCAACAGATTGCACATGCTCCTACTGAACATTGGATGTTTTTGCCTCACATAGGTTTAGTAATTGCTCAAAAATTTAGCGTAATCGTTCACCTTTTCAGCAGTCGAGGTTCTCAAACCATTTTTCCTTTGTGGACACTTGTTAATAGTTTGCCGTGACATAACGTCGTATCAGTAATTCATCTAGGCGTCCATTTCATTAATGTTACCTTACAAAGATATTATCCAATGCCAACGGTAAATCCTATTTGGAAACGTTACCGAAATGATGCCGCATCCAACTATGAGTTCGTATATCATGACATGCTGCAAAAAAATCGAAGATTTATAGATGAAAATAAGTTGGTCGACTACATAGACGTGTAAATGTAAAAAAACAAGTTCTTTATTTAAATGTAATAAAAATGAATTTTTTGTGTATTTTAAAAAAAATAACGTTAGAACAATACGGCCGGTACTGACCATTACGGCCCGTACTGTTCCAGATTATATTCAAATTTCGGATTCATTTTTACTTTTTTTTTCACACACACAAACTCCCAACTCTCTCGTCTTGGTCTATACACCCCGTCTTGGATACATCGTTCACCGGCCACCGATTACGGGCGACGACGATCAGAGATCCTCTGATTCGTTACATCCACCGCTGCATCGTGACGACCATCTCAGGTCGCGGCCAGAGCCAGGAGTGGGTGACGACGACAGATCTATTCTATCTTCACTCACTCATTACTGGCAGGCCGTGCAACCTGGCCCGGTGTTTTGCGTTATACAACGCCTCCTTCTACCACCGACAGGAGCGCGGTACATTGTGGGGTGGCGCCTTTGTCACCCACATCGCTCGCAGCAGAGGCTTGGTTGACATGCTTCCGGATCCGTCGGCGATCAAGCCTCGTAAGCTCAATCGTCGGACGATCGTGAGCATGAAACTTGTCGCCGACATCCCGGGTCTGGGATTGCGGTTTATTGGATCAGACGGTCGACCGTTTCAGGCCGCCCAGGTCATCATCGTGCCGGAGCAGCAGCAGCCTTAGGACGATGGTTCGATGCCGCAGCCCGAGCCGATTCGGGAGGAGCCGGTTCGATCATCGATGCACGAGGAGTCGCAGCGGCAGCATCCACCGCACTTTACCGTGCGGTGAGCCTGAACGAGCCACTCGAGGCGTTGTTGCACCATATTGCCGTCCGGTTCGACGAGATGGCTCAGCAGATGGCTGAGGCCGATCGTTGTCGGGCCGCCTAGGAGGCACGCGTCGTGTGACGGCTCGATTGTTATGAGGATTTGGTCTAGTGGACGGTCGCATTAGAGCATGCACGACGGGACGGGTCACAGCTTCCACCGTTCCCTAGCCACGCGTCTACGCTGACGACGGATCGTCCGCTGGACCATCCGGATTGTAGTTAGTTTTGTATTTTTGTATTTTGTTTCCTTGTATATAAAACTTATGTTGTGTATATGTGTATGTTTCTTTCTACATTTGTATTGTTTCTGTTTGTGTTGTTTAATATTTGCACGACAAACTTATATCGTTTAAATTATTTAAATTAACGTAAACAAACTAATTATAAAATGAAATATTTAGTTAAAACGATTTCGTAAATAATCAATATCGTTAAAAATGATAACGTAAACAACATTATGACGTTTAATTAACATAATAGCCGTATATCGTTCAAATAATTCACGTACTAAACGTATATCGTTAAAAATTATTTAAATACGTAAATTAACTTTAAATAAAATAAATAACTTCAAGACGGCCCGTACTAACCAGTACGGGCCGTATCAAGTGACTCAAATCTGCTTGACACCCAAAATGACTTGGAAAAATAAGTCAAGGCTAAGACGGGCCGTACTGGTCAGTACGGCCCGTCCAACAGAATGTTTCACTGATTACAAGAAATTTCCTGGAATGTTTGTCTGTATTCAATACGGGCCGTACTGCCCAGTACGGCCCGTCTTGGCCCGCATGGGTGTTAAAATAAAAAAGTGGGGTGTCCAAATTAAATCACCCTTTTTTATTATATACAACTTATCAGTGGCGGACCGAGAAACTTTTTTCAGGGGGCCGGAAATTTTTGTATGTTCATTGGTGTTCATTGGTGTTCAAGTTGGGTTGGGGAGGATCGAGTCGAGTCATGTTAAAAAAAAAGACAATCAAACTAAGTTTTATATATAATGACATAATAAAAATAAAATACATTTAAAGTTGTTGATTACGTGATTTTATTTTTTTATATATTCAAAACAACGTATAAGGAGACGTTCCTAAGTAACTCATAAGCAATTTGATTACGCAAATCTAACTTCAAGTATGATGTTAATATGCTATTTAAAATAATAGTATAATTTTTTATAATGGGCTATCTACTTGCTAGGGACGTCCCTAGGAATTAAAGGTGCCCAGGACGAGGCGAAAAAAGGCAACATAGTGAATTCGAATATTAAACTAGGGGTGTTAAAGAAAACTGAAAATTGTTAATACAACAAATGAACCGTATTCGTAACCGAAAAAAATGAACAGAATTTTAAATTCGGTTTTTGGTTTGGTTCCTAACTGTATCCAAATTTCGGTTTCGATACAGTTATCAGGTCCAATTTTTTTTTGAATTCAATTTGTTTGGTTGACAGATTAAAACTTTAGATTTAAATTTGTTTTCTTTATAATATATAAGGTTGAATTCGGTTTATTTGGATCGATTTATTCGTTTTTAATTGATATACTCGATTGAATTCGGTTTTAACCGGTTTAGTGGTGGTTTGATTTATTACAAGTAATTCTAATCTTGATTTTACATTGGGTTTAAATATTAGTTGGACGTTTTTCAAATTAGTTTTATTAATTAACACTTAGAAATCAAAAATTTAATGAGGACGATTGCAAAATTTTACGGGTGGCGATCTGAATTTTAGCATATATACACTACTAAAAAAAATTTCAAGGTGGGCGGCCGCCCCTACGGCTTTAAGTGGGTACGCCACAGCAACTTACGTTGAATGGATGATTTTTTTTCTTTATTAAACTTATTGTAGATGTTATTTTTTAAGCTACTACTTTGAATTTGTTTGATTGACATGCGACACGTGGAATATAAGTTTGCAATCCACTTATAAATTGACATGCAGATGAATTATAATCTAATAATACGAAAATATGAATACATTTGTTCTTTATAAAAATTATACCCTCGGACTTTAAGTTGATCATATCAAGCGTTTTATTAATTTTTTTGGGAGGTACTTGCTCAGGGACCATAACTTTACGTGTTTTATAATAACTTCTTAAGCAGTTAAGAATTTGGAATGAGTTGCCGCCAATCGCCGTCGCATCGTGCAGGTTTCCTGCTAGTATCTGAAAAATATTAAAGGGCTCGTGTAGGAAGCACCGTAAATATTATTATTTTATTTTTCTTATGTTGAAAAAGTTGAAAGATTAATGATAAGATCTTTATATTTTAGTTTTAAATCACGTTTAAATGGGATGCGATACTAATCGATTTTTGATCGCGTTTGTGTTCTTCCACAAACCCTAACTTCTAATTTAATATTTTAATTTCAATTGATTGGGTGCTACGATGGATTTCACGAGTAAGATTCTATTTCACAATCCCCATATATTTTTGTCACCTGTTGTATCAATTTATTTTCGCTTTATTTTTGCAGTTGAATTTCAATGATCGTCATGATATTACCGTCTATAAACACCATATGCATACAAATCTTATATATCCATGTTTATCTGAAAACCTAGTGGCTGTTTGGTTAAAGTTTTTAGGCTTATAAATGATGGGAAAAACACACGACCCGGTCACAACGGTAAACAACAAATGCGGAATTATCTTCGTTTGACCAAACCTTCCCAACTCAAATGAACCTATGAGGATGCAAACAAATAGAGAATATAAATATAACAAAGAGACACCAAGATTTTAACGTGGAAAACCTCTCAAAAAGGAGAGTAAAAACCACGGGACTACTAGAGCCTCTTCAAATCCACTATCACCAAATAAGAGCAATACAAAGTCTTCTCTAGGTATACTAGAGGCATACAATAACCATCATACACTTGGAAACACTAACATCAAGCATATGGAATCAAATCAAAGACAAAAGGGAGGAAATAACCACAAACTCGTCAGCTGTGAACAGTAGCTCGAAAACCCGACTTCCGGAGGTTATTAAACAAAACCCACCGTTGGATAAGCTCCCCTGGATGTGAAGAAGAGGCTGTCCAAAAATGAGAACGATCCGACGGCTGAAACTCCGGGAAACTGACTGAGAACGAGGCTAGGTCAAAAGTGACGGAAATCTTTTTCTTCTCCCCTTTTCTTTTCTTCCTCTCTTCTTCACTAGTGCTGCTGATCGACCAGCACTCTTTTATTTTAACCAGCAGCTGCAGCAACAAAAAAAAACCTATGTGTTGTGGGCTTTCTCATGGGCCAAACAAAATAAGCCCAACAAATCTCCCCCTTTGGCCTATGAGGAAGAGTTCGCCATTCCGGCGATCGAGCAACACACCTTCAACTTCTCCCTTGCTAAAGCTTTAGTCAACATATCGGAACAGTTATCATCGGTATGAACTTTATCAAGCTCAAACAACTTGTCTTCAAGAGCATCTCTAATCCAATGATACCTAACATCAATATGTTTTGTTCTTTTGTGAAAAGTAGAGTTCTTAGCAAGATGGATAGCACTTTGATTGTCACAAAGAACCACGTAGCGTTGTTGCATGAAGCCAAGCTCTTGCAAAAATCTTTTCAACCACAATAGTTCTTTGCATGCTTCTGTTGCTGCCAAATACTCAGCCTCTGTTGTAGACAAAGCAACACATTTCTGCAGTCTTGATTGCCATGACACAGCTCTCCCTGCATAAGTCATCAAATATCCAGAAGTGGATTTCATGTTGTCCTTATTTCCTGCCATATCAGAATCTGTGTAACCAACAAGCATCGGCTCCCCATCCCCAAATGATAAACCCAATTTGGAGGTACCGCGCAGATATCTAAGAATCCACTTAACTGCTTCCCAATGCTTCTTACCCGGTTTTGACAGAAACCGACTAACAACACCAACTGCATGGGCAATGTCAGGCCTAGTACACACCATTGCATACATCAAACTTCCAACTGCTGAGGCATATGGAACCCTGTCCATTTCTTCAATTTCTTTCTCAGAAGAAGGACAATCTTTATCAGTTAGCTTAAAGTTAGGAGTAAGAGGTGAACTCACAACTTTAGCATTGGCCATGTTGAATCTGCAAAGCACCCTTTCAATGTATTGCTCTTGTGACATGTGTAGCTTCCTTGAAGCTCTATCTCTAGTAATCCGAATGCCCAGAATTTGTTTTGCCGGCCCCAAGTCTTTCATAGAAAAAGACTTGCTCAATTCTTTCTTCAGCTGTAAAATTCTATCTGCATTCTTGCCAACAATCAACATGTCATCAACATAAAGTAATAAAATGATGAAATCATCATCACCAAACCTCTGAAAGAAAACACAGTGATGTGAAGTAGTCTTCCGATAGCCTTGCTCCCCCATGACTGACTCAAACTTCTTGTACCACTGTCTAGGTGCTTGCTTCAACCCATAAAGACTTTTCTGAAGCTTACAGACATAGTCTTCTTTGCCCTTAACCTGAAACCCTTCAGGTTGCTCCATGTAGATTTCTTTATCCAAGTCACCATGAAGGAATGCGGTCTTGACATCCATTTGCTCAACCTCAAGATCAAGGCTAGCAGCCAAACCAAGAATAACCCGAATAGAACTCATCTTCACGACTGGAGAGAAAATCTCATCAAAATCAATACCTTTTCTTTGATTGAACCCTTTGACCACCAATCTAGCCTTGTATCGAGGTCGTGAGGTATGTTCTTCAGTCTTCAATTTGTAGACCCACTTGTTTTTCAAAGCTCTCTTGCCCTTAGGCAACTTTACCAACTCAAAAGTATTGTTCTCATACAAGGAATTCATCTCATCTTGCATGGCTTCAACCCACTCTCGTTTGTGTTCATCTTCCATGGCCTCTGCATAACATTCAGGCTCTCCCCCATCAGTTAGTAACACATACTCATCAGCAGAAAAACGGGTGGAAGGATGACGGTCTCGGGTAGACCGCCTAAGTGGGACAAATGCAGGCATATCTGGTATTGGTAACTCTGGATTAACAACATCATCATTTTCATGTTGTTGATCTACTTGAGTCTCATCTCCACTTTGTGGCTCAGAATGTTGTGGAGGAACCGGATCCAAATCAACAAGATCATCACTATATTGAGGAACCATTTGTACCTTCTCAATATCTTTCAAAGTTTGATCTTCCATAAACACAACATCTCGGCTTCTTACAAGTTTCTTCAAAACTGGATCATATAACCTGTACCCAAACTCGTCTTGGCCATAACCAAGGAATATACATGGCTTAGTCTTCACATCAAGCTTTGATCTTTCATCTTTGGGAATGTGCACAAAAGCCTTGCATCCAAAGACTCTCAGATGATTATAAGAAACATCCTTGCCTCTCCAAACCCTGTCTGGAACATCAAAAGACAAAGGAACACAAGCAGTAAGATTAATAACATGTACAGTTGTATTTAAAGCCTCACCCCAAAAAGAATTAGGCAATCCTGCATGTGAAAGCAAACATCTAACTCTTTCAGCCAATGTTCTGTTCATCCGTTCGGCTAAACCATTCAACTGTGGTGTCTTCGGAGGACTCTTTTGGTGTCGAATACCCTTCTCTCTACAATAAGCATCAAAGGGACCAATGTATTCACCTCCATTATCCGTTCTAATGCACTTAAGCTTCTTCCCAGTTTGTCTTTCCACTAGGGCATGAAACTGCTTAAACACATCAAATACTTGATCTTTAGATTTTAAAGAATAAACCCAAACCTTCCTTGAGTGATCATCGATGAATGTGACAAAGTATGAACAACCGCCAAGTGATCTAGTCTTCATAGGACCACATACATCGGAATGCACCAAATCAAGTATCCTTTCCTTCCTAGAAGGAGAATGACTCTTAAAGGTAACTCTGTTTTGCTTACCTTCAAGGCAATGAGAACACTTCTTCAAATGAACATTACGCACACCTGACAAGGCATTTCTCTTCAACAATAAAGACATCCCTTTTTCACTCATGTGACCAAGTCTCTTATGCCACAACTCAGTCATATCTGTATTCACCAATGAGTGAACAGAATCTTTAGAGATCTTTGGATGTGTAGTGTAGAGCTTTGAAGCTCTTTTACCTCTTGCCACGATCAGAGAACCACGAGTGAGTTTCCAATTACCATCACCAAAGCTATTATGGTAACCATCTTCATCGAGTGTACCTGCGGAGATCAAATTAAGTCGAATATCTGGAACATGTTTTACATTGTTTAAAACCAACTCCATCCCAGTGTCAAACTTCAAACAAATATCTCCAACACCAACGATCTTAGATAGCCTACTATTGCCCATCTTAACACTCCCAAAGTCACCGGGTGTGTAAGATGTATAAAAATCCCTTTGTGATGTCACATGACAAGTAGCACCACTGTCAACAACCCAACTCGAATCATCATGTGCAACGTTCACCATATCATAATCACAACAAATAAAGAACTCATCGGTTGTAGTATTTGCTTCTGCACTGTCATTACCACCATCATCTTTCTTATGGTTGTTCTTTTGATTGATGTAATTAGCTTTCTTGTTCTCCCTTTTTAGTTGTCTGCAATACCGGACTGTATGCCCTTTTCTGTCACAATGATAACACTCAAAATCATCATTTTTTCCTCTTGACTTGCTATGATGTTTCCCTTTGTTACTCGGACCTCTACTTTGACTTCTCCTCCTGCTTTCTGTGACTAAGACATCTGAGTGTGAAGAGGAACCTTGTGACTTTCTTCTCATCTCTTCATTTAAAATACTGCCCTTAGCCAATTCCATAGTAATAATACCATTTGCTGCAGAGTTGGACAATGATGTCCTAAAAGTCTCCCAAGAATCCGGTAAAGTACCGAGGAGCCATAAACCTTGTATCTCGTCTTCAAACTTAATACCCATTCCTTCAAGTTGATTAATAACACCTTGAAAAACATTCAAGTGATCAGTAACAGGAGTTCCATCACGATACTTCAAGTTTATCAATTGTTTAATCAAAAACAACTTATCCCGGTCTTACGAGCATACAATTCCTCAAGCTTGTTCCACAAAGTACGAGCATGAGTCTCCCCGCTAATATGGTTCAAAACATTATCATCAAACCATTGACGAATATACCCGCAAACCTTTCTATGTAGAATGCTCCATTCTTCATCTGTTTTGTTATCAGGTTTATCCGTACTAAAGACAGGCAAATAATAATCCTTCACATGAAGAAGGTCTTCCATCTTTCCTTTCCAAACATGATAATTAAAACCATTCAAATTAACCATTCTACTTGTATTAGCATCAATCATTCAAGTGAGTGTATATAACCAAAATCAAGAACCAATGGCTCTGATACCACTTTGATGGGAAAAACACACAACCCGGTCACAACGGTAAACAACAAATGCGGAATTATCTTCGTTTGACCAAACCTTCCCAACTCAAATGAACCTATGATGATGCAAACAAATAGAGAATACAAATATAACAAAGAGACACCAAGATTTTACCATGGAAAACCTCTCAAAAAGGAGAGTAAAAACCACGGGACTACTAGAGCCGCTTCAAATCCACTATCACCAAATAAGAGCAATACAAAGTCTTCTCTAGGTATACTAGAGGCATACAATAACCATCATACACTTGGAAACACTAACATCAAGCATATAGAAACAAATCAAAGACAAAAGGGAGGAAATAACCACAAACTCGTCAGCTGTGAACAGTAGTTCGAAAACCCGACTTCCGGAAGTTATTAAACAAAACCCACCGTTGGATAAGCTCCCCTGGATGTGAAGAAGAGGCTGTCCAAAAATGAGAACGATCCGACGGTTGAAACTCCGGGAAACTGACTGAGAACGAGGCTAGGTCAAAAGTGACGGAAATCTTTTTCTTCTCCCCTTTTCTTTTCTTCCTCTCTTCTTCACTAGTGCTGCTAATCGACCAGCACTCTTTTATTTTAACCAGCAGCTGCAGCAACAAAAAAAAACCTATGTGTTGTGGGCTTTGTCATGAGCCAAACAAAATAAGCCCAACAATAAAGATTCGTACGTAAAATATTACAGATTTGTCATGTTTAAGGGTTTAGTTTCTTCACATGGCATGTAAGTTTGATCCCTCAATTGTTTATCCATCAAACAACAAAAAAGATAAAATGTTAATGTAATCTCTATATATCAACATTAGGTTACGAAGATAAAATAAAAAATAAAAATAATCGAACCATTCGATCTCACCCTACATACGACGATCAATCATAAGTACTGACATTATAAGTCTCTCGATTCGGGCATTTAGCAAGCAATGTCGTCGGGTGTTTTTACTTGAAGAGATCAAGAAGGAAAGAAATTAATTAGGTAGGTTGTTTGAGTAGGTTTGGGTTTTGGCCAGTTTTGTGTTGCATATGAAGTGATTTAGATAGTTTCGGGTAAAAATGCGGTGTCAGAATCTGGAAAAATCTTTCAATCCAAAATAAGAAATTGAGTAGAGTATTCCATTCTTCTGTTTTCTATTAAATAAGTCAATTTATGTATTTTTAAATCTGATGACAGAGAAAAATAAGGTAACAATTGCAGAAGAAAATAGATTGAGTAAGTTGCCTAAGCATTTGATAAACTCAATCCTAGAGTGGCTCCCAATTCAAGATGTGGTAAGGACAAGCATTCTTGCAAAAAAATGGAGGTACAAATGGACTTCAATGAGTGCTGTGGTTTTTGATGAGCAAATTTCCAAAAAATGGGTAAAATATGGATCATTTGGTAGATGTGGGTTTATAAAGGTCATAAACCATGTCTTGCTCCTCCACAAAGTTTCTATCACAAAGTTTTATCTCCATATACCAAATATTCATCTTGAGAGCTTCCAAGATGTCGATCTGTGGATGTTATTTTTGTCAACAAAAGGTGTCAAGGATTTAACTCTCGCTAACTCAAATAGACGGTATCAACTACCATTTTGTGTCTTCTCTTTTTTCGAGTTAAGAAAATTGGAGCTCAATAATTGCATCTTCAAACCGCCCCTTCACTTTGATGGATTTCTCCATCTTGAGTGTCTCATTCTCAATAGTATTGATTTTACTACCAACTTGAGTGGAAACGTAGTCAATTTACCACAACTTGAGTATTTGACGATGCGTTCGTGCACCAATGTATACAATCTTAAAATCAAGGCTACAAATTTGCGGCTTTTGGTTGTCGAGAATTGCCCAGATGTCATGTTGCTTGAGCTATTGCACAGTCAACATCTTGGTCATGTTTTTTTAACTCTTGAGAAAACCGTAAAAGACCTCTTACGAATTGAAAGGATGAATCTCGCGCTCATGTTTGGTAGCATGCCTAAAGTTCACTACTTTACTACTGATGGTCATTTTCTTAAGGTATGCCACAAAATTTAAATTTGGAATATATGATGAATATCACATATTTTTAAGTTAAATCTCATTTTAAACTTTTAGGCTTTTATTGATGAAAAGCCAAAGTGGTTTCCACACACGGTTAGTCACTTAAAGCATTTAAAGTTGTGTAATATATCACTTGGTGATTTGGATCATCTCCATGGTGTTCTTTGTTTGCTTCGAAACTCGCCAAATCTTGAAACATTGTCCTTGACGCATCTTCAAACGGTAATTAAACTAATTAACCTTTTTTTCTTATATGCTACAAGAGTTACATGCCAATTAATATTTAATTAAACTAATAATGTTGCATGCTTGTTATTGCCCCCCAGGAGTCTGAATTGAAGCAACATGAAGTGGAAACAAATTCAAATAATTTGGATTCACCAGACTGCTTGGACCAAACATTGAACCGGTTGAAAACTGTGGAATTATCACCTTTACAAATATCAAGACCACAATTGCTTTTTATAAAGCTTTTACTTGCTCATTCCCCTTCTCTTTTGAGTTTTACCATCCGTCCACATGAAAATTTGGGTCCTTCCAAAAGCTTTAACCTTGCTAAGGATGTTATGCGGTTCCCTAGAGCCTCATCAAAAGCAGAAATGATCTGCTTAGACCCCATGTTATGTAAGTTAATTTGTTTAATTACATTGCAATCCTTTATTTTATTCACTTTCGTCCTTGTTAACGTCTTCTGGCTCATATCTTCTCATTTATGCTATTGTTGTTCTCTATGCAAAATGGTCTATAAAATGTTTAACAACAATTATATATATATATATATATATATATATACCCAGTAAATCTCACTCGTACATAGCTACTTGTAGCACTTGAGAAGGTGATATTTAGGTAGACCTTACCTATATATATTCTCGGGAAAGAGAGACCGCGTGCTGATATCCATGCTCAAGTACAAACAGACATAACCAAACAAAATACTGACATATGAAAATAAAGAGTTCGTAATGGCAACTAATTAGTGACAACAAAGATGGAAAAGTTAAATTATATTAAAATTTAAGTATGTATTGAAACATAATTACTTTTGAAATTCATGAACAGTAGGTAGCTTGCAACAGAACGTCAGAACTACAATTTGCATTGGTTAGAAAAAGTCAAGATCTCATTACTCATTTACGTGGAATAACTCTTTTACTTCTTTCATATTTACCTTTATATTGCACGGGGTAACCTACTTTTGTATCACCCATTTATTATTATTTTTTGTAATTATTATTATTATTATTATTTTTTGCAGGATGCTGTCGATTATACTAATAAGAAAAATGGTTAAGCAAGTCAGTAAGTAAGCAAAGTGTTATATTTGTGCACCTAGATAATGCTAGTTTACAAATTTTTAGTTTTGGTGTCATGAGGTTGTTGAAACTATGAATTCTCTTGTGACGAATGGACTTGAGCTTTGAATAAATGAATTTTATAGACAACTCAAATGTATGCTACTGCTTGTTGCGTGAATCATTGAATTGTGATTGTTTTTTCAATCATGATAATTTAAGGCTCAGCCTTGCGAATGGTGAATATGTTAAATTGAATATGCCACTATTTTTTTGTTTGAATCAAGAAATTAGGTTTTTTTCCCTCATTTGAATATGCTAAAAGTGTTGTTTTTCAATTTCAAAAGATTTTAAAAAAATGTAATTTTGATGAATTTGGTTCAGTTAGCCATCTTCTGGGTTAGATTGGCTTTGGTTTTTGATTAGCGCTTAATAATTTTGAAAACCAATTATAAATTAAAACGAACTAAATAAACAAAAAAAACTGATAACCGAACCAATGTACACTAAAACAACTTATGATTTTGACTTTGTCGTCAGTGTTCTCTGTAAAATTTCAAATTCCGTTGGTTTGGAATAATTAACTTATGCCAGTTCAGTTTATCGTGTTTACATGTTTAGGCTCCGAGTGATTGGTAGCATGCCTAAAGTTCACTACTTTAAATTTGGAATCTCGCGCTCATGTTTGGTAGCATGCCTAGGTTTGGAATCTCGCGCTCATGTTTGGTAGCATGCCTAAAGTTCACTACTTTACTACTGATGGTCATTTTCTTAAGGTATGTCACAAAATTTAAATTTGGAATATATGATGTATATCACATATTTTTAAGTTAAATCTCATTTTAAACTTTTAGGCTTTTATTGATGAAAAGCCAAAGTGGTTTCCACACACGGTTAGTCACTTAAAGCATTTAAAGTTGTGTAATATATCACTTGGTGATTTGGATCATCTCCATGGTGTTCTTTGTTGTCACACCCCCAATTTTCAACTAACGGAATCACACCGTTTGGGAGCGTGACAAACCAGGATCTCAGATCATTAGACATAGCGAAGACCTCTATATGAATTTCAAAACATACATTGGTCTTTAAAACATAACATTCAGAGTTTACAAAAAGTTGCGGAAGCGTTTAAAAACCATAAACAATTGTAAAGTAAACATTACAAAACAAAATACTCAAATGTTCAAATTCAAATAATCAAAGTGTTTATAATGCATGAGACTCTATCTCCTAGTCCATGCCAGCTTTAACGCGCGCCTTAGCGTCCTGAGAAAACATGCAAATCAAGTCAACACAAAGGTTGGTGCATAACACAGGTTTTAAGTAATCACAATATTCAAAACAACAGTTTGAATAACAAGATTGTAGATAACATAATCACACATGCACAGTCATGATAGCTAGTCATATAAACTATTTACATACGTGTTCGACACCGAAGCTGACGGATTGCCATGCTATAGCATGTTTTCGCCTTGCCACTATTGTCTATCACAACAATAGTAAAATTGTGTTTGGTCAGTCAAACACCTGCGTAGATCCCATCTACCAGGTGAGGTTTGTCAAACCTAATAGATCTATTTCCAACTACCACGCTTTGCATCACAGCAAACTAAACGGTTCGAGGTGTGTAAGGACTTTCAAGTTGATATGTTTTCACATAATGTAAACAGCTAACTCATGCAAGTGATATGTATCTAAAAACAGTTTGTTGCACATGTTTTCTCCCCCAAAACAGTTTAAAATAAGAAAGGGGCCGTGTACGCACCTTTGATAATAGCGGAATGATCAAACACGTGTGAACTTGCGTAGAAATCCTCTACGAAGAATCTGTGACTTAAACAATAACCTACAGTTATTCGGAATGTCGTTCTATGCTTGAAATCACATACGTGTCAACACACGTATGTTGGATTTGCTAAGAATGTGCATACGAAAGTACGCGTGCCATTGAAATCGTTAAAATAAAACCACATTTGATTTTATTTAAATAGACGTAATTATACGCGATTTCGTTTTCGATCTAAAATATAGATTTTATCATTCTAATTTGTTCGAGATGAAATCCTGGTTCCAACGCAATTCGAACGAGTCGAATCGGACTTGAGATGAAGGAGTTATGGTTAAAACATCAAAAATGACTTAAAATCCAAAAATGGTGGAACCCGGGATCGAACCCGCGACTTCCCCATTCAAACCACACGCATCTAACCAGTCAAGCCCGCTAGGGTATCGCGATATACTTCTGAAATTAATTGTTTTAAATCCTAACTAGCCGGTTCTCTTTGATCATACTATAGCCGAAGCATCTAACTATCCAATTGTTCCTATTTCGAATCCGATTGATCTTATCAACACAAGCTTATTATTCTAGACACTTAGGCGTACCTAATGATGGTTCTAATTCGATCAAAACATAATCAATAAGTTCTAATTGATCCACAAAACTCTCGGTTTTCAACCGAACCAATATTCAACTCGAAATCCTCTAATTCATGATTGTAACATCAAATTAACTTAGGATTTAGTTTAACCGCAACATTCTGAAACTTCCTATATAGTTTAATTTGATTATCAGACCAATTAAACAAGAAACCCCAATTCAGTTTCCCTTTAAGAACCCTAGATTCGAAATCCACAATTCCGAACTGTTTTGATGAAATTAATCTATCATTCACCTTGATCGATCACTTATGAAGCTTTCTATATCATTTAATTCGATTATTAACCTCTTTAAGATCAAGACCCCCAAAATCGTTTTGCTATGAACCCTAGTTACTAGAACTTTAGCAATTCGATGATGTTAAACGAATTACAGTTAGGGATAATCTTAGTCGACCCTTTTAGAGAGTTTAGGATGAATTACTAACCTGTTTTGATGAAGAATTGATATAGAACCACTTTGAGCCCTAGGTTCGGTCACCTCCAAATCGTTTTCTTCAATCCACAGTTCCTTAGATCGAATTACTGCTTGAACTCACTTCTAAGTATGCCGAATGATATGAAGGAATGTTCAATTGTGATTGTTGAACTCGAATTGTATGGTTTTGATATTGAATACCCACGACCTTAACATTTCGAAACGGTTTTCTAGTTAATTCTATGATTTATGATTCCCCAACGTATAACAACTGTTAATGATCATCAATATGATGATTAGTGGTCATTTAATTCCATCATAACTGATCATAGATTACTATTCGAATTCCAATTTAGTTGTTAGGCCGAATTTTGACTTTTAATGTCAAACTTGAACCTTTAAAATCAATTACAAATCTTAATCTTGTAATTAGAACAAATTGAAACTGATTCCTATTAAATCAAATCCTTTAGATATGATTTAGCTCGATTACATAATAATTCGGTTAACAAAATTGAGCCGAAAGTCCCAAATTGTCACTAATTTGGTCCTTTAATTCCTTGTTGGGCTAAATTAATCCCAATTGGGCCTCATTATTGCAATTGGGCCTACACTAAACTCATTGGGCCTACTTTGACCTTACTGGGCCTTCTCTGGCTTTCATTGGGCCTCCCTGAGCCTTATTGGGCCTATCTTAATTCTGTTTAGTCTAATTGGGCCTTAATGGCCTACTTTGTCCTGTTGGGCCCACACTATCTCTGTTGGGCCTATGATATCACCATCTCCCGTTAACGTGCGCTCTCAGTGTTAGCAGTAGCTGTTTTGAATAGATGAGGATATTTCTTCATCATTTGATCTTCCCGTTCCCATGTAAATTCAGGACCACGTCTTGAATTCCATCGGACTTTGACTATCGGAATCTTGCTTTGCTTAAGTTGTTTGACCTCCCGGTCCATGATTTCTGCCGGTTCTTCAATGAATCGTAACGGTTCATCTACTTGTATTTCTTCCAACGGTACAATCAATGTCTCGTCAGAAAGACATTTCTTTAAGTTCGATACGTGAAAAACATCATGAACTCCACTGAGTTCATCCGGTAGTTTAAGTTGATACGCAACCGGACCAATCCTTTTCAGAATCTCAAAAGGTCCTACGTAACGTGGACTAAGCTTCCCGCGCTTGCCGAATCGTATCACACCTTTCCAAGGTGATACCTTTAGAAGAACTCGGTCTCCTACTTGAAATTCCAACGGCTTACGACGCTTGTCTGCATAACTCTTCTGTCGATCCCGGGCCGCTGCCATACGGTTCCGGATTTGAACTATCTTCTCCGTCGTCTCGTGCACCAGTTCAGGACCTGTAATCTGACTGTCTCCAATCTCAGCCCAGCAAACTGGTGAACGACATTTGCGACCATACAAACCTTCAAACGGTGCTGCTTGAATACTTGTATGATAACTATTATTGTAAGAGAATTCCACCAACGGTAAATGATTCTCCCAGCTATCACCAAAGTCAATTACACAAGCTCGTAACATATCCTCGAGCGTTTGAATCGTTCGTTCAGTTTGACCGTCGGTCTGTGGATGATAAGCGGTACTCATATCCAAGCGAGTCCCCAATGATTTATGAAGAGATTTCCAAAAGTTGGAAGTAAATCGGGCATCCCGATCAGATATGATAGAGATTGGCACGCCATGCCGTGCTACTACTTCCTTGATGTAAATGCGAGTCAGTTTCTCCATCTTATCAGTTTCCTTGATTGCTAAGAAGTGTGCAGATTTCGTTAATCGATCGACAATTACCCATATCGTATCACAACCACTTGGTGTACGGGGTAACTTAGTAATGAAATCCATCGAAATCTGTTCCCATTTCCACATCGGTATCTCTGGTTGTTGCAGTAAACCAGATGGTTTCTGATATTCAACTTTGACTTTCGAACAAGTCAAACATTTGCTAACGTACTTAGCAATATCCGCTTTCATGTGAGGCCACCAATACAGTGCCTTCAAGTCATGGTACATCTTGTCTGATCCCGGATGGACTGAATATCTAGACTTGTGTGCTTCGTCCATCACGAGTTCCCTTAAACCTCCATACAAAGGTATCCACATTCGATCAATGAAATAACGAATTCCATCAGGTTTAGCATTCAATTGTTCTTCCATTCCTCGTAAAGATTCCGGTACTAAGTTTTCCTTTTTCAAGGCCTCAATCTGAGCACTGTGTACCTTGTCAGGTAAGTCGGTATGTATCGTCATCATAAGTGCACGAACCCGTCTTGCTCCTGTTGTGTCTTTTCTGCTCAGAGCGTCAGCTACTACATTAGCTTTTCCCGGGTGATATTTAATCGCACACTCATAATCATTCAACAACTCAACCCATCGTCGTTGTCTCATATTAAGCTCCTTCTGATCAAAGATATGTTGCAAACTCTTATGATCAGTATAAATGGTACACTTAGTTCCATACAAATAATGCCTCCATATTTTCAAAGCAAAAACCACTGCTCCCAACTCCAAGTCATGAGTAGTGTAGTTCTTTTCATGTGTTCGTAGTTGTCTGGAAGCATAAGCGATCACTTTATCCCGTTGCATCAACACACATCCCGAACCTTGTGCAGATGCATCACAATACACCACAAAGTCTTCCGTCCCTTCCGGTAAGGACAGAATCGGTGCGCTGCAAAGCTTTTGTTTCAATAATTGAAACGCAGTTTCCTGTTTATCCATCCAATTATACTTTGTTCCCTTGTGCGTAAGAGCTGTAAGTGGTTGAGCGATCTTTGAGAAACCTTCAATGAATCGTCGATAATAACCCGCCAAACCAAGGAATTGTCGTACCTCAGTAGGGGTCTTTGGCGCTTCCCAATTCTTAATCGCTTCAATCTTCGCTGGATCAACATGTATGCCCTTTTCATTAACTATATGACCCAGAAATTGTACTTCTCGCATCCAGAAATCACATTTCGAGAATTTAGCGTACAATTGTTCTTGTTTCAATAGCTCTAGTAGTAATCGAAGATGTTCAGCGTGTTCCTCCTCAGACTGTGAATAGATGAGAATGTCATCAATGAAAACAATGACAAACTTATCAAGATAAGGTTTACAAACACGATTCATAAGATCCATGAATACAGCTGGAGCGTTTGTCAACCCAAATGGCATGACCAAGAACTCATAATGGCCATAGTGTGTCCTGAATGCCGTCTTCGGAATATCCTCCTCCTGGACTCTTAGTTGATGATAACCAGACCTGAGATCAATCTTCGAGTAGTAACTCGAACCTTGCAATTGATCGAACAGATCATCAATTCTGGGTAACGGATACCGGTTCTTGATAGTAACTTTATTCAATTCCCGATAATCGATACACATACGGAAAGTCCCGTCCTTCTTCTTTACAAACAATACTGGAGCTCCCCCACGGTGAAAAACTAGGTCGTATGAAACCCTTATCCAACAACTCTTGCAATTGTGTGGATAACTCTTGCATCTCTGACGGTGCAAGTCGATAAGGCGCCCTAGCTATCGGTGCTGCATCTGGTGTAAGATCGATTCGAAATTCCACCTGTCTGATAGGCGGTAATCCCGGCAAGTCTTCTGGAAACACCTCCGGAAATTCACTGACTACTGGTATTTCTTCAAGCTTCTTCTCAGCTACCGGCTTTTCAGTTATAAGTGCTATAACTGCTGTATGACCTTTCCGCAGACATTTGTGTGCTTTCATACAAGATATGAGACGCAGTGGCGTACTGCTCTTCTCGCCTTGTACATATAATGTCTCTCCCTGCGGAAGAGGTATGCGAACAATCTTTTCATGACATACAATTTCAGCCTGGTTCTTGGACAACCAGTCCATGCCAATGACTACATCAAAACTGCCTAAGGCAATAGGCATCAGATCAATCTCCAACGTTTGACCCATCAAATCAAGGATACATCCCTTAAAGATATTTTCCACTACTATCAACTTACCATCAGCTAATTCCATAGTGTATGGACTATCTAAGGCAGTGGGACTAACATTTAACAACTTAGCAAGTGAACTAGATACAAAACTCCGATCGGCACCGGTGTCAAATAACATAGAGGCATAGTGTTTATTTAAGAGGAACGTACCCGTAACAATGTTGGGATCCTCCCGCGCTTGACGTCCTCCTATCACAAACGCCCTGCCTCTAGCACCATTGTTGTTGTTGTTGTTATTGTTGTTGTTGGTGCCATTTCCATTACCGTTGCCATTTCCATTTCCATTACCATTGTTATTGACATTATTGTCCCCGCCCTTCTTGAGCTGTGGGCAATCTTTCTTAAAATGTCCCATTTTTCCACACTCAAAACAACCCTTCTGAGCGTTGTTCTGGTTATTGCTCTGATTGTTATGGTTGTTCTGCAGCTCTCCGCGACAATCTTTAGCCGCATGCCCAATCTTGCCACACCTCTGGCACTTAGCTCTGTCACACTGGTTACCCGCATGATGATAACCACACCTGTTGCACTTGGGGTGCTTACCAATATAGCCCCCCGATGATGATGATTGCTGACCACTGCTGGAATTATGATAGGACTTGTTTGAGTCCTGCTTCCTGTTTTGCTGATTTGATTGTTGACTGTTACCCTTGTAGTTGTTACCTTCCCATTTTCTCTTATGATCTCCCACCTTGGTAGCAGATGTTCGTTTAGGCAGAGTCCCCTGCAACACTGCCTGGTCAGTAAGCTGATGCGCTAAACGAACAGCTTGTTGGATGGTTGTGGGATTTGCTGAAGTAACCAACCCCTGAATCTGAGGCACTAGTCCTCCAATGTACCTTTCAATCCACTTACTGGCTGGAGTAGCCATATGTGGTAGTAGTCTGGCCAGTTCATGCGACCTGGTCGTGTACTCTTCAATGTTTGACCCCTCCATCTTGAGGTGCCAGTATTCCTCCTCCAACTTCTGCATTTCACTGCGAGGACAGTACTCCTCTTGCAGTAAAGTTTTGAAGTTGTCCCATGTCAAGGCATTAGCCTCTCCCAACCCCAGAGTCTGGACATTTGAGTTCCACCAAGTTAGTGCTGGACCCTCCAAAGTTCCCGTAGCAAATTTCACCTTGCTTTCGTTAGGGCAGTTGCACATTTCGAATACAGACTCAGCCTTTTCAATCCACCGAAGGAGTCCAATGGCCCCCTCCGACCCTTTGAAATTGTGTGGTTTGCAGTCCAAAAACATCTTGAACATGCAGACTTGTGGATTAACCAATCCCCCAGCTGGACCCTGTGGCCCTGTGTTGTGAGTCTGAGCATACTGTGCGATTGCCTCTGCAACTCTGTTGTTGATTAGCTCATTGAGCTCAACAACAGTCATATGCACGTTTCCCTCAGCCATTAGTTTCCTATTTACAAGAAGTGTTAACACGAAGTCAAAATCTAATGTGACATGTGTAAGTAAAACAACAAACACAACATGTAGTATAAATCAACACAGTTGTTGGAAATAAAAGATAACTCTTTAATAGATAGAAACTTTCTTTGAGTACAATACTTTTGAAATGAAATACAAGTTTCCAAACTACCAATGTAGGAACACAACCCGTTCCTAATAAGTTTAAATAAAACAAGAAAGAAATGAAAAATAATCAGTCGTCCTCAACGGTGGATTCAGGATCGGACTCAGCAACTGGTGCTGGTTCCTCCTCCTCATCCTCATCCTGTTCCTCATTCTCAACTACCACTAAATCCTCCAAAGCTTCAATCCTGCCCGCCAAAATCTCCTCTCGGTTCTCTGACTCTTCTAGACGACCAATCAAATTGATCATCTCATCCCGCATATCGTGAACAAGATGGGTAAGATCATCCTGCCTCTCAATAGCATCCCATAACTCCTGAGATCTCTGTGCTATCCTATCTTCTGCTACCTCCAGATCCTCGCGCAATTTGGCGATCTCCTCGGCGTCCGTCCTTTGCCTCTTAGGCTCAGGAGCATCTAGTGCTGGTGGTGAATGTGTGGAAGGTCCCTCAGCAGGGATCTGCTGAGTGCCCTCCTCCTCCTCCTCCGGATCCTCATCCGGGTCCTCCTCTGGATCCTCGTCTGGATCCTCGTCTGGATCCTCCTCCGGATCCTCCTCTGGGTCCTCCTCCGGATCCTCCTCTGGATCGGAGTCCTCCATCTCATACGGTGGAGGTTATGGAATAGGTGGTGGTGGTGATGATGGTGGTGCCGGAACTATCGGCTCCTCGTCCTCGGAATCATCAATGATAATATAAGGGACTGATGATGAAGCCATGCCTGTTACATAATACCATATGTAAGTACTGTGCCATGGAATACGTAAACAAGTCAATTACATAATGTCATATGTAATTTCTAAGCAATACGTATTAACAGATAAGTCTACAAATGCAAACCTAGTTCGCTATAACCAATGGCTCTGATACCAATCTGTCACACCCCCAATTTTCAACTAACGGAATCACACCGTTTGGGAGCGTGACAAACCAGGATCTCAGATCATTAGACATAGCGAAGACCTCTATATGAATTTCAAAACATACATTGGTCTTTAAAACATAACATTCAGAGTTTACAAAAAGTTGCGGAAGCGTTTAAAAACCATAAACAATTGTAAAGTAAACATTACAAAACAAAATACTCAAATGTTCAAATTCAAATAATCAAAGTGTTTATAATGCATGAGACTCTATCTCCTAGTCCATGCCAGCTTTAACGCGCGCCTTAGCGTCCTGAGAAAACATGCAAATCAAGTCAACACAAAGGTTGGTGCATAACACAGGTTTTAAGTAATCACAATATTCAAAACAACAGTTTGAATAACAAGATTGTAGATAACATAATCACACATGCACAGTCATGATAGCTAGTCATATAAACTATTTACATACGTGTTCGACACCGAAGCTGACGGATTGCCATGCTATAGCATGTTTTCGCCTTGCCACTATTGTCTATCACAACAATAGTAAAATTGTGTTTGGTCAGTCAAACACCTGCGTAGATCCCATCTACCAGGTGAGGTTTGTCAAACCTAATAGATCTATTTCCAACTACCACGCTTTGCATCACAGCAAACTAAACGGTTCGAGGTGTGTAAGGACTTTCAAGTTGATATGTTTTCACATAATGTAAACAGCTAACTCATGCAAGTGATATGTATCTAAAAACAGTTTGTTGCACATGTTTTCTCCCCCAAAACAGTTTAAAATAAGAAAGGGGCCGTGTACGCACCTTTGATAATAGCGGAATGATCAAACACGTGTGAACTTGCGTAGAAATCCTCTACGAAGAATCTGTGATTTAAACAATAACCTACAGTTATTCGGAATGTCGTTCTGTGCTTGAAATCACATACGTGTCAACACACGTATGTTGGATTTGCTAAGAATGTGCATACGAAAGTACGCGTGCCATTGAAATCGTTAAAATAAAACCACATTTGATTTTATTTAAATAGACGTAATTATACGCGATTTCGTTTTCGATCTAAAATATAGATTTTATCATTCTAATTTGTTCGAGATGAAATCCTGGTTCCAACGCAATTCGAACGAGTCGAATCGGACTTGAGATGAAGGAGTTATGGTTAAAACATCAAAAATGACTTAAAATCCAAAAATGGTGGAACCCGGGATCGAACCCGCGACTTCCCCATTCAAACCACACGCATCTAACCAGTCAAGCCCGCTAGGGTATCGCGATATACTTCTGAAATTAATTGTTTTAAATCCTAACTAGCCGGTTCTCTTTGATCATACTATAGCCGAAGCATCTAACTATCCAATTGTTCCTATTTCGAATCCGATTGATCTTATCAACACAAGCTTATTATTCTAGACACTTAGGCGTACCTAATGATGGTTCTAATTCGATCAAAACATAATCAATAAGTTCTAATTGATCCACAAAACTCTCGGTTTTCAACCGAACCAATATTCAACTCTAAATCCTCTAATTCATGATTGTAACATCAAATTAACTTAGGATTTAGTTTAACCGCAACATTCTGAAACTTCCTATATAGTTTAATTTGATTATCAGACCAATTAAACAAGAAACCCCCAATTCAGTTTCCCTTTAAGAACCCTAGATTCGAAATCCACAATTCCGAACTGTTTTGATGAAATTAATCTATCATTCACCTTGATCGATCACTTATGAAGCTTTCTATATCATTTAATTCGATTATTAACCTCTTTAAGATCAAGACCCCCAAAATCGTTTTGCTATGAACCCTAGTTACTAGAACTTTAGCAATTCGATGATGTTAAACGAATTACAGTTAGGGATAATCTTAGTCGACCCTTTTAGAGAGTTTAGGATGAATTACTAACCTGTTTTGATGAAGAATTGATATAGAACCACTTTGAGCCCTAGGTTCGGTCACCTCCAAATCGTTTTCTTCAATCCACAGTTCCTTAGATCGAATTACTGCTTGAACTCACTTCTAAGTATGCCGAATGATATGAAGGAATGTTCAATTGTGATTGTTGAACTCGAATTGTATGGATTTGATATTGAATACCCACGACCTTAACATTTCGAAACGGTTTTCTAGTTAATTCTATGATTTATGATTCCCCAACGTATAACAACTGTTAATGATCATCAATATGATGATTAGTGGTCATTTAATTCCATCATAACCGATCATAGATTACTATTCGAATTCCAATTTAGTTGTTAGGCCGAATTTTGACTTTTAATGTCAAACTTGAACCTTTAAAATCAATTACAAATCTTAATCTTGTAATTAGAACAAATTGAAACTGATTCCTATTAAATCAAATCCTTTAGATATGATTTAGCTCGATTACATAATAATTCGGTTAACAAAATTGAGCCGAAAGTCCCAAATTGTCACTAATTTGGTCCTTTAATTCCTTGTTGGGCTAAATTAATCCCAATTGGGCCTCATTATTGCAATTGGGCCTACACTAAACTCATTGGGCCTACTTTGACCTTACTGGGCCTTCTCTGGCTTTCATTGGGCCTCCCTGAGCCTTATTGGGCCTATCTTAATTCTGTTTAGTCTAATTGGGCCTTAATGGCCTACTTTGTCCTGTTGGGCCCACACTATCTCTGTTGGGCCTATGATATCACCATCTCCCGTTAACAAGGTTTGTGTAAAAAGTCGGATTGTCACATTTGTTTGCTTCGAAACTCGCCAAATCTTGAAACATTGTCCTTGACGCATCTTCAAACGGTAATTAAACTAATTAACCTTTTTTTCTTATATGCTACAAGAGTTACATGCCAATTAATATTTAATTAAACTAATAATGTTGCATGCTTGTTATTGCCCCCCAGGAGTCTGAATTGAAGCAACATGAAGTGGAAACAAATTCAAATAATTTGGATTCACCAGACTGCTTGGACCAAACATTGAACCGGTTGAAAACTGTGGAATTATCACCTTTACAAATATCAAGACCACAATTGCTTTTTATAAAGCTTTTACTTGCTCATTCCCCTTATCTTTTGAGTTTTACCATCCGTCCACATGGAAATTTGGGTCCTTCCAAAAGCTTTAACCTTGCTAAGGATGTTATGCGGTTCCCTAGAGCCTCATCAAAAGCAGAAATGATCTGCTTAGACCCCATGTTATGTAAGTTAATTTGTTTAATTACATTGCAATCCTTTATTTTATTCACTTTCGTCCTTGTTAACGTCTTCTGGCTCATATCTTCTCATTTATGCTATTGTTGTTCTCTATGCAAAATGGTCTATAAAATGTTTAACAACAATTATATATATATATATATATATATATATATATACCCAGTAAATCTCACTCGTACATAGCTACTTGTAGCACTTGAGAATGTGATATTTAGGTAGACCTTACCTATATATATTCTCGGGAAAGAGAGACCGCGTGCTGATATCCATGCTCAAGTACAAACAGACATAACCAAACAAAATACTGACATATGAAAATAAAGAGTTCGTAATGGCAACTAATTAGTGACAACAAAGATGGAAAAGTTAAATTATATTAAAATTTAAGTATGTATTGAAACATAATTACTTTTGAAATTCATGAACAGTAGGTAGCTTGCAACAGAACGTCAGAACTACAATTTGCATTGGTTAGAAAAAGTCAAGATCTCATTACTCATTTACGTGGAATAACTCTTTTACTTCTTTCATATTTACCTTGTTATTGCACGGGGTAACCTACTTTTGTATCACCCATTTATTATTATTTTTTGTAATTATTATTATTATTATTATTATTTTTTGCAGGATGCTGTCGATTATACTAATAAGAAAAATGGTTAAGCAAGTCAGTAAGTAAGCAAAGTGTTATATTTGTGCACCTAGATAATGCTAGTTTACAAATTTTTAGTTTTGGTGTCATGAGGTTGTTGAAACTATGAATTCTCTTGTGACGAATGGACTTGAGCTTTGAATAAATGAATTTTATAGACAACTCAAATGTATGCTACTGCTTGTTGCGTGAATCATTGAATTGTGATTGTTTTTTCAATCATGATAATTTAAGGCTCAGCCTTGCGAATGGTGAATATGTTAAATTGAATATGCCACTATTTTTTTTGTTTGAATCAAGAAATTAGGTTTTTTCCCTCATTTGAATATGCTAAAAGTGTTGTTTTTCAATTTCAAAAGATTTTAAAAAAATGTAATTTTGATGAATTTGGTTCAGTTAGCCATCTTCTGGGTTAGATTGGCTTTGGTTTTTGATTAGCGCTTAATAATTTTGAAAACCAATTATAAATTAAAACGAACTAAATAAACAAAAAAACTGATAACCGAACCAATGTACACTAAAACAACTTATGATTTTGACTTTGTCGTCAGTGTTCTCTGTAAAATTTCAAATTCCGTTGGTTTGGAATAATTAATTTATGCCAGTTCAGTTTATCGTGTTTACATGTTTAGGCTCCGAGTGATTGCCTTTGACAAACCATGATCAGATTATTACCATCAGCAACCCATAATGAATCATAGCCATATGTTGTATACTTGTATCAGTCCTTGTGTGTGACGCTACTTCTTATACCTCTTATTTGTGCAATTTCCCATTTCTATAGGTGGGCAAAAAGACCGAATTCAAATCTAGAACCAATAACTTGAACCGCAACCAACAACCTGAACTGGCAGGTACAGATGATTTCGGTTTCTCGGAGAAATTTGAGTAAACAGGCAGGTTCGTTGACTTTGTTAACCAAAATTAGAACCGATCTGGAACCGGAACCTATTCATGACTTTGTTAGGTAAAACCGGAACCAATTTGGAACAAGAAACTGTTAAAAAATCCGGTTTGTGCACCTATACCAACTTCCCAACTTCCGATGTATATTTGGCCCAAAGTTTTTTTTGTCTGAATATCAACTTTAGTTTTAGATACTCTAATCACGATTATAAAATCATGTCTTACACCGATTAGATCATGCTTTAAATTTGTCTCTTACCCGTTACACAATACGTATAAGGTTCAAACGATTACCCAGCTCCAGCCCAACGTAGTTAGGTGATAATACGTGGTTGAAAATTACGTGTTGAAACTTAACGTTAACTCAAATTGGGTAATTGGGTTTCGACGTCAGTAATCACACATTCACACACCATTCACCTAATATGAAACTTTTACTAAACCCACAAAGTTTTAAATTTATGAAACGAGTCTCATTTTTTAAGATATAAAATCCCATTTCTTTTCCCTTTTAAATTTGTTTCACCGTCAAATCTTTCCATATATTACTGAGTTAATTACATGTATGGTTCTTGAGGTTCATCCATATTTCAAGTCTTGATGCGTAACTTTTTAAAACGACAATGCTGGTTCCTGTCGTTCCCTAAATGTTAAGATCAAAAATTTGAACGTGATTTAAATGATGAATAGATAATCTAAGTAGCGGAAATATAAACCAAATCGTCATTGAATCACTCAAACTATTAGCTTCATTGAATAAATAGAATGATTACAACACGCTAACACTCTATACATAGAAACTTTCGAAAAGATGAAGGATAACTTGTGTACATAGAAGAACTAGTGTGAATCAAATCCATATTGAAGAAAGAATCAAATATTCATTGATCAAAGCATTAATGCGTAATCTGAAAGATCTTTTGAAGAAATGATTAATCAGAAAGTGTGGTTTGTTCCATAAATTCCTACCTCTCTATCTATCTCTAAGATGTTTGAATTTTTCAAAACTCCAAGGACATGCAAGAAAGAAATGTGATCCCTACTCGAACCAAGGCAAAACTTTTACTTGTTCTAATCACAATTAAGATGAAAGAGGGTCAAAAACGACGATCTCTTTGTGATAAACATAATTGTTTTGCAAGTTTGTTATTACACCTAATTCCTACAAAGGATCAAACTAGTGACATATACAATACTTTAATATTCTCGTTATATATGCTACATAGTTGGTTCTCTTCCTTCATAGACTACGAGTGTAATATAAGCATTAGTCGACAAACGGATCACACTAAGATGATAATATCATTGTTGATGCATATTTTGGGTATATGATTAGTATATTTGAATTGTAGTCACTTGTATGTTTTTGTATGTTGTTACACTAGGAACTGAGCCATTTACAAGGACATATGCGAATGAACTGAATGTGTATGGGTCCATTCGTACGAATGGGCATACGAATGGACATCCCTATATAACTCTGTTCCAGTTCAAATTTTGTAAGGTTTTTGAAAGTGTTTAGGGTTTGAGCAGGAGAGGGGGAGAGATCATGCTCGATCTATCCCCGACAACGACTATGTGACTTTTATGTGTATGGATTCAATCATGTAGTCATTCATTTTTTCAATATTTAATTGATTTGATTTCTATTGTTTGTGTTCTTGCCCTAAACATTCCGTCTAATACTGAAACATGTTTTACATTGTTTAAAACCAACTCCATCCCAGTGTCAAACTTCAAACAAATATCTCCAACACCAACGATCTTAGATAGCCCACTATTGCCCATCTTAACACTCCTAAAGTCACCGGGTGTGTAAGATGTATAAAAATCCCTTTGTGATGTCACATGACAAGTAGCACCACTGTCAACAACCCAACTCGAATCATCATGTGCAACGTTCACCATATCATAATCACAACAAATAAAGAACTCATCGGTTGTAGTATTTGCTTCTGCACTGTCGTTACCACCATCATCTTTCTTATGGTTGTTCTTTTGATTGATGTAATTAGCTTTCTTGTTCTCCCTTTTTAGTTGTCTGCAATACCGGACTGTATGCCCTTTTCTGCCACAATGATAACACTCAAAATCATCATTTTTTCCTCTTGACTTGCTACGATGTTTCCCTTTGTTACTCGGACCTCTACTTTGACTTCTCCCCCTGCTTTCTGTGACTAAGACATATGAGTGTGAAGAGGAACCTTGTGACTTTCTTCTTATCTCTTCATTTAAAATACTGCCCTTAGCCAATTCCATAGTAATAATACCATTTGCTGCAGAGTTGTACAATGATGTCCTAAAAGTCTCCCAAGAATCCGGTAAAGTACCGAGGAGCCATAAACCTTGTATCTCGTCTTCAAACTTAATACCCATTCCTTCAAGTTGATTAATAACACCTTGAAAAACATTCAAGTGATCAGTAACAGGAGTTCCATCACGATACTTCAAGTTTATCAATTGTTTAATCAAAAACAACTTATTGTTCCCGGTCTTACGAGCATACAATTCCTCAAGCTTGTTCCACAAAGTACTAGCATAAGTCTCCCCGCTAATATGGTTCAAAACATTATCATCAAACCATTGACGAATATACCCGCAAACCTTTCTATGTAGAATGCTCCATTCTTCATCTGTTTTGTTATCAGGTTTATCCGTACTAAAGACAGGCAAATAATAATCCTTCACATAAAGAAGGTCTTCCATCTTTCCTTTCCAAGCATGATAATTAGAACCATTCAAATTAACCATTCTACTTGTATTAGCATCCATCATTCAAGTGAGTGTATATAACCAAAATCAAGAACCAATGGCTCTGATACCACTTTAATGGGAAAAACACACAACCCGGTCACAACGGTAAACAACAAATGCGGAATTATCTTCGTTTGACCAAACCTTCCCAACTCAAATGAACCTATGAGGATGCAAACAAATAGAGAATACAAATATAACAAAGAGACACCAAGATTTTAGCATGGAAAACCTCTCAAAAAGGAGAGTAAAAACCACGGGACTACTAGAGCCGCTTCAAATCCACTATTACCAAATAAGAGCAATACAAAGTCTTCTCTAGGTATACTAGAGGCATACAATAACCATCATACACTTGTAAACACTAACATCAAGCATATAGAAACAAATCAAAGACAAAAGGGAGGAAATAACCACAAACTCGTCAGCTGTGAACAGTAGTTCGAAAACCCGACTTCCGGAAGTTATTAAACAAAACCCACCGTTGGATAAGCTCCCCTGGATGTGAAGAAGAGGCTGTCCAAAAATGAGAACGATCCGACGGTTGAAACTCCGGGAAACTGACTGAGAACGAGGCTAGGTCAAAAGTGACGGAAATCTTTTTCTTCTCCCCTTTTCTTTTCTTCCTCTCTTCTTCACTAGTGCTGCTGATCGACCAGCACTCTTTTATTTTAACCAGCAGCTGCAGCAACAAAAAAAAACCTATGTGTTGTGGGCTTTCTCATGAGCCAAACAAAATAAGCCCAACAATAAAGATTCGTACGTAAAATATTACAGATTTGTCATGTTTAAGGGTTTAGTTTCTTCACATGGCATGTAAGTTTGATCCATCAATTGTTTATCCATCAAACAACAAAAAAGATAAAATGTTAATGTAATCTCTATATATCAACATTAGGTTACGAAGATAAAATAAAAAATAAAAATAATCGAACCATTCGATCTCACCCTACATACGATGATCAATCATAAGTACTGACATTATAAGTCTCTCGATTCGGGCATTTAGCAAGCAATGTCGTCGGGTGTTTTTACTTGAAGAGATCAAGAAGGAAAGAAATTAATTAGGTAGGTTGTTTGAGTAGGTTTGGGTTTTGGCCAGTTTTGTGTTGCATATGAAGTGATTTAGATAGTTTCGGGTAAAAATGCGGTGTCAGAATCTGGAAAAATCTTTCAATCCAAAATAAGAAATTGAGTAGAGTATTCCATTCTTCTGTTTTCTATTAAATAAGTCAATTTATGTATTTTTAAATCTGATGACAGAGAAAAATAAGGTAACAATTGCAGAAGAAAATAGATTGAGTAAGTTGCCTGAGCATTTGATAAACTCAATCCTAGAGTGGCTCCCAATTCAAGATGTGGTAAGGACAAGCATTCTTGCAAAAAAATGGAGGTACAAATGGACTTCAATGAGTGCTGTGGTTTTTGATGAGCAAATTTCCAAAAAATGGGTAAAATATGGATCATTTGGTAGATGTGGGTTTATAAAGGTCATAAACCATGTCTTGCTCCTCCACAAAGTTTCTATCACAAAGTTTTATCTCCATATACCAAATTCTGTGGATGTTATTTTTGTCAACAAAAGGTGTCAAGGATTTAACTCTCGCTAACTCAAATAGACGGTATCAACTACCATTTTGTGTCTTCACTTTTTTCGAGTTAAGAAAATTGGAGCTCAATAATTGCATCTTCAAACCGCCCCTTCACTTTGATGGATTTCTCCATCTTGAGTGTCTCATTCTCAATAGTATTGATTTTACTACCAACTTGAGTGGAAACGTAGTCAATTTACCACAACTTGAGTATTTGACGATGCGTTCGTGCACCAATGTATACAATCTTAAAATCAAGGCTACAAATTTGCGGCTTTTGGTTGTCGAGAATTGCCCAGATGTCATGTTGCTTGAGCTATTGCACAGTCAACATCTTGGTCATGTTTTTTTAACTCTTGAGAAAACCATAAAAGACCTCTTACGAATTGAAAGGATGAATCTCGCGCTCATGTTTGGTAGCATGCCTAAAGTTCACTACTTTACTACTGATGGTCATTTTCTTAAGGTATGTCACAAAATTTAAATTTGGAATATATGATGTATATCACATATTTTTAAGTTAAATCTCATTTTAAACTTTTAGGCTTTTATTGATGAAAAGCCAAAGTGGTTTCCACACACGGTTAGTCACTTAAAGCATTTAAAGTTGTGTAATATATCACTTGGTGATTTGGATCATCTCCATGGTGTTCTTTGTTTGCTTCGAAACTCGCCAAATCTTGAAACATTGTCCTTGACGCATCTTCAAACGGTAATTAAACTAATTAACCTTTTTTTCTTATATGCTACAAGAGTTACATGCCAATTAATATTTAATTAAACTAATAATGTTGCATGCTTGTTATTGCCCCCCAGGAGTCTGAATTGAAGCAACATGAAGTGGAAACAAATTCAAATAATTTGGATTCACCAGACTGCTTGGACCAAACATTGAACCGGTTGAAAACTGTGGAATTATCACCTTTACAAATATCAAGACCACAATTGCTTTTTATAAAGCTTTTACTTGCTCATTCGCCTTCTCTTTTGAGTTTTACCATCCGTCCACATGGAAATTTGGGTCCTTCCAAAAGCTTTAACCTTGCTAAGGATGTTATGCGGTTCCCTAGAGCCTCATCAAAAGCAGAAATGATCTGCTTAGACCCCATGTTATGTAAGTTAATTTGTTTAATTACATTGCAATCCTTTATTTTATTCACTTTCGTCCTTGTTAACGTCTTCTGGCTCATATCTTCTCATTTATGCTATTGTTGTTCTCTATGCAAAATGGTCTATAAAATGTTTAACAACAATTTTATATATATATATATATATATATATACCCAGTAAATCTCACTCGTACATAGCTACTTGTAGCACTTGAGAAGGTGATATTTAGGTAGACCTTACCTATATATATTCTCGGGAAAGAGAGACCGCGTGCTGATATCCATGCTCAAGTACAAACAGACATAACCAAACAAAATACTGACATATGAAAATAAAGAGTTCGTAATGGCAACTAATTAGTGACAACAAAGATGGAAAAGTTAAATTATATTAAAATTTAAGTATGTATTGAAACATAATTACTTTTGAAATTCATGAACAGTAGGTAGCTTGCAACAGAACGTCAGAACTACAATTTGCATTGGTTAGAAAAAGTCAAGATCTCATTACTCATTTACGTGGAATAACTCTTTTACTTCTTTCATATTTACCTTGTTATTGCACGGGGTAACCTACTTTTGTATCACCCATTTATTATTATTTTTTGTAATTATTATTATTATTATTATTATTTTTTGCAGGATGCTGTCGATTATACTAATAAGAAAAATGGTTAAGCAAGTCAGTAAGTAAGCAAAGTGTTATATTTGTGCACCTAGATAATGCTAGTTTACAAATTTTTAGTTTTGGTGTCATGAGGTTGTTGAAACTATGAATTCTCTTGTGACGAATGGACTTGAGCTTTGAATAAATGAATTTTATAGACAACTCAAATGTATGCTACTGCTTGTTGCGTGAATCATTGAATTGTGATTGTTTTTTCAATCATGATAATTTAAGGCTCAGCCTTGCGAATGGTGAATATGTTAAATTGAATATGCCACTATTTTTTTGTTTGAATCAAGAAATTAGGTTTTTTCCCTCATTTGAATATGCTAAAAGTGTTGTTTTTCAATTTCAAAAGATTTTAAAAAAATGTAATTTTGATGAATTTGGTTCAGTTAGCCATCTTCTGGGTTAGATTGGCTTTGGTTTTTGATTAGCGCTTAATAATTTTGAAAACCAATTATAAATTAAAACGAACTAAATAAACAAAAAAAACTGATAACCGAACCAATGTACACTAAAACAACTTATGATTTTGACTTTGTCGTCAGTGTTCTCTGTAAAATTTCAAATTCCGTTGGTTTGGAATAATTAACTTATGCCAGTTCAGTTTATCGTGTTTACATGTTTAGGCTCCGAGTGATTGCCTTTGACAAACCATGATCAGATTATTACCATCAGCAACCCATAATGAATCATAGCCATATGTTGTATACTTGTATCAGTCCTTGTGTGTGACGCTACTTCTTATACCTCTTATTTGTGCAATTTCCCATTTCTATAGGTGGGCAAAAAGACCGAATTCAAATCTAGAACCAATAACTTGAACCGCAACCAACAACCTGAACTGGCAGGTACAGATGATTTCGGTTTCTCGGAGAAATTTGAGTAAACAGGCAGGTTCGTTGACTTTGTTAACCAAAATTAGAACCGATCTGGAACCGGAACCTATTCATGACTTTGTTAGGTAAAACCGGAACCAATTTGGAACAAGAAACTGTTAAAAAATCCGGTTTGTGCACCTATACCAACTTCCCAACTTCCGATGTATATTTGGCCCAAAGTTTTTTTTGTCTGAATATCAACTTTAGTTTTAGATACTCTAATCACGATTATAAAATCATGTCTTACACCGATTAGATCATGCCTTAAATTTGTCTCTTACCCGTTACACAATACGTATAAGGTTCAAGGTTCAGGTGAATTCCCGACGATTACCCAGCTCCAGCCCAACGTAGTTTGGTGATAATACGTGGTTGAAAATTACGTGTTGAAACTTAACGTTAACTCAAATTGGGTAATTGGGTTTCGACGTCAGTAATCACACATTCACACACCATTCACCTAATATGAAACTTTTACTAAACCCACAAAGTTTTAAATTTATGAAACGAGTCTCATTTTTTAAGATATAAAATCCCATTTCTTTTCCCTTTTAAATTTGTTTCACCGTCAAATCTTTCCATATATTACTGAGTTAATTACATGTATGGTTCTTGAGGTTCATCCATATTTCAAGTCTTGATGCGTAACTTTTTAAAACGACAATGCTGGTTCCTGTCGTTCCCTAAATGTTAAGATCAAAAATTTGAACGTGATTTAAATGATGAATAGATAATCTAAGTAGCGGAAATATAAACCAAATCGTCATTGAATCACTCAAACTATTAGCTTCATTGAATAAATAGAATGATTACAACACGCTAACACTCTATACATAGAAACTTTCGAAAAGATGAAGGATAACTTGTGTACATAGAAGAACTAGTGTGAATCAAATCCATATTGAAGAAAGAATCAAATATTCATTGATCAAAGCATTAATGCGTAATCTGAAAGATCTTTTGAAGAAATGATTAATCAGAAAGTGTGGTTTGTTCCATAAATTCCTACCTCTCTATCTATCTCTAAGATGTTTGAATTTTTCAAAACTCCAAGGACATGCAAGAAAGAAATGTGATCCCTACTCGAACCAAGGCAAAACTTTTACTTGTTCTAATCACAATTAAGATGAAAGAGGGTCAAAAACGACGATCTCTTTGTGATAAACATAATTGTTTTGCAAGTTTGTTATTACACCTAATTCCTACAAAGGATCAAACTAGTGACATATACAATACTTTAATATTCTCGTTATATATGCTACATAGTTGGTTCTCTTCCTTCATAGACTACGAGTGTAATATAAGCATCAGTCGACAAACGGATCACACTAAGATGATAATATCATTGTTGATGCATATTTTGGGTATATGATTAGTATATTTGAATTGTAGTCACTTGTATGTTTTTGTATGTTGTTACACTAGGAACTGAGCCATTTACAAGGACATATGCGAATGAACTGAATGTGTATGGGTCCATTCGTACGAATGGGCATACGAATGGACATCCCTATATAACTCTGTTCCAGTTCAAATTTTGTAAGGTTTTTGAAAGTGTTTAGGGTTTGAGCAGGAGAGGGGGAGAGATCATGCTCGATCTATCCCCGACAACGACTATGTGACTTTTATGTGTATGGATTCAATCATGTAGTCATTCATTTTTTCAATATTTAATTGATTTGATTTCTATTGTTTGTGTCCTTGCCCTAAACATTCCGTCTAATACTGAAATATTGATCCTTAACGTTCCTACACTCATGGCTCTTGAGAATGAATCAAACAAATGGTTCTATTTCTTGACTTACCCCAATAGAACTAACATCGAAAATATTGAAAAAAGTTAGTCATTCACCAGGGGCAGCCCTGAGAATTGAGGTGCCTAGCACGAGCCGGAAATAAAAGGCTCCCTAGCGAATTCAAATACTAGAGTGAAGATGTTCAAAAAAACCTAAAAACATTTTAATAACGAAAACTGAAACGTATTCATAACTAAAATAAATCGAACTGAATTCCGAATTCGGTTTTTGTTTTGGTTCCTAACTGTATCCAAATTTCGAGTTCGGTTTTAGGTTCGGTACCTAACCGTATCCGAATTTCGGTTTTTAGTTCCAATTTTTTTTTAAATTCGGTTTGTTTGATTAACCAATTAAACAAAATACAAATTTAAATTTATTATCTTATTAATAATATATAAGATTGAATTCGGTTTTTTTGGTTGAATTTGGTTATTCGGTTGAATTCAGTTTATTCAAATCGGTTTATTCGGTTTTTAATCGGTTTATTCGATTAAATTCGGTTTATTTGGATGGGTTTATTCGACTTTTAAGCGGTTTATTTGGCTTTTAATATGCTTATTCGGTTTCAACCGAAACGAACCGAACCACTTTTCGAATTCAGTTCGGTTTTTGGATAGGGAAAAAATTTTGAAAATCGATTAAACCAGACTGAATAAAACGTTAACCGAACCAATGAACAATTTAGTCTAAAGTACATGATTCATGAAAGTAACTTCCTATACTTTAAAAAAATGACTTTTTATACCCCTAAAATCATGTGTTTATAAATGCTTCTTTTTAGTTCTCTTCACCTTATTAGTTCTCATTTGAATGAATCTTTAGGTATACTTATATATAAAAATTTTTGTGTCCTCCCTAAAAAATGGGCACGTGACGGAGGTCAGGTTTGCCCCGGGCTGCTCATGTCGTTCACAACCAATAATTTCTTGAAAATTTAATGATTAGTAATCTTTCTAGGAAATCGAATGGATTCGGTCTTACACCCATGCAAGGAAGGTAATAAAAATCGAAGAAGAGAATTTATTCGAGATGACAGTCTTATGCATATTTTTGATTAAAAGAAAGAAGTAAGGATTCCTCTTTTTAGCTATATCTTTTCCACTCCAGCCATTACTTTTCTTTCGATTAATTCGAAGGTAGTTGCTTCAGCTTCATTAACTTGAATTTTTGATATTCGATTTTATTTTTTATAGTGTTCCTGGATCTAAGTAAACATAATAACTCAGAGCATATGAAGCCGTCTTCTTATTTTTCTATTAAAAAAAGACAAACTAGTTGATGTTTGTATCAGTTAATGAAACAGCGCAATGCACAAAAAAAAAGCATGTTGCATCTTTGAAAGAGTTCCAATCAATTTGAAAATAAGAAGTTGCTAGTTTTATTGAGAAGGCCTATGGCTTGAGTCCATATAGCCCTAGAGCTAGGGATGTTCATCGGTTCGGTTAACGGTTTGTTCGGTTTATTCGGTTCGGTTTATTCTGATTTCAAAAATTTTCCTCCTAACCGTTAACCGAACCGAACAAACCGAATTCAACCGAACAAAAATTCAATTCGGTTCGGTTTTGGTTATAACCGAACAAACCGAATTCAACCGAACAAACAGATTAAAAACCAAATAAACCGGTTAAAAACTAAATAAACCGATTAAAAACCGAATAAACCGAATTCAACCTTATATTATTAATAAAAATAATAAATTTAATTTTGAATTCGGTTTAATCGGTTAACCGAATAAAGCGAACAAACCGAATTCAAAAAATATCCAAAACCGTTAACCGAACCAAAAACCGAATTCGGAATTCGGATACGGTTAGGAACCGAACCGAAAACCGAATTCAGAATTCGGTTCGGTTTTTTTCGGTTACGGATACGGTTCGGTTATCGATTTTAAACGGTTTTCGGTTTTTCTAAACACCCCTACCTAGAGCTCTATAAAATTCAAACCAAAAGGTGAATATTCAAATACAAAAAATAGTATCATTTTTCACTTGAATTTCCTCGTTTTAATTGACGAATTACTTCACCAAAATATAATCATTACTATAAGCATATTCATTGGTATCGTTTAAAGTATAATATTAAAGTCTAAACAACAACATATTTCATTTCAATGTATCGAATTGATATTTTTTTTGTTGTGGATAAACAAATCAACTTTTCTCAATTAATCTTCGTATTTTCTTGTTTGAAGTTTGTTTTGGGTACAAAATGTCACAGGTTTAAACCTGTTGCCTTTACCTATTATTGTTCATTTGATAAGTAATGAGAAATTTTTTAGATCAACTCACTCTAGACCTAATTTATGCAGTCTTTCATTCTTATGATACTAATAGTATGCAGGAAAGATGTATTGAGATAATCCTTTTCTTTACAGTCTTATCTTTTATGATAAGTAATTTTCTTAATTTAGTTCTGTAGAACACGGGTCTCCAAAACCATATTTTGTAGCTTCAAATCTTATAGAGCTTCAGATATTCTTTGATCGAATTTAACTGAAACACTAACTAGAACTAGAACAACAATCTTAATTTGACCTTTTGGGTATTAAAGAAAGAAGGAGCTCATTCAAAAAGGAGATGTTAATTCATGAAATGTCCAACTGATCGTCATACATGTATGATAAATATGTGGCTACAAATAATCCATCCTAAATTAGACATATCATGAATCCAAATAGAAAAACTTCAATAATTTCAGTTTGTTTGAATGGAGAAAAATAGGTAATATCTATACCTTAATTTAATCCGAATTACCATGAAACTCAATGTTGAAAAATTGGTAATAGACTTAATATATAACTTAAAAATACATAGAATTTCACAAAAAGATTTCCTTTTATAAATTTTGCAATTCAATTACAATAAATCGTTTCTTGCTCAGACTAGTAAATAAAAGCTGATGTTATTGTTGTTAGTAGAAAACAAAAGTAACTAGTTATGATAGGCATCAAGGACCTAGATGAAATATGTTCCTTTTATAAATAACACTTGTCGAGTTTCCTTTTTAACAAAATAGAAGAGAAACAAAAATACAAATTGTATGTTTTTGATTCAGATATTATTAGAGATACCACGAGCAAGGATAAACTCAAAACTTTATTAAAAGAAATTGATTAATCAGTTGTAACAATTAATGATTTCAATTTGTGAATAGTGATTGCTACATTAACAAAAGACCTATGTATAGACAAAACTACCTATAGTGACAAGGGTGAGGTAAGTTGTGAAAGTGACATGAAAAAATTAAATAACTAATTTTGTTTATCATTTGTTATACAACAACCAATGAACAATTACAATGAAAATGCAACGAAGACTAATCTAAAACTATTAATCCATATAACAAATAATGAGTAAACAATGAATCAAAGAGTTGATCAGTCATTTACACCTTTAGTACCTTCTTCATCAGTGCTTCTTCTTCAAGTCTTCAGTAGTTTGTCTTGAATCTTCAGTAGTTTATCAGTTCTTTTGTTGTCAGTAGTTCTTTAGTCATCAATTGCTTATTGATATGAAACAATTGTTTAAGTATTTGGTCATCAGTAATGTTTGCCTAACACTCAAATGTAACATTAATGATCTCTAAAATAGATGGTAGTTAATTTTTTTTTGTTGAATTTTTAAAATGACTAAAATAACCTTAATTTTTATAAAATAAATAAATAAAAAACAAACTAAATGATAAACAAATGGGGAGACACACCACTTAAAATAATGGACATTTAGCCAGTGTTTTTAAAACCAAATCGAACATCAAATTGGGCATTTTACCGGTTCACTGGTTAGGTTGATTTGACCATACAAAAAAAACAGATGACGAGATTGAAAAAAATCCGGTTCAAGCAGCCCGGTTCATCAGTTCAACTGACGTGTTCAACCAACCGGCACAATTGATCAATTCCAGATTGTGTTGAATAGAGATTCAGCTAGGCTAACCGGACCGGTTTCATAATTACCAGTGTCCGGTTTGATTGAATGATATGATTTTGAAAACATTACATATAAACTACCCACCTCCAAACACTCGTCGCTTTTTCTGTTGGAAAATTAGTGAATAGAAAATAATATAAAATTATGTGAATTCATTATTTGTGAATTCATTAACCATCAAGTGTGAATTCATTAGCCATTAAGTGTAAATTTAACTCTATGTTAATGGCTACAATAATGTGCATTTGTTAGCCTTGATGGTGGCTCTTTGCTAACCAATCTACTAGTATAAATAGAGGACATATCTTTTATTTCTTATAGAGAGAAAATTTGGCTATAAGTTGGTGTTAGAAATTGGCAAGAAATTGGTGCTACTCTTTGCACTTGTGCTAGCAACTTTGTGTTGCTTTACGTGACTAAGATCGATCAAGTGCTACTACTACACTCTTGTTTCAGGTAACATTTCGGGTTTTCGGTTAACTCCGGCAGTACATACTGCTTCGGCTGTTGTACCCTGGGAAACAGTCGGGTTCACCTGGGTGGCCCGAAATCTGTTTTAAGGGACCTCTGTTGAACAGAAATCCTCAGCCACCAAACTCGTTTTAATTCGTTTCATTTTATGTCATACTTCTTATTTTATTTTAATTTTAGAACTTGTTTCATCTTGTACTACATTTCTTTCCTGTAATTTAAATTTTAGTACTTGTATGTTTCTTGTAAAAATGTATTTTTCATTGTATATTTATCTGAATTGTAATTCGAGTAATTGTATATTAAAAGTATTTGTTTATTTTGTGAACGGTGTTCCTACAAGCTTAAAACAGATTTTAAAAACCACCGTTCATAAGTTTGTGTTTTTAAAAAAAAAAAAATTTCGGATTACAAAACAGAAATATAAACTATTTAGTTTCGTACAAATATTTAGTATTGTTTTCTTATTAATAGGAAAATTTAATATTTTGTTTTGGTTTTTTGTAAACCATAACTCGGTAATTTCTGTTTTGATAATTGTTAAAAAAAAAAAATAGTTTTATGTAAACTATTATATATTTTTTTTGGCATAAACCAAAAAATCTTAGAAACGATTTATGTTATCGTTTATTTAACAAATCATTTAATTTTTTTTCTACGAGTTTTATAGACGATATTTATAATCGTTTATTTCTAACGAGAGTGTTAGAAAAAGGTTTATGATATAAAAAAAAATATATGGAAATTATTAAGCGTTTATGTTTTAAATAAATAAATTCGATTTTGAGGTCGGTTTTGTGTAAATCATAATTACTCAAATAAGTGTCAAATTTTAGTATAATTTGACTTTGGTTTTGCGTAAACCATAATTCCTCAAATAAATTTCAAATTTTAGTAAAATTTGATTTTGGTTTTGTGTAAACCATATTTCTGAAAATCTGAGTTTTTTTGTTTTCATAAATACTCTTGTTTCAGAAATGACTACTCAACCTGCGTTATCTTCGACAACTATGGGACCATTAGTTGGTACCCAAGCTGCCTAGACTGTGGCAAACCATGCTGAAAGACCTGAAAAGTTTTCAGGTTTGGACTTTAAGAGGTGGCAACAAAAGATGTTGTTTTACTTGACCACTTTGAACCTTGCGAGGTTCCTGACTGAGTCCCCTCCTGCAATTACTGATGGAGATGTCCAATCCGTAACCGCTTTGGAAGCTTGGAAACACTCAGAATACCTATGTCGCAACTATGTGTTGAACGGTCTGGTGAATACTTTGTATAATGTTTACTGCAAGATAACGACCGCCAAAGAATTATGGGAGTCGTTAGAAAAGAAGTATAAAACGGAGGATGCTGGCACAAAGAAGTTTGTGGTAGCCCGTTTCTTGGACTATAAAATGGTTGATACTAAAACAGTGTTGAACCAAGTTCAAGAGTTGCAAATTATACTAAGCGACATACATTCTGAGGGAATGACTCTTAGTGAGACATTTCAAGTTGCAGCCATGATTGAAAAATTGCCTCCAAGTTGGGTGGATTTTAAGAACTACCTAAAGCATAAGCGAAAGGAAATGACTGTGGAGGACCTTGTGGTACGTCTTCGAATTGAGGAAGACAACAGGTTGGCGTTGAAAATAACACAACAACAATTTGCTCCAAAAGCGAATATGGTGGAGCATGGTCAATCTTCCCGTGGGTACAAAAAGAAAATTGACAACCACAAGGGTAAGGGCAAAAGCAAGGTTGTGGACCTTGGGCCGAAAAAAGGTGGTGTGAAGAAGCAGGTTTTCCCATTTAAGGGGAAATGCTACAATTGCGGTGAACATGGTCACCGTGTTAATAAGTGCAAGGCTCCTAAACAGGACCGAGCACATATGATGGAGGATGATATGCCTCTTGTTGCTATGGTCTCTGACATCACTACTATGATGGAGGAGATCAACTTGGTGTCAAATGACCCTAAGGGGTGGTGGGTTGACACTGGTGCTACCCGCCATGTGTGTCCTGATCGGGCCCTCTTTAATACGTTTAAAGAGGTAGTGGGTGACACTAAGCTGTACATGGGGAATGCAGCAACTGCCGATGTCAAGGGTGAAGGTAGTGTGATTTTAAAGTGGACTTCAGGGAAGGAGCTCACTTTGAGCAACGTGCTCTATGTTCCTGACATACGCAAAAGTCTTGTGTCAGGATGGTTGCTTAACAAACATGGTTTTCGTTTAGTTTTTGAATCTGATAAATTTGTTTTAACTAAGCGTGGAATGTTTGTTGGTAAGGGTTATGCCCAAAATGGAATGTTTAAACTCAATGTAATAGCTAAGGTTGAGAACATGAATGAAAATGCTTCTACTTCTGCTTATTTGATTGAGTCATCTAATGTTTGGCATGGTCGTTTAGGTCATGTTAATTTCAATTCAATGCGTCGTTTGATTAAATTAGATTGCATTCCAAAGTTTGCCATTGATTCAAAATATAAATGTACAACATGTGTTGAAGCAAAACAAACAAGATCATCTTTTAAGTCGGTTGAAAGAATAACCGAACCCCTTGACATAATTCACACTGATGTGTGTGATTTAAAATCGATTCCAACAAGAGGTGGAAATAAGTATTTCATCACATTTATTGATGATAGTACACGATATTGCTATGTCTACTTACTTAAAAGTAAGGATGAAGCAATCGACAAGTTTGTCTTGTATAAAACTGAGGTTGAGAATCAACTCAATAAAAAGATAAAAGTTCTAAGGAGTGATAGAGGCGGAGAATATGTTTCACCATTTGCTGATATTTGTGCACAAAGTGGAATTATCCATGAGTGTACAGCTCCTTATTCCCCACAACAAAATGGCCTTGCTGAAAGGAAAAATAGAACATTAAAAGAAATGATGAATGCCATGTTGTTAAGTTCTGGGTTGAGCCAGGACATGTGGGGGGAAGCCATTTTGTCGGCTACTTATCTTTTAAACAAAATACCTTTCAAGAAAAAGGATGTAACTCCTTATGAGTTGTGGATGGGAAGAAAGCCATCTTATAAATACTTGAAAGTGTGGGGGTGCCTAGCAAAAGTGGTGGTTCCACCACCAAAGGTTCAAAGAATAGGACCCAAAACCGTGGATTGTGTATTCATTGGTTATGCCCATCATAGTAGTGCATATCGGTTTCTTGTACATGATTCAAAGAATCCCGACATACACAAGAATACTATTATGGAATCAAGGAATGCATCATTCTTTGAAGAAGTGTTTCCTTGTTTGAAAAGGGAACACACAAGTTCATCATCATGTGTTGATGAGATTGTTCATGATGAAGATCAAGAACAATCAGAGGCTGAAGAAGTTGAGCCAAGAAGAAGTAAGAGACAAAGGATTGAGAAATCCTTTGGTACCGATTTCCTTACTTACATGGTAGAGGGAGAACCTCAAACATACCGTGAAGCAGTCACTTCTTCAGAAGGACCTCAATGGAAAGAAGCAATCAAGAATGAAATTGATTCGATCTTACAAAACCATACTTGGGAGTTAGTAGATCTTCCACCAGGTTGTAAACCACTTGGATATCGATGGTTATTTAAAAGGAAGATGAAAGCTGATGGTTCCATTGATAAGTACAAGGCAAGGTTAGTGATCAAAGGGTTTAGACAAAAAGAAGGATTAGACTACTTTGATACTTATTCGCCTGTGACTAGAATAACCTCGATAAGGTTGGTGCTTGCAATAGCGGCTTTAAGAAATTTGGAAGTCCATCAAATGGATGTTAAAACCGCTTTTCTAAATGGTGATTTAGAAGAAGAAATTTACATGGAGCAACCTGAGGGTTTCTCAGCTCTAGGCCAAGAAGGCAAAGTATGTAAATTAGTCAAGTCATTGTATGGCTTGAAGCAAGCTCCCAAACAATGGCATCAAAAGTTTGACCAAGTTATGCTTAACAATGGTTTCAAAATTAATGAATGCGACAAGTGTGTTTATGTGAAAAACACAACGAGAGGTTATGTGATATTATGCCTTTATGTAGATGATATGCTTATCGTTGGGAGTGATGATAAGATGATCAAATCTACTAAAGACATGTTGAAAGCGAGATTTGACATGAAAGACATGGGTCTAGCTGATGTGATTCTTGGTGTAAAGATCAATAGAACCCAAAATGGTCTTGTGTTGAGTCAATCTCACTACGTGGACAAAATCCTTGAAAAGTTCAATGCGGGGGATACGAGTGTGGCTCAAACTCCAATAGATACCACCCAACATCTATCGAAAAATAGAGGTGAGGGTGTTGCTCAGTTGGAGTATTCAAGGATTATTGGCAGTCTGATGTATCTAATGACATGTACACGGCCAGACTTAGCATATGCTGTGAGCAGGCTAAGTAGATATACTAGTAATCCAAGCTCTGAACATTGGAAGAGCATGATAAGATTACTAAGGTACTTAAGATACACAAGAAACTATGGACTGCATTATGGCCGAGATCCAGCTGTTATAGAAGGATATAGTGATGCGAACTGGATATCCGATATGAAAGATTCCAAATCTACAAGTGGTTATGTGTTCACCCTTGGTGGAGCAGCTATAGCTTGGAAGTCGTCCAAGCAAACTCTTATAGCTAGATCTACGATGGAATCTGAGTTTATCGCGTTAGATAAAGCTGGAGAAGAAGCAGAATGGCTACGTCAATTTGTGGAAGACGTTCCAAGATGGCCAAAGCCTATGTCGGCTATTTGCATACATTGTGATTGCCAATCGGCTATTGGTAGAGCTCAAAGTGCAATGTATAATGGCAAATCGAGGCACATTCGACGTAGACACAATACGATACGACAACTACTCTCAATGGGAGTTATCTCAATTGACTATGTGAGGTCAAAAGATAACATAGCGGATCCGTTTACAAAAGGCTTAAGCAGAGAGTTAGTGTACAAGTCGTCAAGAGGAATGGGACTAAAGCCCTTTGAACAAGTTTGTACAAAGGAAAACCTATCCTAGAAGATTGGAGATCCCATGACCTAGGCTCAATAGGACAACCTAATTGTATGAATTAAGGTCACTGTGAGGGAGTACCTCAAATATAAAAGGGAGTTGAATACTTCCTAGTTCATTCCTTTATCAAATCAGTGATAAAAATTGAGGATAAGCATAATGTGTTTAATGATTATGTGTGAATCATAAAGAACCTGATGCTTTTAATGATCTATGGTGATCACCTATGTGAGAGAGAAGTGGGGTCGCTTCGAATGGATTTGTGGGGGGCGCAAATCCTAGAGCTCTTGCAGAACCAGGCTAGTGTTCCATGACCATAACGGACACAACAATGAAGGGTTAACCAAACCAGGAAGAGTATTGTGTGAAATGTAATAACGTCTACGTAAACAGGGATTGGTTCAAGGACATCGCGTCTACTAATCGCTAGGAGACAAAGTACATATCACAAAGGAGGGTTCAAAGGGAACACCTACTTCTCCTGCAATACTCAACCGCTGAAATTTTATCGTGACACTTGAGTGTAAGGATCGATTTCTATTCATGTGGGGGATTGTTGGAAAATTAGTGAATAGAAAATAATATAAAATTATGTGAATTCATTATTTGTGAATTCATTAGCCATCAAGTGTGAATTCATTAGCAATTAAGTGTAAATTTAACTCTATGTTAATGGCTACAATAATGTGCATTTGTTAGCCTTGATGGTGGCTCTTTGCCTAACCAATCTACTAGTATAAATAGAGGACATATCTTCTATTTCTTATAGAGAGAAAATTTGGCTATAAGTTGGTGTTAGAAATTGGCAAGAAATTGGTGCTACTCTTTGCACTTGTGCTAGCAACTTTGTGTTGCTTTACGTGACTAAGATCGATCAAGTGCTACTACTACACTCTTGTTTCAGGTAACATTTCGGGTTTTCGGTTAACTCCGGCAGTACATACTGCTTCGGCTGTTGTACCCTGGGAAACAGTCGGGTTCACCTGGGTGGCCCGAAATCTGTTTTAAGGGACCTCTGTTGAACAGAAATCCTCAGCCACCAAACTCGTTTTAATTCGTTTCATTTTATGTCATACTTCTTATTTTATTTTAATTTTAGAACTTGTTTCATCTTGTACTACATTTCTTTCCTGTAATTTAAATTTTAGTACTTGTATGTTTCTTGTAAAAATGTATTTTTCATTGTATATTTATCTGAATTGTAATTCGAGTAATTGTATAATAAAAGTATTTGTTTATTTTGTGAACGGTGTTCCTACATTTTCTTTGGTTGATCCCTAGTCGTCAGTGCTAACGAAGCCAACACCGTTAGTCACCTCTTCGATCATATTTTTCTACTCTAGGAAACATGTCACAACCCCACCACTGAAAATCAGGAGAAAACATACCGGATCTAAAAAATCAGTGCCATCAACGAAAATAGTGTTGGGACAGAAAGAAAGAAGTAATATTTGAAAGACTGATAATTGTTGTTTCCATATATAAAACATGCGATTACCATAAGAATTAATAATGCTTTTGAGAAAATACTGAAGAGCAAAGTGTTGGCAAGCAAAGTACCGCTATATAAGAGAACTAACGAGGAAATTACAAGTGTTGATGAACAAAGTGTTGTGTTAGTTTGGGTAAACTGTTAATCAACACAACTGATTAGTTGTAAGTAGTTTTGTTTTAGTTTTTATTTTAATGCTCTTAGTTGCTTAGATTATGACTATAATTTGTCGCTGCCATTTCCAAAAAAAAATTCCCACGGTTTTATTTCAGTTTTAAAGATCCTAATCATGATCATTTAGAGATGTTAATGGATCCAGGACGAATTTCAATGATTACACTTTCATATTGGATTATAGAGGTGGCAATTTTTACCCATATCAAAGAAAATGAGTTGGTTTGGGTAAACAATTGTACCATAGTGGGTTGAAATGGGTAACATCATATATAATATTGAATGGGTTGACATGGGTAGTACTTAAACACAATGCGGGTCAAGATGGGTAACCAAAAAACTATGTAAATGCAATGGATTTAAACATTTAATAATGATTAATAACATATTTGATGAGAAAATCACTAAAAAGATACAAATGGATTATTTGTTTACTTATAACACATTTTAAGTTAAATTAAATTGATGTTTCTTGAGAACAATCCATTTAAACCCGAACTGGTTTTACTTAAAACTCGTTCTGACCCGCACTCATCCTGACCTGAACCCATTCTAACCCGTTACCTAACCCGACCCAACCCGCTCATTTTGCTAGGTATATAATGGATTATAAAATCATGCCTTATATGGGTTCAATACCCATTACACAATACTCATAGGATTTTAGGTGTAAACTTGAGGGTA